>JAJOZX010000884.1:0-85000 GCA_023014485.1 Bathynomus jamesi | reverse complement strand
GCTTTTTTTTTAACCTTGACTTGACCCTTTCCTTGGACCTTGGGTGAGGGAGGTGGTTGTCCTTCACCCTTGTCATCCTTAAAACAAACCCAAACCCTGTCTCTGCCAATTCTCACCGCACGTTGGATGAGAGTGGCCGCCTTTTAGGTACGGGGACTGGGTATGGGTGTATCTCCCCTGCGTGACATCTATTGGCGGTGGGACCGAGTGTGCCTACGATTCGCCTTTCCCTTGTTGGAGTCGGTGGTGGCTGGATGCACGCGGGAGATAGTTTCCTTTTGTTTGCTTTGGCTTCTTCTCCTCGTCTTACGACCCCTGCACCTAATTCTCGGACTACTCTTTCTCTTAGTACTCGGGTGGTGGGCAACCAGGCCCTCGAGTCCTCTACCACTGGAAGACCGCATCCTGATGGGGTTGACCACCTTCGGGTTTCGGAACGCTCGCGTCCTCTTCGTTCCAGGACTTCTCATACGTCTTATTTCCGCAAATCTTTTGACCCCTTCGTAGGGCCGATGATTCTGACTCTGATTACCCTCGGTTTCTTGTCCTCAGTTCTTCCTCCTCTCCCCCCCCTCTCACAGCGGGATGTTTTTGAGATCTACGATGACTTCATTTCCCATTGTGGCGATCCCCAACAGATATGGACCCAGAACGATGGCTCTCTTGTTGTGGAAGTCTCCTCCAGAGCCCAGCACCAAAAGGTTTCGTCCCTCTCGACCCTGGCTCCTGCTCCCCTGGATTGTCTCCCCCACTCTACCTTTAACACTTGTATGGGTGTAGTGTATGCTCTCCGCCTTTTGGAATACTCGGAGTCGGATCTTCTCCCCCGCCTCTCCTTTCAGAAGGTGACTCGTGTTTACCGCCCACCCCGTATAGTTCAGGGGGCAAGGATTCCATCTCCCTTATTGATCCTGACTTTTGCTAGTTCCAGTTACCTGAGAAAATTTGGACCGGAAATCTTCAATTTCCTGTCCGCCGTTATATCCCCAAACCACGCCAATGTTTACTTGCCAGAGGTTCGGACACGTCAGCAAGACATGCCGAAGTTCTCCTGGTATTTGTGTCAACAGCGCGCCCCCGACACATTGTTCCTCCTGTTCGAATCCTCCCCGCTGCGCCAATTGTGGAGAAGACCACGCCGTCGCCTCCTCTTCCTGTCGACTTAATTGAGCGTAAGGTCCTGTCAGTCTGGGAATCTGGGAAGGTCAGCTTTCAGGAAGCGATGGCCCGCGTTAGGTCCCGATTCGCACGTCCAGGCATTACCTTTGCCCAAACACTGAGCTTCTCCCGCCCAACTACCTCTCGACCACCTCCGTACCATCCTCTTTCACACCCTATCATTTTAGGCCTGATCAGGCCTCATCCACCCGTCCCCCTATCCCGTCCTCTACCTTCTCGTCGTCTCCATCACCCCGTTTTCACATCCCCCCCCCCGTCCCCAAACAACTTCCAATTCCACGTCCCCATCTGCTCCACCTCAGTTGCAACTAATTCGCTTACTCACCCTCCTGAAACCATTGCTGACATTCAGCATATATATCGAAAACCGCTCCCTCTTCTAGTCTCTCCTCCCCTCCGCGCTCTTCTGTTAAACGACCCATCGCCAGCTTCTGGCGTTCTGAACTTCGAGTTCAAGCTGACATCCATCCTCTCCCCTCTTCTCCTCCACCTCGCTCCCTCCTTGACCTCCCGATGCCCCCAGCATCCTCTTCTCCACCTCCACCCCGGAAACCGGATTCACTCCGCCCTGCTTCATATACCCCGTCTCCTCCGTCCCGCTCCCTTCTTGACCTCCCGATGCCCTCGACGTTCTCTCCTCCACCCCCACCCCGGAAATTGGACTCACCCCGCCTCGCTTTGCACCCTCCAAAACCCAAACTCCCTCAACCTCCTTTTATACGCTCTTCGACCTCCTCTTCTTTAACCTGCACCCCAGTCTCGTCTACTCGTTCCACTGGTCACTCTTTTAAGTCTCGCCCGATAACGTCTCTCGTCCCCACTGTTTCCGCACGTGATGGCTATCATCCTCCAATGGGATTGTCGTGGCTTCCTCCCTAATTGGGAGGACTTCCTTCTACTTATCCAAGATTTTTTCCCAGTGTGTCTCTGCCTTCAAGAGACCTAACTTGAGGTTCGCCCTTTGCGCCCCCTCCGCAGGTTCACATCGTACCTCTCCTCTCCCCCCTGATGCAGCCCCTCGTGGGGGTACGGCCGTTCTTGTCCGCTCTGACATGCCGTCTACTCCCCTTCCCCTCCGTACCCCTCTCCAGGCTGTTGTGGCCCAGGTTTCCCTTAACCGATTATATGTAATACGTTCATTATATCTCCTCCCGTCCCAGGAACTTTCTGCAAACGATCTCTCTACTCTCCTTTTACAGCTTCCTCCCCACTTCCTCCTATTGGGAGACTTCAACGCGCGTCATCCTCTGTGGGGTGACACTGTTACTAATCAGCGGGGTGGCGTTGTGGTCTCCCTTCTCTCAACTCCTTCTCTGTCTTCTCAACACTGGTCAACCCACAGCTTTTCACCTCCAGACCCGTATGTTTTCCTCCATAGATCTTTCGCTTGCTTCTCCTTCCGCCTTCCTTGATTTCTCCTGGTCTGTTACTCCAGACCTCTACGATAGTGACCACGTCCCCCTCCTCCTACATACATCCCAGACTTCTGATTCCTCTGCTCTTCCTACCCGATGGTCCCTTGCAAAAGCTGACTGGCCCCTTTTCCGATCTGAAAGCCAAATCTTTGCAGTTCCGAGTAACTTTCTGACAATAGACGCTGCCTCCACCTACCTGACCGATCACGTCACTTGTGCCGCCCTGTCCTCCATCCCCAAGTCAACATTTCCCTGCAACTCCGCCCCTTCTGTCCCATGGTGGACCCCAACATGCGCCTTAACTGTTTGGGCTAAGAAGTCAGCCTTTCGTCGTCTTCAACGCAACCCATCCCTTGCCAATACAATAGTTTTCAAACGTGCGCTAGCTCAGGCCCACCGCACGGTCCGTGAAGCCCGCCGCCTTCCCTGGCGAACTTAGGTCTCCTCGCTCACTTCCCGCACCCCTTCCTCCCGAATCAAGAACAAGATCAGGAAGATTTCCGTAAACCCTCTTCCCATTCACCTCCTGTTTTTATGGTGACGGAAACCCAGTATCGTCCCCTACTGCAGTGGCCGAGGTCTTGGCCTCGACCATTTCCTCCATCTCCCGACACGACCACCGTGATCCCGCTTTTTTCCGATGTAAGACTTGCTTGCTCGCTCCCCTCATCTTTCCCAGACCCCCAATAACTTTCCTTACAACCGTCTTTTTTCCATGTCGGAACTGCGCTCTGCGTTGACCTCTTGCGACAAATCTGCTTCCGGCCCCGATGGTATTCATTTTGATGTTCTCCGCCAACTACACCCTTCGGCTCTTTTCTATCTGCTCACCCTCTACAGGGTGTCCCAAAAGTCCCTATCTATTTTGTTGAAATAGGCTGAATTTCAAATGAATGTTTTAATGACATGATTGCATGCACCTCTCTAGACAAATACATGCATTAGATTTTTATTTTTATTATTTTTAAATTTAATTAATTTTTTCAGATCCATATCATTGGTGATGGATGTGCATGAACGCGTTATGATAGTAACATGTCGCATCAGAGGAATGAAATGTGAAATTAGAGATCGATTCTCAAGAAGGTTTCATAAGCCTGGACCGACAGATAAAGCAATTCGTAAATTGGTGAACAAATTCAAAAGGACTGGATCTGTACATGATGAAGGAAGAAGTGGACGCCCAAGAACAGTACAACAAAACATTGAATCTGTTCGCATAATGTTCGAAGACGATCAAAGAATGTCAGTTCGCCAAGCATCCCACAGATTGACCATATCCAAAACAACTGTTCACAGAATCTTGCGTTCGACGCTGAAGAAGTAGTATCACATTCAGCTGTTACACAGCTTACACGAGGAAGATTTTCCCAAAAGAGCAGCAATGTGTGCGGAACTGGTCGAACAAATCCAAAATAACAATTTAATGGACCACATTTTGTTTAGCGATGAGGCGACTTTTCACACCTGTGGTAAAATCAATCGACCTAATTGTCGCATCTGGGCTAATGAAAAGCCAACTGAGTTCACTGAATGGGAAAGAAACTCACCTAAAGTCAACGTGTGGCTTGGAATGACGAAGTCTAAGATTTACGGGCCCTTTTTCTTTGCAGAGGCTACAGTGACAGGGCCTGTTTACTTTAATATGCTTCAAAATTTTCTAGAACCTCAACTTCTTGAAGATGGCATTCTCGACAATGTAGTCTTTCAGCAGGATGGGGCACCAGGTCATTATGCCAGAATTGTTCAGACATACCTAAACGAGCGTTTTCCAAATCGTTGGATTGGACGTGGGGAAAATAGGCCCTGGGCAGCGCGATCTCCGGATTTGACCCCATTGGATTTCTTTGCTTGAGATTTCATTAAATCAGAGGTCTATCGCAGAAATATTTGAGATTTACCAGATCTGCGAGATCGCATTAGGCAAGCAGTTGAGAAAATAACTCCTGAAATGCTCGGAAATGTGTTCCGCAATGCAGCTGACCGCTTTGAGATTTGCAGAGATACAGGTGGAGCACATGTAGAAACTACTCATTAAAGATTTTAATGGTGTAATACTTGTAATTTGTATAGAAATACATCTGTATTCAGGTCAGTGTGACATTTATTTGAAATTCAGCCTATTTCAGCAAAATAGATAGGGACTTTTGGGACACCCTGTATAATTGGATTTGGGTGGAAGGCACCTTTCATTCCTGTTGGAAGGAAGCAGTGGTGCTCCCCTTTCCTAAGTCCGGCGAGGACCCAACATCTCCCCTTAACTACCGTCCAATAGCCATCACTAGCTGCCTTTCGAAACTCCTTGAGAAGATGGTGTGACGGCGCCTGGTGTGGAACCTCGAATGCCACAATTTGCTCTCTTCCTCACAGACCGGTTTTCGCAGGGGCCATAGCACCACTGACATTTTGGTTCAGCTGGAGACTGCGGTTCGTGTGTCCTTTGCAGAACGACGTTATCTCTATGCAATATTTTTTGATTTGGAGAAAGCATATGACACGACCTGGCGGTGGTGGATTTGCCGTAAACTCTATCGCTTGGGTTTCCGAGGTCTTCTCCTTCCTTCATCTCCAACTTTTTGTCTTCTCGTCAGGGGCGCATTTACAGTGAGCGGGGTCTTGGGCAAACTATTTCTTGGAATGTATTATTTTAGTGTGTTAATGAATGACAATATTTTGTAATGCACATAACAGATATATTTTTTAACACACAAAACACACATGCGGAAGCTATTCGGCTTATTAATGTGATATTAAAGACTATAACTTAACTATGTACACATACAGTGTATACAGCTACACTAGTAGGCTACACAGTTGTAATGCACTTAAAAACATCTACACAGTTATTGTAATGCACTTAATAAACAGCTACACAGTTGTAATGCACTTAATAAACAGCTAAACTGTGCAGCTTACTGTACTGTAGATAGAGTGTAGATTTGTAATGAATATTACATAGGACGCTTCCTGGCTTTTTGTTTGGAAAACTGCGTGATTGTGTCCTCGAAACTCACCGACTGCAACACCTCATGCTCTATACTCAACAGCGCCAGGGACGAAAGGCGCTCCTGGCCCATTGTGGAGCGAAGGTAATTTTTGATCAGTTTGAGTTTCAAGAATGAACGTTCACCAGAACAGTTCGTGACAAACATACACAGGTATATTCTCATTGCTATTTCCATGTTTGGGAATGTTCCTTTCAGTTCGTTTGTGTTCATATGCCGATGAAATCTGTTGCACATGTCTTCACGTTCCGTCTGGGATTCTGTTTCACTTTCGGTGAGTTTCATTAGGGCAGCGAACTGCACAACTTCTGTTACCAGCTCTTTCTCCAGATCAGCCGGATAGCATTCTACTAGATGTTCAGTTGACCGTCGAAGACTGTCGATGTCCAGGACTAGAAGGAAATACAAAAATCCAAATTCATTTAATTTGTTAGTGCTTTAGGTTATTTATTTTCTGTTTTTGTTTTCTTTGCCCTCTTTAGGTTTGCCGCCCTTCAAAATTTGCCACCCTAGGCAGGTACCTGCTCTGCCTATACATAAATCCGTTTATGGTGACCAGTCAGTTAAAAATTTACATGAAGTTGAATTTACTCTATTTGGTGAATAATATTAATATCATTTGGCCGTTCATCGGAATTACACAGTAAATTAATAAATATACAGAGATCCGAAGGAAGCTCCTTTTTATTATTATTATTATTATTATTATTATTAATATATACTCATATAATAAATAATAAATGAAGACGATACTATAACGTTTCTCTTACAATATTATAAAAATATTTATTTTCAAAGGATGATTTTGGTAAGTTAATTCACGAAAGAAAAATTTTTTTTTAGAAAAAATATTTGAGAGAAACGCTTACGATACTTATTTTCATTCATGTGATGTCGGTTACGAAGCAAATAGCGAAACAGTAGTTAATGGAGTGCTCCGAAAGACATTTTTAATTTTGTATAGGTTAATGGTGAATGCATTACCCTTTCACAGTATTAAAATTATTAAAGGTTTTGATAATGTCGACGCGGAAAAATATTTCACCTTCAGAAATGTGAATAGAACTCGCGGTAATGGTCTCAAATTAGTGGGTAAACATTTTAATTCTAATGAAACTAAACCATTTTTTCTTCAATCGTATAGTTAATTTGTGGAATGAATTGCCAACCAGCGTTGTTCAAAGTAATTCGGTCGAGTCCTTTCAAAAGAGACTAGATGCTTATCTTGCCTTAAACCTCCAGTTAGAAGCATCTGTTAGCGCGTAGAAGGATTGTAGAATTTTCACACTGATTCCTTACTCTTTATTTTAAAATTTTCACTTTATCTTTAACTTTCTTTCCTTCCTTTTAATCTCTTTTCTTTGCTTTGCTTTAAAGCTTTCACTCGTCTTTGAATTCTCTTGCATCTTTTAACCTTCTTTCTTAAACAGACAGCCTCGTAGGGACCAGCCGGTCTGTTGCTGTTTGGTGTCTTTTGTATTCCAGTTTTATAGTTACAATTTCCTGAACTGGATTCACTTTTGTGACGTTTTATGCTAACTAGCACCTGATGAAGATTTTAGAATAGGTAGAAATCTTGTGCTTCTAATAAATCTATTTATTATTGTGACCTTATTCCCTTAAGTAATAAAAAGTTAGTTCGTATTTTCAACAGAGTCGAATGCAATGACGGTACACTATAACAGATTAGTAAGAGCATGGTGTAACTCTACCTGCCATTAAAATTTCGCTTTCTTTGCATTAGAGACGGTAGAGAATTACGTTCTTCCAAAAGTATTTATTGCTCATAGTTCCTTCCGTTATTAAAAAATGCCATGAATAAAGCTGGAGTTGAAGCAGCAGTTTAGCAGCTGTGGGTTGCTTAACGCACCATCGTGTCTTCGATGTGAATCGTTTATTCTGTCTTCTGCATAAATACTCGTACGATCGACCTCCGCCCTCGTGGATGAATGGTTCACGGGCTCCAAAATGTTTGGTTGGTGTCTTTCACGGAACTTCAATAGTTTCAGCATAATCACTGTGTTCATCGTCCTTGTGTTAATTGGATATTAAATCACAGATTAAAGAACTGCCTCATTATCATTAATATTTAATCCACTGGATCAAAAAGAGCAGGAAGAGATACTGTAGTAATTGCTGATGGTATGTAGGCCTATATGTTATGAAGATTTATAAATTTGCACCTAAATATTTAAATATTCATTTATAGGTGTAATTTCAATAAAATAAGAACCATTTTGAGTTTTATTATAACGTATGATTATGCTATAAAGTTATAAAATTATTAAAGGTTTTGATAACGTCGACGCCCAAAGATATTTCACCTTCAGAAATGCAGATAGAACTCGCGGTAATGGTCTGAAATGGTTCTAGGAAATTTCGCCGCAAACATTTTCGCCGTAGGAAAATTCGCCGTAAACATTTTCGCCGTAAACATTTTCGCCGTAAGACAAATTCGCCGTAAGGACATTTCGCCGTAAAATTTTTTAAAAATAATCAATGGATGATTATTTAAGAAATTTATTTAACCAAACTATCACGACTTAACCTAACCAATCGTCAATGCCGTCCAGTGAGTTTCAAAGTAAGATAAGGAATTTATTTAAGAAATTTATTTAACCAAACTATCACGACTTAACCTAACCAATCGTCAATGCCGTACAGTGAGTTTCAAAGTAAGATAAGGAATTTATTTCAGAAATTTATTTAACCAAACTATCACGACTTAACCTAACCAATCGTCAATGCTGTACAGTGAGTTTCAAAGTAAGATAAGGAATTTATTTCAGAAATTTATTTAACCAAACTATCACGACTTAACCTAACCAATCGTCAATGCCGTACAGTGAGTTTCAAAGTAAAATAAGGAATTTATTTCAGAAATTTATTTAACCAAACTATCACGACTTAACCTAACCAATCGTCAATGCCGTACAGTGAGTTTCAAAGTAAAATAAGGAATTTATTTCAGAAATTTATTTAACCAAACTATCACGACTTAACCTAACCAATCGTCAATGCCGTACAGTATAAAGAATTTTAATTGTGGTAGACTGCTCGAAGCTAGGTAGACCGCACACTTAACCAGCACCGGCTATTATAAGGGTTCAGTTAAACTTTTTTTTAAAATTTTAATTTTATTTTATTTACGGCGAAATGTCCTTACGGCGAATTTGTCTTACGGCGAAAATGTTTACGGCGAAAATGTTTACGGCGAATTTTCCGGTCACGGTCTGAAATTAGTCTGTAAAAATTTAATTCTAATAAAGCTAAGAATTTCTTCTTCAGTCGTATGGTTAATTTGTGGAATGAATTGCTAGCCAGCGTAGTTCAAAGTAATTCAGTCGAATGCTTTAAAATGAAACGATGCTTATCTTGCCTTAAACTCCCAGTTACTAGTTAGAAGCAATTGTTAGCGCATAAAAGTATTGTAGAAATTTCCTTCGGATTCTCTCCTATTTGCTTCAAGATTTTCACTTATCTTAAACCCTTTCTGAACGACTCGCGTCACGTTGGTTCTTTCATAATGACATCAACTCCCAGTCCATACTTTGGATATCAAACAAGAAGCTTTGCAGCGCACTACCAGAAATAGTTGCTTCTAAATAACTAATATTAGTCATGACGACCGCATACTCGTCATCGTAGCGGGTCACCATCTTTCTTTCAACCTCCTTTCTTCGATTTGTTTTAAAGTTTCCATATGTCTAAATTTTCTTCCATATTATAACTTTCCTCCTTAAACAGAGTCTCGTAGGGATCAGTTTGTCTGTTGCTATTTGATGTCTTTTGTAGCCCTTTGTAAGGGGTTCCAAAAAACCTTAGCCCCCCCCATTTGCAGCTTACATGTTTACTTATATCGAAATAGTTTTTAGTGATTATAAAAATATATAAAGTTCTTTATTTATTACAGGTATTAAAATTACTCTAGCTGATAAAGTGATAATACGGTCATTCCTTTTCTAAGAAACCCAAACAATGTTATGGATGTCGATCAGGTCACACTTCTGCACGATAAGGCCCCCTGCTTTAAGGTATTAGCCACTCAACAGTTGTTGCGGAACCATGAGATCGATTTCTTTGGAAATGAAGAATGGCCAGGAAATTCTTCCGACCTGAACGTCTGTGAACACATTGGATCAGTTATAAAGGACAAGGTTGAATGTCTCGTTTCAAGAACCTGCAGCAAATCGATTTTCGAAGGATACAATGACGCAACACATTGAAACTATTTTAGCAAATTTGCATAACGATCAAGATCTATTCACGTCACTTTTGGCAAGCTACCCAAAGCGAATTCAGGCTGTCTTGGAAGCCAATGGCGGGAACACCAAGTTTTAATTGTTTCTCATTAAATGCAGGATTAAATTCTCTTTTGTAAGGTATGTTTAGTTTTACTGTACCTCTAATGGTTTAGGCCATGGGCGGGGGGCTAAGGTTTATTGGAGCCCCGTACTATCGAGAACCTCTACATGTCGACGTCATCGGTATGTCGAGGAGACGAGAAACGTATAGACATTCTGAATGAGCATAAACAATTCAACGGCTGCTTTGCAACTGTCCACCGCTGATTTACCCACAAGATTTAGTGAGTGGCACATGCATGGCACAAACTCAGCATACGGAGATTTTGACTTGATGTGGCTCTTTACGCCGTTGTATTTCCCTGCCATATTGCTTGTGTTATCATAATACTGTCCTCTGCAGTCTCCAATTCCAATGCCATGTGTCTCCAGAAAGTTGAGGACCACGTCGGCGATTCCTTTCCCTGTATGTGTGTTCATAGGTATGAACTGTAGAAATCGCTCGACGGACCCAGACTCAACCACATATCGGACGGTGAAGCACAGTTGATCGGTGTGGGAAACATCAGGCGTAGAGTCGACGGATAGAGAGTAGTATTTTGACTGCTGGATTTCTCGGATAATCGTCTGAAGTACTTTATCGGCCATTAACAGTATGAGTTCCTCGAAAATGAAATGAGAGAGATACGAGGTGTGTCCGCTACCTTTGTTGGCATGCTCGCTTATATGCGCAGCTAGAAAACTGTCATACTTACTTAAAAGTTCCAAAATTCCGTAATAGTTGCCATTGTTTGGTGAACCGAAACAGGAGTCGTGTCCACGAATTGCTAGTCATCGTGACGTGATATACTTGATAACGTCGACACAGCGCCGCAAAACTTCCTGCCAGTAGTTGCACTCCTTTCTAAACTGGTTCACCAGTTTCGAATCAACACGGCCGGAGACAGACTTTCTAACCAACAAATATTTCATCGACTCCATATGTTGCTCACATTTTCCGTGTGCTTCGACCGATTGTCTACCATGCTTCCAGTCGTTGAACCCGATTGTGAACTTGCTGTCCGCCCTCGACATTAATTTACAGACAAAACAGTAAACACAGCCTGTGGACTCAGAATAGCACAGCCATGACACCTCAATCCTCTCATTCGTCAGGCTATGTTTCTTAACAACTAATGTCTTCGTACATCGGCGTGTTGTACCACTTTCAGTAGTTGAAGAGTTACTGAAGTCGCTGTCATAATTTCGGCAATCTGATGTTCCCTGCTCTATCCAGAACTCTCTAAAGTCATCGGTCAGCACTTGTGGCCACAAACCAATGTCATTAATTGCATGTCCTGAAGCTAGTGGGCCTGCTGAACGCACTGACGTAGACGGATCTTCTGAAGACGCAACTGCTGATGTAGCGGAAGCAACTGGTGGGCCTGCTGAAGGGGTTGACGTAGACAAGTCTCCTGAAAATGCAGCTGTTGAAGTAGTGGAGGCAGCTGCTGAGCTTGCTGAACGCACTGACATAGACGCGTCTTCTGAAAACGCAGCTGCTGAAGTAGCGGAGGCAGCTGGTGGGCCTGCTGAAGGGGCTGACTTAGTTGCTGATGATTTAATCCAATTAGTCAGTTTCGGCACCGTCGCAAGAAACTCTTCTCTGCGCTTCTTATCCTTACGCTTTTCACTACGGGGTTTATATTTCCTCCTTCGATCCCGGTTACGGCTCGTTTCCATGTTGTACGTATTACAATGCCAACAATAAGAACATAAATCATGAATCTGCAACAGAAACAACAAGAAGTAAGTTAGTAACAACATTAGAAATGAGTAACACTAACAAGAACAACAAATTAAACACCATCAAAGCGGATACTAGAATGCCTGATGCCATGCCGCCTGCCGGAAAAAGTAAAACTCGTCGCAGATGGCAAATACGTGACATTTAATTTTTTTCAATTGAAATTTGCGGGGCCCATCGGGCGCAGGGCCTTGAACATTTGCTCGGTGCGCCAGCCCCTAAATGCGGCCCTGCTTCTCGTTCCCTTCGTGTTCAGGTGGGTACTTCCTTCTCTTCTGTACACTCGCAAGAGGAAGGTGTTTCCCAGAGCAGCGTCCTGAGCATTATCTGCTTCGCTTTGGCGATTGACGATGTAGTGACGGCTCTGCCCTCGGGAATTACGGCCACCCTCTATGTCGACGACCTTGCCATTTATTGCTCGGGTTCCCGACCCACCTCTCTTGAACGCCTCTTCCAGCGGGACCTGGACTCATCTCCAGGTGGACCACAGACCACGGGTTTCGCTTCTCCCCGTCGAAAACGGTGGTGATGCATTTTTGGCGTCGCAGCCGCTACACCGCCATCCCTTCCCTCTCTTTATGGATCACTGCTCCATGTAGTACCCGAAACTAGATTCTTAGGTCTCCTCCTTGATTCCCGCTTCTCCTGGATTCCCGCTTCTCCTGGATTCCCCACCTGAAGTCTCTAAAGGCTTCGTGCCTTCAGACCTGCACCCTTTTGAAGTTCCTTTCCCATACCGATTGGGGTGCTGACCGTCACACCCTTTGGCGACTCTACCACTCCTTGGTCCAAAGTAAGTTAGACTATGGCTGTCAGGCCTATTCCTCCGCTCCTGCCTCCGCCCTGCGCATGCTGGACCCTATCCGTTCCCTGGGTGTACGCATCAGCACCGGCGCATTCCGGTCCTCTCCTATTGTCAGTATTTATGCGGAAAGTGGCCATTTCCCGCTGGATGTCCACCGCACCTTAGAGGGCTTGAAATACCTCTTCGCGTTCGGCAGTTTCCTTCCAACCCGGTCTACCAATCCCTCTTCGTCCCTTCCACTTCGGCCTGCTTTGACCGTTGTCCCCATTTGGTTCGACCGTACGGTCTACGGATGGCTCCCGTCTTGTTTTCTCCGGAGGTGAAAGGACGAGTACTCACTTCTCCTCCCTCTACCTTTCTCCCGTGGACCCTCCCTCCCCCTCCGTATCTGCTCTTTCATCTCTACTGCACCAAAGTCAAATTTCCACCTTTTTGCCCTCCGTCAATTGTTTTTATCTCATTTCTCTACCCATTCTGACTCTGTCCCTGTGTTCACTGACGGCTCTCGCTCGCTGTTTGGAGTGGGATGTGCGGCAGCCTTCCCGTAAGTGGTTCAATTGCTATCCCTTCCCCCAGCGGCTTCCATTTTTACGGCAGAACTCTCTGCTATTCTCTTGGCTCTTCGATTCCACCCGGGAATCGAACCCGGGATCTTCCGATTGCCGGTCAGATATGATAACCATTACACCATGGGCCTCACTCGATCAAATGCCGTAATTCTCCTACGTACTCGCAGAAACCTTTCCCCAAGGGGGCACCTCCCGCATGCCGTACATTATATACATTTTGACTGCAAACACGCAGTATAATTAACGTAAAGAACGACGCTTGTATAGGAGAATATTCCGCGCAAGATGAGGAGGGAGAACGAAACAAATGAAAAAAATGAGGTAACCACCCGGGAATCGAACCCGGGATCTTCCCGGCAATCGGAAGATCCCGGGTTCGATTCCCGGGTGGTTACCTCATTTTTTCATTTGTTTCGTTCTCCCTCCTCATCTTGCGCGGGATATTCTCCTATACAAGCGTCGTTCTTTACGTTAATTATACTGCGTGTTTCCAGTTAAAATGTATATATATATATATATATATATATATATATATATATATATATAAAATAGTGCGGTCACGAAATTTCAAAACTACGATCGATCGAAATCTCGAAGTTTCGAAATTCTGATCACGTGAAATTCAGCCAGACACAGCGTGACTCGCACTCCGCTTCGGTGCGACGGTGCGACCAGCCAAGGCAGCCATTTCAGTTCCGTTCTGAGCTTCAGAGTATGAGCTCAGTTGAGCTGTCTCCCATTCATTCGCAATGGAAATTTTTATATTTTTGCTTGCTGTGATTTTGACCTCTGCTGTTATGATGATGTATGTTATTTTAAATGGCTGGGATCAGAGCTATGATGGTGTTGCATCCACATGTTTAAGCGATTCCCAGGTAGGGTTGCCAGACCAGATGTCCCGATGGACATCGGGACATCGGGAGAGACATGAGAAAATGAGCGAGGCCCATGGTGTAATGGTTATCATATCTGACCGGCAATCGGAAGATCCCGGGTTGTTACCTCATTTTTTCATTTGTTTCGTTCTCTCTCTCATCTTGCGCGGAATATTCTCCTATACAAGCGTCGTTCTTTACGTTAATTATACTGCGTGTTTGCAGTTTAAATGTATATAATGTACGGCATGCGGGAGGTGCCCCCTTGGGGCATTGGTTTCTGCGCGTATGTAGAAGAATTACGGCATTTGATTGAGTGAGGCCCATGGTGTAATGGTTATCATATCTGACCGGCAATCGGAAGATCCCGGGTTCGATTCCCGGGTGGTTACCTCATTTTTTTCATTTGTTTCGTTCTCTCTCTCTCATCTTGCGCGGAATATTCTCCTATACAAGCGTCGTTCTTTACGTTATATATATTATACAAAGGTGGGCAGGACCGAATTCCAGGAACTCGGTCCTTTTTAAGGACCGTGAGCGGGAAAGTCAGTCCTTTCTCAGTGAGGACCGAAATGAGGAGCGACGGTCCATTTTTAAGCAATTCCGGACGGTTCGGTCCGGACGGTCTTTTTTAGTGATTTTAGTGTGTTTAGTGATTATTTGAAGTTCTAAAGAAGATGCTAGTCTTGAAATGCTAGTCTTCTTGAAGGGAAACTCAAGCATTTAACTTAATAGCTTTTTTTCATCATTTATGTATTGTATTAATTATAATTTACGTTAATAAAATTAAAGATTTCCGGTGTCTTTAATTTCATTTTTCATTTTAATCAAATTTTTCACTTATATTATATATAAGGACCGAGGACCGAGTCGTTCCTAGGTCCTATCTTTAGAAAGGACCGTGACCGGGACCGTCGGTCCAGTTTGAGGCAAGGACCGGGACCGGGACCGTCGGTCCTTTTTGAGGCCCGGGTGCCCACCTTTGTGTATATATATATATATATATATATATATATAACCGAAAGCCACCAAGTGTTCAGATTTTCGAACCATAAGCTTCGTCAGCCATGCATCAAAAATAATGCTGAGGATACTAACCAGAAGACTAACGAACAGAGCTGAGCAGTACATTGGAGAGGATCAGTTTGGATTTAGGTCAAAATGCGGAACAAGAGAAGCTATTGGTATTATAAGAATGATGGGAGAGAGAGTGCTAGAACATGATCAGGAAATGTTTGGTTGTTTTATTGACTTTGAAAAAGCTTTTGACAGAGTCCAATGGAGGAAACTAATGGAAATACTGAAGAATATTAATGTTGACTGGAGGGACCGTAGGCTGATAAAAAACCTATATCTTGGCCAGACTGTAAATGTTAGAGTTGCAGGAGGAGAATCGGAGCCTGGATTGGTTGGGAGAAGGGTCAGGCAAGGATGCTCCCTGTCCTCCGTGTTATTTAACAATGATAATAGAAGCACTCTCAGATATGGAAGAGGGAATCAGAGTGGGAGGTAAATTGGTAAAATCTGTAAGGTTTGCAGATGACAAGGCATTTGTTTGTAGTACTGATGAAGGACTGCAAAGAATGACAACAACGGCGGAAGAATTCGGAATGAGAATTAATGAGACCAAGACAAAGGTAATGAAAATTGCAAGAAGGAAAGGAGCACAAATGAACCTAACGATAGGAAATCGGACCTTAGAAGAAGCTGAGCAGTTTAAATATCTGGGAAGTTTATTAACCAATAATGGAGATTGCGATAAGGAAGTAAGATCTAGAATTGTCATGGGTAAGGTAGCTTTTGAGAGACAGAGAGAAGACTACCTACAGGTAAACTCAACTTGAAGCTGAAGAAAAGGTTAGTAAAAAGCTTGATATGGAGTGTGGTACTTTATGGAGCAGAAACATGGACACTGAAAACAACTGAAAAGAAACTCCTGGAAAGTTTTGAAATGTGGATTTGGAGAAGAATGCTAAAGATAAGCTGGAGGGAACACCAAAGTAATGAGGAAGTACTGCAACAGGTGAGGGAGGAAAGAAGACTCATTAAGGTGATAAGAGAAAGACAGAAGAAATGGATCGGACATGTGTTGAGAGGAGAAGGAATGTTGAAGGAGGTGATAGAGGATAGATATGAAGGTAGAAGGCCGAGGGAAAGGAAAAGGAAAGCAATGCTGGATGATTTGAAGGCAGGCAGGAACTATCATGAGATGAAAAGGATAGCTCAGGATAGAACACTTTGGCGGGACACACGAGTTGGACCTGCCTGATAGGCAGAACACGATGGATGGATGGATATCATGAACCCAAAATTTGGGTTCATGATCAGCTGAGATTTTTATTGTCCCGGTCTGTCCGCCGAAAAATCTGGCAACCCTATTTCCAGGGGTAATTGTCAAGGGGGGAGGGGAATTGCTAATCATACATCTGCGTTCGGCTGACCCGTTATGAAATCCATACACACAAGCCAGTTCGGTCTCCGTATGTCATCTCAAAGTCCACAAGAACCCTCAGGTACGTTGATTGTAAATTTACATTACGTAACCTTGCATTATTTTAATTTAGTATACATATTTATTTTATCATAAAAGCTTTTTCTATCTGATACATCATTGTACTGTCAACAACATTCCATAAGTTCGGTTGGTATTCAAACATGCAGTTCGATACAATATCGTACTGCGTACACAGTACATATTGTACTTCCTACAATTTCAAAGGTTATTTATGGAAAATGATGGTTACAAATGTATCTTATATTGACTGGGTATTATGCTGCATTACTGTAGTTATTTAGGGCTTATTTAAATTTTTTTGAAGGTTGTTTACAGAGCTGTGCGCGCTAACTGATAAATATAGCGCCGTTAACGCTAACGCTAATGCAAATAAATTCTAGCGCCGCTAACGCTAACAGTTTTTAAAATTAGCGGCGTTAACGCTAACGCTAATTTTGGCGCTAATTTTTATGAAATTTATATCTAAGTACGATTATTTAATAATAATAATGCATTTGTATATATTTATATGTGTTCGCTATTTGTTATTATCTTTTATAGTGTCAAATGGGAACAAAATTATATCTTTAAAATGATTATTGGGTATTCAAGAAAATTGCGTGATTTGATATTTATAATTAAACTTATTTATTGGAAAGACATTGTCCTCCTTTACATACTCAGTTCAGGAAACTGTTTATTATTATACATTCTGCGTTCAGCATTATGCACAAAAAGCAACGCAATATAGAGAATACCATTCTAGGACTCTATTAATTTTAATTTATATTAGCGCTTAGCGGTTAGCGCCTAACATTGCCTAAAAATGTAGCGGCGCTATCTGTTCCACTAACTATTTTGAAAAATAGCGCTGCTAATGGATGCGCTAATAATTAACTAGCGCCGCTAGGTACAGCTCTGGTTGTTTATGAACTTGTTTATGACCGTATGTACATACTACGGTGACCGGATCGAATAGTCATGAGGATCAAAATTCTCACGAGTTCCGGACGGCGCAACCACCCCATTAAAGCGTGGAATAAGCGTGCTCACGATCGTATAACTAACCTCGTGTAAATCCACCTTTATTTCAAAATTTTGTGACCGCACCGTATATATATATATATGAAAATTATTTCACGAGAGTAACACGTCAATAATATTTATGATGAAAATAACCATGGGATGGCCATAGGTAATCCCTTGTCGCCCCTCCTCTCCAATATTCATATGGAGTTTTTTGAAATAACTTACATTCCGAGAATCCTGGAGGTTGGCATCCCATGACTGCGGTACGTCCACGATATTTTGTGCATCTGGCTCATGAAGCGTAACCTGGATGACTTCCTCCTTCAGTTAAATAACCGTCCCCTCCATTAAGTTTACTTTGGAAGTGGAGCAAAACAACTCAATCCCGTTTCTGGATGTTCGTGTGTATAGGGAAAGCACAGGTTTTAAGTTTAGTATTCACCGAAAACAAACCCAAACAATTTGTCCAACGTACACTTTTACTCCGGGAAAGGATTTGAACACGCGTGTAAAACAGCATCAATATTTTGCTAGAACGGGACAGTCGTCCAGTGCCCATTTTGTCCATCTGGAAGAGTTATCTCATTGTATTGGTTGGAATAATGCTTCGGTTTTGTTTCACTCAAGTAACACTGTTAATAGAAATATTCTTGAGTCTGCCATTATTCAACTTGCAAACAATTTCAACATCAGCCAGGGCCTTTTTTCGCTGGAGGGCAAAGTGCTAAAATTCTGGTAGCTTTTCCATATAAATTTGTATGCTCCTACAATATTTTATTTTTATTTTTTCTTTGTGACCTACATATAGTCTCGAACTTGTTATTAATTTCACTGTTCCTGATGGTGTCATTAGATGAAAGTGCTTGAGCACCATTCTGTTTTCTTTCCTTCGTGGTTTTATATATATATATATATGTATATATATATATATATATATATATATATATATATATATATATATATATATATATGTGTGGTGTGTGTGTGTGTGTGTGTATCCCCTTTGCTTTGTCTGGAGCTATGGGGCGCGTCTCTCTTCGGCCAATGTGGGAATGCATCTTCCTCTTTTCTCCTTCGTGGACCATTGGACCCGTCCGGGCTGATCTCCTGCTTATGTTTTCCTTTCTCCTCCTCTATCCCCCTCCTGGCTTTTTTTTTTAACTTGACTTGACCCTTTCCTTGGACCATGGGTGAGGGAGGTGGTTGTCCTTCACCCTTGTCGCCCTTAAACCAAACCCAAACCCTGTCTCTGCCAATTCTCACCGCACGTTGGATGAGTGGCCGCCTTTTAGGTACGGGGACTGGGTATGGGTGTATCTCCCCTGCGTGACATCTATTGCCGGTGGGACCAAGTGTGCCCACGATTCGCCTTTCCCTTGTTGGAGTCGGTGGTGGCTGGACGCGCGCGGGGGATAGTTTCCTTTTGTTTGCTTTGGCTTCTTCTCCTCGTCTTACGACCCCTGCACCTAATTCTCGGACTACGGTTTTGGACACTCCTCTCTCCTCTCTAGCCCCTGTTTTTTCTTCGGGGGATGGTCCTGTCCAGACTACTTCCCCTTCGATCTCTCTGTCAGAATTTTCTACTAAGATGGTTGATTCTCGCCCTCGTATATCTACTATTGCTACTTTGGAAACTTATGCTCCTTCTCAGGGGTTTCCTCAGGGTTCTTATCCTCGGAGTACCGTTTCTCCTCCCCATGAGCACCGCGGAACCTGTCGGTCTTGGAAGCCCGTTTCCGTGGCCTCAACATTTCCGTCTCTCTCGACTTCCCCTATCGCCTTTTTTATTATTAAACCGACCACCTCTCGTTCTTTGGTTTTCCACCGTGTTGCGGTCTTTCGTAGTCTTGCGGCTTCCTCCCAGGTCTCCTGGGAGGATATTTTGGAGCTCCCTGATGGATCTTTACTCATCAAATCTCGATATCCGGAACAGAGTGGTGCCCTGGCTACGATCTTCATCTTGAGCGATTGTCCGGTCTCATGCGTCCTCGACTCGAGGATGAACTCTTGCTAAGGTACTATTTATGCCCCTCAACTCTCAGACGTCTCGGAGGAGGACCTCCGCTCCTGTTTTGTATAGTGGAAGGTGTCTTCTGTACATCGTTTCACGAAGCGTGTTAATAGGTCTTCAGCCTACCCCACGCCGACGCTTGACCTTTGACCAGCTGTCGCCTCCAGTACACGTCTGGTATGCTTGACTCCGTTTTGATGTACGGCCTTATGTTCCTCCACCTACCCGATGTTTTAATTGCCAGGCATTTGGGCATACTGGTTCCCGTTGTCATCGGTCTACTCGTGTTTGCGTTCATTGTGGCCAGGATGTCCATGGTGTGCCATGTTCTAACACCCCTTCTTGTATTAACTGTGGCGGTAACCATCCTGCTTCCTCAGTTTCATGTATCATTTATAAGTTCGAATTTGAAGTTGTTACTCTCAAGACCAAGGAGCGCACGACTTTTGCTAAGGCTCGAGCTCAGGTCCGTGCTCGTTTTGTTCGAGGACATGTCATATTTGCTGACATTCTTCGTGTTTCTCGGTCGCAACCTGACCGTTTTCGGAAACCCCCTTCTGCCTCGTCTCTTCCCCCAGTTCCTTCTTCGCTCACTTCGGCTCAGTTCCGCTCTCCACAGCGTCGGTCCCAGCAGTCTCCATGCGTTTCTCCTCGACCTTCCTTGGCTCGAACGCCCCTGCGCCGCATTCTCTCTCCTCCGAGGGCGTCTGCGGGGCTGCCTCCTTGTGGGGACCCTCCTGCTGATCAGAGGGGGTATTAAATGTGGGGCCGAGGAGACCTCCCCAGGTTCTCCAGTTTCTCGCCGCCGCTATCGTTACTCGGATCTGGTTCTCTCTCCGCAGTCTACCCCTGCCACTATGAGTGCTTCCCTTGCAAACCCTGCCCAAGGTTCTACTTCATCCCTCTATCTCAGGTCGGTGATCCCCCGCCTCTCCTCCTAGTCGGAACCTTGTATGTACTACGGGTTCTGGTGACTCAATTTCCTCTTCCCAGGTGGGCCTCATCAATCTCTCACCAAGGTCGTCTGTCCCTGTTCCTCGCCCTCCGAACTTCCGCCAGTTAGAGAGCCAACTTACGTTGTTGGACTCGCTCCCGTCAGCCTTACCCGCTCGTTCTCGCTCCTTGTTAGACCTCCCTATGCCCCTAACATATTCTTGCTCTCCGTCGTTCATTCTGGCTCCGCCTCTCCTTGTTCCGACAATACCTCAGTCCCAGCTCCTTCTTTAGGAGTGCGCCGGGTCGCTTTAGGAAGTCTTACATACCAGTTCCTGTTTCTTCATCTCTCCATGCTCGCCCATCTGATCCCCGCCTACGGCCTCAGCCCGAACAGGTTGGGTCAGATCCGGACTTGCGGGAGAACCGCCGTATCTTCTCCATTGTTTCTGGTCGGTAGTTCTTTAACTTTAACCTTTTTATATTTTACTTTTAACTTTTTCCTTTTCATATTTAATGTTTACCTCTTCGTATCTAACTTTTACTTTTACTTTTTCATATTTAACTCTTATCTTTTACACTTTCAACTTTTACATTCGTAACTTTTACCCGTTTACACTTTCAACTTTTACATTCGTAACTTTTACTCTTTTATACTTTTAAACTTTTCTTTTTTATATCTTCATTACAATGACTAATTTTAGTTCCATCCTTCCCTGGAACTATCGTAGCATTTTTGCCAACTATGAAGGTCTTTTTCTTCTTTTACAAACGTCCCAACCTGCTTGTGTTTGTCTCCAAGAAACGATTTTGGGTTCTCGATCTATGCCTTCTCCTACTGGCTATCTCTCCTTTACAAACCCCCTGCCCGCTCACGGTCCTCGAGATGGTTTAGCCATCCTTGTTCATAGATCAGTCCCTTGTCGCCCACTCATACTTCGATCTACTTTGGAGGTGGTTGCTGTCCGACTTTCTTTGTCCCGGCAGTATACCGTCTGTTCCGTTTACCTCCCTCCACACGTCCCCGTCTCTCGAGAGGAGCTAGTGGAAGTTGTTGATCAACTCCCTAGACCTTTCTTACTTTTAGGTGATTTTAATAATAGTAGCCC
Organism: Bathynomus jamesi; assembly: GCA_023014485.1. Classification (NCBI taxonomy): domain Eukaryota; kingdom Metazoa; phylum Arthropoda; class Malacostraca; order Isopoda; family Cirolanidae; genus Bathynomus; species Bathynomus jamesi. Next base: position 63,486 of record JAJOZX010000884.1, on the reverse strand, counting down.
AGTGTCGGGTGATGTTCGGGACACCTTCATGGCTGGTTCCTTGATCTCCCTGATGTCATCCCACTCCCTCCACTGTTTCAATTCAGGTGCTCCTACTTACTATCACATTCACACTGATACTTCCTCCTGCATTGATTTCTCTTTTTGTTCCACTGATGCTCTCCTGGACTTTTCCTGGGAAGTCCTGTGAGATGACTACGGGAATGGCCACTTCCCGTGCGGTTGTCGTTTATTGTTCCCGACACTCATCTGCCACCTTCCTCCCTTGGCTTTTTTCTAGAGCCGACTGGGAATTCTATCGTAGTCTTACCTGCGTATCCTGTACTGTCCATGATTTTTCATCTGTGGACGGATATTTAGATTTCCTGGGTGCGAGAATTTTGAATGAGGCTGAGATGACAATTCCCAGTCCACAGCGTACCTCTCATCTGATCCGTGTCCCTTGGTGGTCTCTGAAGTGCACGGAGGCTGTCCAGAACAAGAAGTCTGGTACTCACCCGTTTTACCGCCATAAATCTTCAGATAACCGCATTGCCATGCAAAGGGCATGGGCAGTGGCCCGTCGAGTCCTTAAACAAGTCCGGAGGGACTCCTGGCAACAGTATGTCTTCGGGATTACATCTTCGAACCCGATTGCCACGGTTTAGAACCGGGTCCGCCGCATCTCTCGAAAGCACTCCTTCTCGTTTCCCAGTCCTCCATATCGCAGGGAGGGACATTTTTAACTCAATAGAAGTAGCGAATACCCTGACTGCTTTGTTTGCCGCTGCTTCAAGTGTTGTCCGGTATTCTCCGGCTTTCCGTTTACAAAAAGATGCAATGGAGAGCGAAGATCTCCATTTCGACCGCCCGAACAATGAACCTTATAATCGGTTGATGACGATGCGTGAACTTAAATCCGCCCTGTCCTCTCGGAGCAACTCTGCTCCTGGCCCGGATGGCATTCATTATAAAATGTTGTAGTCCATGCATATTTCAGCTCTATATTTTTTACTTTTCGTTTTTAATCGTATTTGGATTTAAGGCGTGTTTCCTTCTCGATGGCGTGAGACCATAGTTATTCCTCTCCCGAAGCCTGACAAGGACGCCTCCCTTCCTCAAAATTTTCGCCCGATTGCCTTGACCAGCTGTATTTGTAAGCTCATGGAAAAGATGGTCACTTCCCGACTGCTCTTTATCCTAAAGTGGCGAGGGCTCCTTACCCTATCTTAGTCTGGTTTCCGTCAACTCCGTAGTACCCTAGATCCTTTACTCTTACTTAGCCATGATCTCCAGACTGCATCTTCTCGCAAACAAATCACTGTGGCTATCTTTTTTGACATCCACAAAGCTTATGGTACTACGTGGAGGTTTTATCTCCTCCAACGTCTCCGTTCCATGGATTTTGTGGGCTTTCTCCACCTTTTTAGCACTTTTTTTAAGAAACCGAACTTTTCAAGTTCCAACTTAACTATACAAGAGGATGGAGTTCCACAGGAATCTGTCCTCAGCGTTCTCTGCTTCTCTCTGGTCATGAATTCGGTTGTACATTTTTTACCATCTTCAATAAAATGTTCTCTCTACGCAGATGATCTTGCCGTTTACGGTTCAGGTAGTTCTCTGCGAGTAACTGCAAGACAGGTGCAGCTTGCAGTTAATGCCGTCGAAAGATGGGCAACGTCTATGGGTTTCCGTCTTTCCCCAACCAAGACTGTGTACGCGTCTTTTCATAGACGTAGGACTACTACTGTCTCACCTCTCTCGTTCTCGTTGTTTTTAGCCGGTAATCCCATCCCGGTAAGGGACACGTTTAAATTTTTAGGTATCACCCTCGACTCCCGTCTTACTTGGGTATCTCATCTGAAGAATTTGAGACTTTCCACTCGGCGTACCCTTACACTTTTAGATCATCTCTCCCACATGTCTTGGGGCGTTGATAGGCGTATACTCTTTTTGCCTGTAAACTTCACTAGTTCAATTTAAAATTGATTATGGCTGCGAAGTCTACGGCTCCGCTTCCGTCTCTTGATTATGAATTCTGGATCCTCTTCATAACTGGGGTTTCCGCCTGGCTTACCGGAGCCTTTCGTTCTTCACCGATGGCTAGCCTTCAGGGTGAGTGCGATTTCCTTTCCCTTCGGTACCGTCGTGCATACCTTCAGACAAAATGCTATTACCGCGCTCGCAGGATTCCTTCCCCTCTTCTCTGTACTGCATTTGATACAACTCTTCCTCTAGATGATTCTTAGCACCTTACTTCAACTGTCCATGCCTTCCTCCACCTCTGATCAGGGTGTGAAACTCACCAAAAATTTCCTGATGGCCCACACAGGACCAGTGAACTTGAAAAATCTACTGGCCCATAAAGAAAAACTAGTGGCCCGCTCTGCTCACAATGTAAATGCAAAAGAAAATGAATGTTATGGGGGCAATAAAATTTTAAACTTTAAGAGCTAAGAATCTCAGCGATGACTGAAACGTTTGATAAAGAAGAATTCATGGATTTTATTCAATTAAATTTTATACATATAAATTGAACTTTCAAGTCTACACTTACGAGTCCTCACAGTCACACACTTCCTCCAATGTACAAGCGACATCAGAGTTACAAGACAAAACACAATCTGATTCTGATTCAGAATCAGAGCTCTCGTCTGTCATTTGTGTTTCCTTTTGATGCTTCCCTTCCATAAATTGTGGACGCCTTCCTTGTTGATCTTATGAATAAATAAATAATGTTTTACATCCTCTGTGCTTATTGTGCTTATCTGTGGCTTGTACTAGGCTTGCCAGCATAGCAGCAGGGTTAAAACATCGCTGGCCACTCGGACCAGTTGTCTTATGAAAATTACTGATCTTATGTGAAAACAACTGGCCTCGGCCCGCTGCCTCTGATCCTCCCAGGCTCGTTTCAGGTCCTTCCTCCGTGGACTCTATCTCCGATTTCCTATTGTAAGGATGTGTGTCCTTTTGATAAAAGGTCCACCCCTAGTACTGTCCTGTTGTCCTTGTTCCGTGAATACCTTATTTGTTACTCTTCTTCCATTCATATCTACATAGATGGCTCCCATTTTCAGTCAGACATGGCCGCTTCGGCGGTTTTCCATCTCCCTTCTAAGACTGTTCGTTGTATTCATCTCTCTCGCGACACTTCCATTTACTCAGCGGCTCTCTCTGCTATTCTGGAAGCTCTAACTCATATTGGTGCTCTCCCACCCCCACGAGCTCCTTTGTAATTTTTTGGGGATTCCCGTAGCGCTCTTATGTCCTTAGAATCGTATGACCCTAAACACCCTCTGGTCCGAAGGGTACAGCAATTTGCTAATTTTCTTGCTGCTTATTCCGCGCAGCGTATTTCTTTCTGTTGGATCCCTTCTCATGTGGGTATTGTTGGTAACGAGGAGGTAGAGCTTTTGGCCAGACAGGCTTGCTCCCTTCCTATTACCTCTAAGTCTGCCCTTTTCAGATTTTGTTCCTTCCCTCCGCCGCCATTTCAGGTCGTTGTGAACAAACTCCACCGTCTCAAGCCTGTTCTTCGCCATTGGTCTTATTCGTATCACAAATATCGGCATAAGGAAGTTCTCTTGGCTCGTTTGAGAATTGGTCATACTCGTTTGACCCATGGCCACCTCGTCTGGAAATCCTCCTGAACCTTGCCTTCATTGTCATGTTCCTCTCACAGTTGAACACGTGTTTGTTTTTTGCCCTCTTTATTCAACCTTTCATTCGTAATGCTTCCCGGAGTTGCATTCCCGTCCGGCCTCGATACGTCTTCGGTCCATTCTTGCAGAGAGTGCTTCTTTCTGTTGGCCCTATATTTGATTTTCTCCGGCTGTCGTGGCTCTTATCCCGCCTTTAACTTAGTCTAGCCGTGATATGAACCTTTCTAGGTTTGAAACGGTGGTCAATCAAAAAAAAAAAAAATTATATGTATGTATAAGTTCTCAGTAGTGAAAGGGTTAAAGCAGTAAGACCCCAGCAATAAATTAAATGTTAAGAATTAAGCTTTGCCGCCGATTAATTGTATGGAAGACCCGATTGAAAGTTGTCGCAATGCAGTGACAGTCTTAACGATGTTCAGATTAAAAAGGGAGTTAAAATTTTATTTTTTATTTTTTATATGAATACATGTTGGAATATTTGCAATTTTTGGATATAAAAGTATTTTACATAAATGTATGAAGTTGTTGATATAAAATGAAAAAGTATTGACCAAAAATGGAAGTTCACCTATAGTTTGTTCACGCTTCAAATTTCTGAAGCTTCAGATTTCGAATCTTGCGACTAAAATGAGATTGCAGCTTCATTCAAATGTGAATTTTATCTCGTCTGAATGGTGATATATAGTGTAAATAAAGAGCCTTCTTGGACTGTTTCATAGATTTAATTTGCATACAAGACAATCTTAACATAAGTAGAACAAAACTAAGTCTTTACTGTACTACTTAATACTACATCCTACGCACTAAAACTTATACTCAACTTAAATATAATTTTATTTACAAATATAAACATACATGCATACTATTAGGCTAGTTTTCACTTGCATCTCTGACGACGACAAAAATATAGTTGGACAAATGGCAAGAAAAATTTTTGAGTCTTATCATAGTACATTTTGTACGTAAAATTCTTAAATTTAAGAAATGCAAGAATAAAAAATAAACTTAACAGAACCAATTAACAAAAATAATTTGAAACAATTTACCTTAAGTACGAGAAAATTATATATAACGTTTTTGGGTTGTCTAACTTCATTCTTAACATCTCTGGTCGTATAATGAGGGGACCTACAGCTTTTCGGGGGATCTGAACCACTACCCAGGAAAGGGGGACACAGAGAGACCCCACCAACAGCTGAAATCTGAAGTCCGAGCGGAGATTCGAACTCGGAACCGTGAAGTTGTCAGTCAGCGGATTAATTACGTAGAAGATATGTTAAATATACTTTGATTTGGTGCTAAATTAATGAATTTAGTAATATTTTTCTGTGCACGAACTTTCTGCGATCACTAAATATTTACTTGTGCGTCTGAAAGATTTTGCGCCTTCCAGAGTTTTAACAACAGTATAAAATCCATTAAAAAAAATAAAGGCTTCAGGTAACAAATACTAGAATTTGAGTGTGAATTATTGTTATAGTTACACGAAATCTGAGGCTTTGGAACAATTTTGTAGGTTCCTTTTAAGTACAGCAAATTCAACTAAATAATTAAAGCTTAGGTTTAGGCATTTTAACATATTTTTTACTCTTTAAAATCAAAGTAAAAATTACAGCTGTTCTACCTTAATTTTATTCGCGTTCAAAGTACATACCGTACTTTACGTACAACAATCTAATATTAAAGGGCGGTAACTGGGCTGTTATTCCTCTAAACCAGTATTTCTCAACCACGCTGGTGTGCCGCAGAAATCTAGAACTAGTGCGGTTCATTTTTAATTTGTTTTCTTTGTGTTTTCTTTTCAAAGTAATTAACTACTATTAAAATATAACAATTCATAACTCCGTATTTAAAGTTAGGCAGATTTTAATGTTAAGAATTATTTGAAAAATTTTACGCAAAACAAAAATGTTTTAGGGTTGCCGCGAAATATTATAAATGAGTTTAGGGTGCCTTCAGTATAAAAAGGTTGAGAACCACTACTCCAGACAATAGTTTCCCAACCACAGAGAGCGAAATTTCATGAAAAAGATAAAAACGAGTGATTGAAAATTGAAAAGCTACTGGACATATGGAAATTTCGAATGTAACAAAACATTCCCAATTTATTACCGTACGGTACAATAGGAACGAACTGGGTGTTCAACAATAGGGGACAAAAAATCCTCAGGGATGCCGCGCAAGAACAAATGACATTGTGCTGTCTTATGCCACACAAAGTTGGGAACCACTGTCTTAAACCAACTACCTCAGGCTGTTGTGCTACTTCTATACTTCAGCCATTTATGACCTGGATTATTTTTTATTCTCTCAAGAAAACTGACTCATAAAGGTTAAGTACACATTATCTTTACTTCGGTAGTGGCTTGGCAAGACAGGTGGCGCTAGTTTTTTTTTTTTTTTTTTTTCGTCAAAACTAACTAGACTTGACTAGATTTTTGCCAAAGTTTGCTCCTGAGGTGCTAGAGAAAACGTTACTTTTTGTAAAAACAATTTGCTGTCTGCAGAATTTAAGGTATTTCAATCATTGCATTATTTAGGCCCACAACCTCAAATATTCCGTGCGATGATTCATTTCACGAAGGTCAAGCTTGTTGCCCCTCCTCTCGAGTTGGCCTGGTGAAGTAGAGTTGGTTTCTTGTACTCTCCACCTCACATAGCCAGGTACGCCGGGCTCATCTGAAATTGTTCTAAGCCAGGCGTCGTCGTCTTTTGAAGACATCCACCGCCACACCACGCGTGTTCCTTAGTTCCTTGGGCAGCTAGTTTAACAGCCCTGGTCCTCTCTCAAAAATATTTTCCTCCAGGGTTGAGGATGTTCCCTGTCTAGTAGCGTTGCTGTGGCGAGCTCAAACCCAGGCCACAATCTGGGCCTTAATCTTACTGTTGGGTAGATTCAGAATAAAAGCCCGAAGTTAGGACCTGCTGCCCTGTGTTTAGACTATGAAGTAGGCCGAGCCAAGAGTGGGCCTAACCGAGTTTTGCTTAAATTTGACATATCAAACCAAAGTTGTCGCATTCTTTTGGTCTACAAATCTATCTTGAAGTCCATGAAGGGATGTGACCATGTCAAGTTTAGTTTTGGACGAAAAGAAAATGGTTTAATTAATTGTACACAAATTCAACATCTAACTGAATAAGACTCGACAAACGATAACGATGACGATGAATCCTTATCATCACGTAAAATTAAATGCTACACTGTTCCTATTTACCTGGTCCCAGGTTATGATGAGCATTAGCTGCAGCGGTGCTTTCTTACCACCTTTTTGCAAGTTTAAAAGCATCTTAAAAACTACATATTATTAAATACATATTACAAAATAATAGCTAACTTCTTTACCTTGTCATTTACGACAGTAAACTCGTACGCATGTCAAATTTAACCTAATGTACGTACTACTACGAACTATGTTTGCGTAATCTAAGTACTGATGTTAACCCTTTCGTTGCGGCGCAACTAAACAAACTCTGCCAGAAATATGACGTATCTGTATCGTATTGTACGTCATTTGCGTCGAATGGGTTAACGTATAAAAATATGGTCGAGAGCACCTTCTATTTAAATGACTAGACTATGGAAAGAAAATACTTAATTATTCTTCATTCAAGTTAAAATATTCGAAATCTTTTACTTATACATAAATTACCATACAGGTGAAATATTAAAAAATTATTCACATCGTTAAAAAAGAAAATTAAGCGATCAAATATCGTACCAATAATTCAAATATTTAATTTTATATAATGAAAAATATTTTTAGCTTCACGCGAAGTGAACATTCAAAAGATAGAAAATTTGAATATAGGTTTACGTAAAAATTATTATGAATATTAAAAGCATAATCAGTCTGTAAAGGCACTAAGAAGTGTTGCGCGACTGACAATTCTCCATTAAAATTAAACAAAATTAGAATTTCTTTGAAATTTAAATTACAGTAATTAAAGTGCTTGAACATTTAATTAATTAAGCATAAAATTTTAAAAATTACTTCAAATTAGGAATATTTGGAGTCATTACCCTAGACTCGGACCAACGATAATTTGTATATAGTTTCAATTTTGCTTAAAACCGCCTATTTGCCAATGATAACCCTGTCCGATGTATTTTGTACAAACAACGAAAATAGTGTGACATTCTTAACTACATAAACTTTACCACTTTTTTCCTTTAGCTTTGTCCTCTTACAATGAAAGGGTTTATTCCATTCCGCCGCACTTTATTTATTATGCAATGCAGGGGAATGCCGTCTTCTGGGATTGGTTACAACTTAAAAACGAGAAGGCGTCAGCTTTTCATAAAACAATGTATAAAACAGCTAAAATTAAAACGCCTAAATTTCGATACTACGTCGTCAAAGAATTAGGTAAGAAAGCTGAACTTTTTCCCAATACTGGAGCAGAAGTATCGGGGAATTTGGGGCAATCCTCCCTCTGCCTCACGTGACCATCTTCGGAGATGCTGATTGGGTAGAGAAGGAGGTGGGAGTCTCTGTGTTCAGGTTCTTCAGAGATAAAGTGTTGTAAATTCTCCTCTGCAAGTTCTCTCATTTCCTTCATGCAATCTATGTTAGTAGGGTTGATGTGATTTTCACTATGGATACCGCAGTGTTCCGCCCACAAGGCCAATCTAAAGGCATGAATACGACCACGAATCTCGTCTCCGCATTCCTCTTTGGTGAATCCTTCCTCAAAAAGTCCCACGGCCATTTCTGTATCTCTATTTCCACTCATACTTCGTTCGTTGATGTTCGCAGACCCAATAATCGTGTACTCGTCATCGATAATGGCCATTTTGGAGTGGACATAGATCATGAAGCGCATGTGTCTCCTCGCTTTCGCAGCTACAGAGCCGTCGCTAGGTTCATCCAGACCTTCCGGAAGCTCTTCGGCAGCTTCTCGTTTTCCGAGACAGAAGAAAGTGAGGTAATCAGTCGGGTGCGCCGTCGACCCCGCCTTCCGAAGGGCTTTGGCGATGCGGCGGTACATCATTTCCATTGTGCGATACTGCCAATGAAGGATTTCCTGCACGGCTGTCGACGAAGGATCACCTTCCGGGTGGAGAGGAATCACGATGTAAACGCGGAAGGGTTTCCCCGCTTTGATGGCGCCCATAATGCGAACGGCAATCTCAGCAGGAATCAGATGCGGACATTTGGCTTCCTGCACCAGCCACCCGTGGGAGGAGCCAAGGAAGTATTGATTTTCGATGTAAATGAAGTTCTTCGCCCTCCTTATGTGGTGGATATAAGCTCGTTGGATGCTGTTGTCATAAATGCGCCCTTTACGCGATAAAAGACGATCGAGGACATTAGTGTGGAAGAGTGCAGAGTCGGAGTTGATAGAGCGGAACAGTTGAACGCTCCAAGGAGGAGAGGGACTCTTCCAGTCAAGGACAAAAGTCTCTTCGTCCAAGGAAATCAGGCGATGTTCTCTGTCCTGCGCCTGCTTCCGCCACCGTTCAACGAAGTTCCTGACGAGGTCAAGGACGATGGGCCCTTCAACACGGGTGTGAATATCATGCCACGGCTGACGAGGACCTATGCTAGACGACGACGAACAACATCCGTTGTAGAAGTCATTGGCGTGTTCCACAGCCAAAGTTCGGTACAACGGGTGCTCGGGAGTGTCCCAGCGTCCGTCGGTCAAGTCAAGACCCCCGACGAAGGCGACGAGGCGTCGTCGATCGTCGTCTTCAACAGGAGCGTCGACGATGACGCTCTTTTGGTGGTGTGTATAAAGCGTCGAGACGTAGTTGGTTTCGAAGAGTTTCGCTCGGCTCTTGGACCGTGGGGCCAGAAGGACCTCCACTCCAGTTCCTTCAAAGAACTGGCGAGTTTCTTCGTCATGAGTCCCCATAACCCCGGGAGTGTAAATTTCGGTTGAAAGAGCCTCGTTCCACACCATGATGAGGACGCGCACTCCTTCCGAAGCCTTTCTGATCAGGAGCTCCCCAATAGTTTCCCCTTCACAATCTCTCAAAAGAGGAATATCTGCCTTAATACTCCAACCGATCACGTAAATCAGTACATTCGCCGCCTCCATGTGGCTCGCGATGTCGACCCACAACTGCGTAGGTTCATACGTGCCTCCGTCAGGCATCGTGATGTCAGTTACAGGTGGTAGTGCTAGTGTGTGAGCATCTTGATAGAGAGTCACGTGACAGCCAGAGTGCAGAGGAAAAACTGTATCAGGGACTTCATTGGAGCGAGTGATAGAGGCGCTGGATCGGTACTGGAGTTTGATATTGAGAGCTCCCGCGGGGTCGCCGCTTCTGCTGATGAGAGGAAACCAACCTGTCATGGGTTCTTCACTCATCAAGTCTTCGGCTCGAATACTCATATACCCGATCGACTCGATTTTGATGAGGTCCATGTCTTTGACAGAAAAGAGGAGAGACTCCACCTCATGACAGACCTCGATGCGAAAATGTTCGCCCCATTGTGGACTCAGAGAATTGAAGATGATGGAAGTCTTGGCGAGGCGACAGCTTCGTTTCCCCCCTTTGCACGTATCCACCGTCACGTACGGATCGCTTACGTCCTTCGCCGACCGGAAGATAGACGTATCCACATCGGGAAGGTCTTTGCCTGCTTCAATGTCCAAGTAAAGAACTCCGTGAAGGAAGACCATGTTACCCCGCTCCGCAAGCTTCGCGCTCTGACTGCAACCTGCAAACAAACCAAAAGATGAGAAAAAGAATATTCCAAAAAAAACTTTTTACATCAATTCCTTACCTACGTTGTAACTGGGACTATATTACGCTATAGAAAATATATTCTGGCTTTAATCCAGTGTTAAAACATGACGAGTAATCTAACTTGCTATGACTTTGGGGCTAATGTTAATGTCATCAACTTCAGATTTGCAAAACCCTAAATCTTATGAACAATTCTTCACCTTAGTTTCCAACTTAATAATACTGATTTGATTCAATTTTAATTGTCGGTAAAACAGGTACCTCAATATGACTTCTTGCTTCCGAAGAACAACAAAGACAACATAATAAAACAAATATGCCTACCCACCTTTTTATTCTAAAATACGGCCACACAGACAGCCTACCCTGCAGTGTTATCCGGAGCTACTAAATTATGAAAATATATAACTATCGCACCTAACCTACAATCTTCAACTAATTAAAGCTTGTGCTAAGCTTAAAGCTAGCTTGCCGGCAAGCTAAGTAGTTATTCCCAGTTGAAATGTTATGAACTTGGAGTCATTAAGGCAGGGCCGCCGAGAGGGCGGGGAAGCCGGGTTAAATCCCCGGGGCTCTATGGGGCCCGGAAAGAGGGGGGGATAAAATCTAAAAATATTAATAAAGCAATTGATTAAATAACAGAGAGGAAATATAATTAATGAACATACATTTTAGAGAGATTATCAAAGTCAAACTAAAACAGATAAAATATCTGCGATACACCAATGCCCAAAACCGACTGACAGATCTGGGAACCATTGTAATTGAAAGCCAGTTAGCCCGTACTTTAAATTTCATCAGAATCATTTACCACTTTGCTAGAGAGAAGGCAAAGAAAATACACTTCTATTTATGAAAATCTTGCAGTAAACAATTGTCTTGCCTGCATGGACTGGTACTGCATTTGTAAATTGTATCGTGATAGAATTAATATAATTCATTCGAAAAATAAAATGGTCATTTTCTTCCGAGTTGTTTATTCATACGGTATGTTTTGAATAGTGACTTGGACATATAAATCAGGTCCTTCCCCGGGACCTGGGGGGAGCTCTTGCCGGCCCTGCATTAAGGCATACATCTACCGCAGGATTTACTATACGATTCTACGGGGTTCCAAAAAACCTTAGCCCCCCCATTTGCAGCTTACATGTTTACTTATATCGAAATAGTTTTTAGTGATTATAAAAATATATAAAATTCTTTATTTATTGCAGGTATTAAAATTACTCTAGCTGATAAAGTGATAATATAATGGCTTCTCAATTAATTGGTGATTCGGAGAGGCAACGTGTGATAGATCGCATACGAGCAATAACATTTCGGGAAGCTCGTGATGCTGGAGCCACCTTTATAACACGTTCATGGGTTGCCAAAAGTTGCGAAGAAGTGAGGACTTCGTCAAAAGAAATTGGAATAAAACTTTGGATGAATGTGAAATGGATAGAACCAAATCTGGGCGCCCAAATTTGCCACTCTCTCAGGAAACAAAGGACATCATTGAAAGCGGTACGCGTAAGCGGAAAAACAGCTGTGCTAAACTTTCTAGAGAGATCGAAGTGTTGAGAGGAAAGATCGTTAGTGGCATGAACTTCCAAAGCCAAGAAAAACTCCACATCGATGACAGAATGTGGTTTGCCCATTATCTTGAAGATTGGGATGTGGATGATTTCATGCATTTAGCTGTCTCCGATGAATTTTTTGTTTACTAACACGTCGGCCTACCAAAATGATCGAGTGTGGGCCACAACACCAGATGAAATCAATGACAATGAACATTATCGCGAATTATTAAAAAGTCCAGACTGTGTTGGTGTGCTTGTTTTGTTCACTGCAAAGAAGCTCATGTGGGTGCTGAAGCCAAATGGTCAGAGTTGGGATGGACAGTATTTTCGTGATATTATTCTATCCCAGCATGTCATTCCTTTTCTAAGAAACCCAAACAATATTATGGATGTCGATCAGGTCACACTTCTGCACGATAAGGCCCCCTGCTTTAAGGCATTAGCCACTCAACAGTTGTTGCGGAACCATGAGATCGATTTCTTTGGAAATGAAGAATGGCCAGGAAATTCTTCCGACCTGAACGTCTGTGAACACATTGGATCAGTTATAAAGGACAAGGTTGAATGTCTCTTGTTTCAAGAACCTGCAGCAAATCGATTTTCGAAGGATACAATGACGCAACACATTGAAACTGTTTTAGCAAATTTGCGTAACGATCAAGATCTATTCACGTCACTTTTGGCAAGCTACCTAAAGCGAATTCAGGCTGTCTTGGAAGCCAATGGCGGGAACACCAAGTTTTAATTGTTTCTCATTAAATGCAGGATTAAATTCTCTTTTGTAAGGTATGTTTAGTTTTACTGTACCTCTAATGGTTTAGGCCATGGGCGGGGGAGCTAAGGTTTATTGGAGCCCCGTACATAAAAAAATAAGTCTATGGTTGTGCTCTTTTTATTAAATACTAGTACAGTTCCCGCCGCTTCGCTGACGGTTAGACAGGTTAAACTACAAAAAAAGAACCCAGCCGTGAAAATTTTGAGCTTCACATTGTCAACATTTCTGAATCTGGTATCTCCCAAAACCTCCTCACCCCCATTCATACAACTTGGGGGCTAACCCTCTCCCCCATTACCCCACCCATCCCCCATTACCCCCACCCCCACCCTTCCCCCATTGCTAAACTACAGAAAAGAACAGTCATGAAAATCTTGAGCTTCACATTGCCGCCCGTAATACAATTTCTGAATTTTTTTCTCACAATTTCTGAGTGTGACGGACAGACGGACAGCTCTCTTATATTAAATATTATTTCCATGTTTTATACCATAGGTCAGAGCTTTCCAAACTGGTGTGTCGCGACACATTAGTGTTTTTTGTATTTTGAAAATTTTGATTTTTCTATCAACAAAATCGGCTACAAGATAAACCACCTACTGAAAAATTATCTGATATTTGATAACAAAAATTAATTAATGTGTCGTGAAAATTGTTATGCTTAAATAGTTTGTCGCCAACGTTAAAAGTTTGGAAAGCTCTGCCATAGGTCATAGCATACAGTACTGGAATGAAATTTAATATTTATAAACGCTTAAAAATATTTTTTATAACATGCACGCACTTCTTAGAATGCCTGTCCACACAACTGAGCGTTTTGGGGGTTGTTTAACTTCCTTCGTCACAGCAAAGGTCGTCGTGTGACGGAGGGGACCTACAGCTTTACGCAAGATCCGAACCACTGGTCGCTACATCATCTGGACGCAGAGGACGGTTATCCATCCAACTACTACCCTGACTCAATGACGACGGAAGCGGTGTTTCGACATGGCCACGACGTTGCCCTCTTTCCACAAAAATCCACAGAATTACACAAGAGACTTAACATTTAATATTCATTTGACATTAACCTAATACGACTATTTACTGGCACATATAAATTTTTTTTAAGAGGATGACTAGCTTATGCAAAGTGGTGATTAAGCAATATACTATAAATACAGTCTATATGAAAACAAAGACTATGATAGGTCTAACGTGCAACACTACAAAAATCGTGTCTGAATAGGCCAATGGGTTTATTCCTACATTCGTAGGCCATTTAAGCCATTAGATATATATATATACTGTACAAATTTTAAAAATTACGACACTATAATGACTATAATTAAAAATTATCAACACTACAGGGTGTCCCATAAGTCCGGCATCATAGGAGAAATTCATATTTTTCTATTTCTACAAACCATAATTCATATTTTTCTCTTTCTACAGGCCATAATGTCTATGCTCGGGATGCCAATTTCCCGTCCACCATTCTGTTCAGTGACGAGGCTGTTTTTTATGGAAATGGTGAGGTAAATCGACAGAACACCCGCTACTGCTCTCAAAACAACCCTCACTGGTATACCTCTTCAAAGGAACAAGGTGCATCTCGGGTGATGGTATGGTGTGGCATTTGGAAGGATCGCATCATAGGCCCCCCTCTTTTTCGATGAACATGTCACTGGAGGCACCTACCTACGTATGATCAAGGAAGAAGCATTTCCCAGTGTCTTGAACGAAGAAGGAAATTTCCCAACAAGGTTCCAGCAAGACGGCGCTCCTGCACATTACAGCACCCAAGTAAAGGGAATACCTGTACCAACAATTCCCTGGTCATTGGATAGGACGTCGAGGGCCTGTGGAATGGCCAGCTAGAAGCCCGGATCTCACGCCACTAGATTTTTATCTCTGGGGCCACTTGAAAGCGCTGGTATACGCAGAGAAAATTAGGAGTGTTGAACATTTGCGGCAGCGCATTATTGGGGCATGTAACGCCATTACTCCTGACATCATTCACCGTGTGCTTGCTGACTGGGTATCACGTCTGAATTTGTGTATTGAAAACAATGGTGGACAATTTAGGGTGATTCAAATATGGGGGTAAAAATTTTTTTTTTAGATTTTAATGTGTTCAACCCTTTAAATGGTTCATTTCAGCATAAAAACAACTATCCTAAAATATTTTAGCAAATTTTTAATTTTTAGGGGTTGCTACCAGCAATTAAAAATTGATAGAACGACTCAAATTGTCAAATTTTTCCACACCACCCAGGGAGTACAGTACAAGGCGCATTGCTTTTTTTTAATGTGGAAAGCTCCCCCGTAGGTCCTACCATAACCACAAGCATGCATAATTAAACTAGCATGATATTTGAGACATTAGCTGTCTTTACTTCATCAATGTTTCTTTCTTTCTATCAGGGTAAACAGCCCTGTAGTTTTTCACTACTTGTAGCAAGAATTGTTTTTGATCTTCGTCATGTGTTAGTATTTTATTATATTCATCCATTAATTTTACTCCTCTTTCCGCTATATCATTCACGACTTTCCACTGTTTGATAGATTTCTTAGCGGAGTTATACTCTTCATCATTATGCCATTCTTTAGCATCTTTGAGTAAAAATTTTGAACTAAATTCTGTTATTGTAAATAATCTGAGTATTTGATGACAAAATCTTCTAATTTCTTCGTTGGAATAAGTGCAGGATCTAGAAAAGCCCGTTTTGCAGGAAGAGTTTCTGTTGTATTTTGCAAGGCCTTTACAATTTTGTTTTTCGTTTCAGTAGGCACTTCATCATCATAAAAGGCCAAGGCTACCAGTTCTTCTGATAGGTACCAGAGGTGACCTAACAGTT
This sequence comes from Bathynomus jamesi, assembly GCA_023014485.1. NCBI lineage: Eukaryota > Metazoa > Arthropoda > Malacostraca > Isopoda > Cirolanidae > Bathynomus > Bathynomus jamesi. The sequence goes on along the minus strand of JAJOZX010000884.1, from coordinate 47,968 downwards.
TTTTAATAGCAACAAATGCAATTGTGTCATTTATTTGTTTGTAGACTACAAGATTCTGTAATAATTCCAGAGCAAGACGAGGAGCGCAAGATGGCACAGGAGCTGTAAACCATGCCTTTACATATAACCGAGTAGCAAATAGACAGATGTCTTTTAGTCCTTTTTTGTCTTTTACTGAAATTTTGAACTGAGATTTGAACATAAAAATCTTTAATGAATATGTAATTTTGGCCATCCACCTAGCCCGATGAAGTCCCGCTGGATGTTTAAATTTGATTCCACCTTTTGGTTCACCTCCCAAAAAAATAATTGTTAACTGCAATAGTTCTAGGTAATCGTCTCTTGGTTGGAATGTATCTAGTTGATTTGTTGCAAATATAATTATGTCATCTTTGATGTCATGAATATTTTCATAGATATCTGGATCTGATAATGCTGTCTCGTAGTCCTCCTTATTAATGCTTGACCATTTTTCTCTGAACTTCTTAAAAAGGACTATAATCTGGGCCAGAAGATGGTGATAAAGACTTTGAAACAACAGCTTCCAGCATAATTTCAAATATATGGTGTCGACATGCCAGCCACAATAAATCGTTGTCGAATTTTTGTTCTAGAAGAATAGCTGCACCATTTCTAGGACCAGTATTGGCTGCCGTTGTATTGAAACACATGCATTTTATTTGTTCGCAGATGTCCCATTCAAGCGATGTCTGATTGTTTGCATTAAAAAGAGACGCATTTCTGTCACTCAATTTTGCAACATCAAGACTTCCTAATAATTTATCATCAAACAATTTTCTACGTTTGCCAACCTTACTTTTCCATGTTGAAGGTTGTGCAGCACAGAAACCAGATTCATCACTTTTACTCTCCTCTGATTCTGATTCTGATGATGTACTGGTGAGTATGACAGCCTCTTCACTCTTCTTTCTTTTGATCTCTTCTTCTGCTTTCCTCTTTTCATAACGTTGTTGCTTTTCTGCTGCTCTTTGCTCTTTTTTAGCAACAGCCTTATCAATGGTACCCATTTTTCCATGACGTCCTTTCTCACGTTGCATTTTCAAGAATTTATCATCATCTTCTATTTTTATAAGCTGCATAGCATTCTCATGAGCAATGTCAAATCAAATAAGTTTTCCAGTTTATCTTTCCATTTTTCTTCTTTATTATTTAAATTTTGTGATCTTTTCAATTTGTTTGCTTTGTTTTCTTAAGCAGCTGTCATTCCTTCAGTATTCCTTGAATTTTATCTACTACATGTATTCTTTGTTTTGCTGGTATTCCTGCTTTTTTCCAAACTGCTAGCACATCATCTGCAGTAGAGCAGCATGACTCTCTAATGTCTTGCTTTTTAATATTTCTGTAGTGCATGAAGAGGGCCATCATTTCCTCCTCTGATGGTAATACGGATGTTTTTAGTACTGCAGAGGGCTGCCCAATTAGCCATACTTCAGTTTCTTTTCTTGTAGAACTTCTCTCAAATGAGCAACTGGGTGATGGTGAGTTAGGCCTAGCTTCCATAATCGATTAATTGGTATCAAAATTACGAGTTCCAAGCAACAATTAAAAGCAAGCTAGTATATAAACCATTAATTAAAAATTCTGAAATATAAACAATTAAACATAAAATCATAAGTTGTAAAAACAAACAAATTGAAAAAGAGGGAAACTTTGACGCCTGGTAGCACATAGTAAATTTTATTTAAAATTCACCAAATTTGGCATACACTACTTTTTTGTCATAGGGAACAAAAATACAGGTTGAACAATTAAAAAAAAAACTGATTTTTTTGAATCACCCTAGTGGACATATTGAGCATGTTCTGTAAATAAAAGCTTTTGTTTTGCCTTTTTTTATTATTTTTCCTATGATGCCGGACTTATGGGACACCCTGTATAATGACTGTCGAAGACTGACGGGTCACAACCTGAAATCTGCGCTTGTGGAATAAAATGGTTTTAAGCCCACCTTTTGGTTATTTATGACCAGGGTTGTGGAGTCGGAGTCGGAGAGTCGGAGTCGTGGAGTCGCACGTTTCAGGGCGGAGTCGGAGTCGGAGTCGGTAAAAAACTTCCGACTCCAATTTCTGTCCTGTGTCACCCTTAATTTCTAAATACTAACATTAGGTTATTTAGTTTTTTTGGTCAATAAACCTTATTCATTGATAGCCCCTAGATTAAGTTTTTTTTAATATTTTTTTTTTACATTTTCAGAATATACAATTAATATTTATTTAAATATAAAATATAAAATATAAAATTTCACACTTGGTGATGAAATGTCTTATTATTATGATAATTATAGAGTGAAACACTAGAGGAGTCGGAGTCGTATATTTAAAATGTGAGGAGTCGGAGTCGGAGTCGGATTTTTAGATTTTTTACAATGTGTGGAGTCGGAGTCGGAGTCGAATTTTTACAATGTGTGGAGTCGGAGTCGGAAAATTTTGGACCGACTCCACAACCCTGTTTATGACTATGCTGGCCAATCATTACTACAAGGCCCGGGCAAAAGATTTGAACTCTTTCGTGGCTGAGTTTTGACCTCGTATTTACCTTACCCTGGATATAAGTGAAAATCTTTTACGATGCAAAACTCGCACGTGAAAAGTTTGGGTAACTAACTACTTCAGAAAAAAGGGCATGGGTGCTTTTAAGCGTGCAAGCGGTGTAAACGAAAAAAGAACTGCATTACAAGGGAATAAAAGGATCAAGATGAATTCACTCTAACCTTACCGAGAAGATTCAAACCTTGGAGAAGAAAGGAGCGAGAGACAGAGGCAGGTTTGCAAAGCGCCCGAAATGATTTTCTTTACTCGTTTTACACCTCACAATTGACAATTCACTTACAGCAAAGTAGCGTGCGCCAGTCACGGTGCTTCGGCTTCAGTCCTCCCTCCTGATCTGAAATGGCATACTCTCCTTGCCTCATTCCGCACACTTCCGCAGCTCCGTTGGCTGCTGCCTCCCCAGCAAACTTAATAAGGCAAAAATACACATTGGACCTATAGGTTATAGGCTTAAGGACACCAAACCGTACAGCCAAGGACAAAAGACAGAGTAAGAGTTATAAGCCACCACAGTTATGCACACACGAGGCCACACAAATTTATAATTCCCAAACAGGTTTATGAGCACCTACAAAACTATCGTGTTATTATTAAATATATATAGATTAAACCACATCGTGTCCGACACAGGAAGTGTATCTAAAATTATTCTTAGGCGGCCATTATCTAAGTTCATTATTTTAATCAACTTTTAAATAATATAGTTCCATTGTTATTTCTGTTCAAAAAGCAATGAATATAACTAAATTTGAGCGGTATTTAGGTTATCTGAAAATTTAAAAGTGTGTTAGTTTTAACAGATTCTTTCAATGTTTGTAATAATGGTACATACTAATGAATTTACAGTAAACTTTAAAACTAGAGCTTAGGCTTTAAATTCATAAATTTGTAAAGTCACTTTAGCAATGTACGGTTATAAAGTTTAGATAAGCAATTTGTAAAGTAATATTGTACACAATTTTGAAAAAAAAATATTCCAGAATGAAATTACATAATCATCTTTAATTTTGAAAGGCAAGGAAACTGGAGTGGATTTTGGAAATTTTAAAATAGTGCAAAACTATCTTGTGAAATCAGGAAGCAAAATTGTTAGCTGTAATCACAGTTTAGATTAGACTTGTGTCAAGGTGAATTTATATTTAATATGATAATTCTTAAAAATCCTTTGACAAAAAAGATAAAAGGGTTATTAAAAGAGTTTAGAGTAACGTAACCTCATAAAGCAATAAATATCCTCTCAGTCGTAAAATTGAGCCAAACCATGTTTTACTAAGCTTGCATTACATTATAATCTCGTTCACAATTATGTAGACTACACCTTAAAATTGAGCCAAACCATGTTTTACTAAACTTGCATTACATATAATCTCGTTCACAATTATGTACACCTTAAAATTGAGCCAAACCATGTTTTACTATGCTTGCATTACATATAATCTCGTTCACAATTATGTATGTATGTCAAGTCTTAAGGTAAGAAAATGTATATATTTGTTAAGAAAAGTACATTTTTGGTACTGAAATGTATAATAATAGATTGAAAATTGGGAAATGTCTTAAAATTTTCTCAAATAGATCTTTATTTGTGTTCTTTCGACGACAAACGAATTCACAAAATTGGACCTCCGATTTTCATTGGATGTTTTAGAATTGTCTCGGCACAAACCTAGCACAAGTAAGAAAGTTAAGTTAAGTTAGGTTGTATTCCATTTCTCCACCATAAAATGTACAATTTCTACCTAGAAATATTTTTTTTCGCAGTTCTTCAAACCGAAACCATCCGATATATTCTGGTTTCGTATTTGAAGAATCGCAAATTTAGAAACGAAACGGAGGTTAACTTCCTTCAAAATATAGGTTGTAACATATATTCTGCTCGAGTTTTTAGTTCATTCAGAACAAAAATTAAATGACTTATAAAGACAAATTTGCCCAAATTTTTAGTTTATTCACAACAAAAATTAAATGACAATGACAAATTAATCATCAATATAATTCCCTTCTTTTTCTATAACCTCCTCCCACCTGTATAGAAAGGGTTTTTTATGCCACGTTCGAAGAAATCCCTTGGTTTCGAGTTAAAAAAAAGCGATCACTTCGTTTTCGATAGCTTCCCTGGATTGCAACTTTTGTCCATCTAGGTGGTGTTGCAGACTTCTGAATAAATGGTAGTCTGAAGGTGCGATGTCCGAAGAATAAGGTGGATGAGGCATTTTTTTCCAACCAAATGCCTCCAATTGGGCAGTGGTGATTCGAGCAGTGTGAAGGCGCGCGTTATCCTGGTGGAATAGAACACCTCTGCGATTAATTAACGCAGGACGTTTTTCTCGTAATGCCATCTTCAATCGTTGGAGTTGTTGGCAGTAGACTTCAGCTGTGATTGTTTGGTTATCTGGTAGAAGCTCAAAATGAATAATTCCTTGTGTATCCCACCAAACGCATAGCAAAATTTTCTTTGGATGGGGTCCATTCCTTGGCTGAGGTTCAGGGTTTGTTTCACGGCTAAGCCACTGATGTCGACGCTTAATATTGTTATAGAGAACCCATTTTTCATCCCCAGTGACGATCCGATTCAAAAACGGTGCCTGCAGTTGCGGAGAATGCAGTGATATGCAAATATCGATTCGATGTTGAAGATTCGCTTGTGGCAAATCATGCGGAACCCATTTTCCAACCTTCACTACTTTTCCTAACAGCTTCGAATGACGATGAATGGTCATATGGCTAACGCCGAGTTGCAGGCCAAGTTCTCTTACAGTTACTGTTGGGTCTTCCTCCACTGTTGCTTTCAGCAACTCTTCATCTAACTCATTTGGTCGTCCTGTTCGTTGATAATCTTTCAGACTGGTCTCCATTTCTCAACTTCTCAAACCATCTTCTACACATCCATTCGCAGGACGTTTTTCTCGTAATGCCATCTTCAATCGTTGGAGTTGTTGGCAGTAGACTTCAGCTGTGATTGTTTGGTTATCTGGTAGAAGCTCAAAATGAATAATTCCTTGTGTATCCCACCAAACGCATAGCAAAATTTTCTTTGGATGGGGTCCATTCCTTGGCTGAGGTTCAGGGTTTGTTTCACGGCTAAGCCACTGATGTCGACGCTTAATATTGTTATAGAGAACCCATTTTTCATCCCCAGTGACGATCCGATTCAAAAACGGTGCCTGCAGTTGCGGAGAATGCAGTGATATGCAAATATCGATTCGATGTTGAAGATTCGCTTGTGGCAAATCATGCGGAACCCATTTTCCAACCTTCACTACTTTTCCTAACAGCTTCGAATGACGATGAATGGTCATATGGCTAACGCCGAGTTGCAGGCCAAGTTCTCTTACAGTTACTGTTGGGTCTTCCTCCACTGTTGCTTTCAGCAACTCTTCATCTAACTCATTTGGTCGTCCTGTTCGTTGATAATCTTTCAGACTGGTCTCCATTTCTCAACTTCTCAAACCATCTTCTACACATCCATTCGCTCACATCATTATTTCCATAAACTCTGAATGTTTTTGCGGATTCACTAGCGTTAGATCCTTTATGGAACTCATACAGCATCACATGTTGAATATGCTCTTTCGTGGGCTTTGTTTTTTCAATTACTGTAATATCGTAGGGGTGGCGTTGTAACTGTATTAAAAACACCAGAGAAAATATTCATTAGCCTAATCCTACACTAGCCTAAGTCATTCTGTATCGTGATAAAACCTGTGCGAACCTGTCGCCGTATGTATTTTGCAACATTTCTAAAACTATTATACATTATCTTGAGGTTATTCAATTATCTATCGTCCGTTTTCTAATCGAGCAGAATTTATGCTACAACCTGATACATCAAAATTATCTAGAAAAATATTTACTGGCGAGGGTACAACGTAACCTAACACCCTAACCCTAAAAAAATTAGAACATTGAATACAGAGTAACCTAACCTAACCTAACCACTTGTACATAGTGCTGTGCTCGTTACTTTATAAATGTAATGCCGTTACTGTTACCATTACTACAGTCTAAATGTAACGCCGTTGTCGTTACAGTTACCATTTTTAAAAAGTAACGAGTAACGGCACCGTTACTCGTTACCGTTACTTTTAATGAAATGTAAATATATTATATATATGCATAGGTATATTATAATTTATATATACACATAAAATATTATATTATATAAACATTCGCTTGTGCGAGTATGTGTTGGTTTGTATCCACTATTAATGCATAGGCTATGAAGTCTGTGCATACCTTCATTGCGTTGTTACGACTTATAAGGCATAATATTTTCAAAAAAAGTAAAACAAAATTACTGCAAGATTTATTACTAGGAACTGCAACATAACACAGGATGTAGCATACTATTGATACTAATTTACTAATGTTAGAATATACCAGGAAAGTTTAGTTTTGCAAAACAATAATACGAAATACTAAAGAAACGAATCAAATGAGTTATTGTGCGTGACAATGATAATTGAAATTTATTAGCTAAATATACAAACTCAAAGGTGGGCAGTTGCGGCGCAACATTTTTGGTTGCGCTTGCGCTTGCGGCGCAACTTTTTGAAAAGGGTTGCGCTTGCGCGTGCGGCGCAACTATTTCAGCAGAGTTGCGGTTGCGGTTGCGGCGCTACAAAAATTGTTGCGCGTGCCCACCACTGCAGATATACGTTAAATGCAAAGGTGGGCAGTTGCGCCGCAAAAAGTTGCGGCAACTTGCAACATTTTTGGTTGCGCTTGCGCTTGCGGCGCAACTTTTTGAAAAGGGTTGCGCTTGCGCGTGCGGCGCAACTATTTCAGCAGAGTTGCGGTTGCGGTTGCGGCGCTACAAAAATTGTTGCGCGTGCCCACCACTGTACAAACTTAAGAACTATTATTCAAAAGATCTTTATTGGCATTTAAGAAAACAAGCTTCTCAAAAGTTGCATCTAAGAGCGAGCCTCGTTTCGGACGCAGTATATCCTTCCCTACTGAAAAAACCCGCTCAACAGCGGCACTAGATGGTATAGGAGTGTTAAGTTTAATAAACATATTTTTAAAGTTAGTGGATGGGAAGGATGCAGATTGCAGAGCTAACATGCCATGAAGGCCCAGATGAGAGGAATGACGAAACCTCTGTTGAACTTAGGTCCCTCCTGCTCCAGGGTTCTTCGCCTTTTTACTTTGACAGTGCTGTCAGTGCAGGGGGAGAAGGTGGATTGGGGTAGGCTGCCAGCATGCCAACGGCCACATGCACACCTCGCTCATAGTGAAGGTACAAATTTTTAACGGTTAATGAATAATGAGTGAGGATCGAAAGAAACTAATTGCGAGCTACGATAAAAAAGTAACGAGTAACGACTAACGAATGTATTTCCCTAAAAGAGTAAGGACCTAGTATGTTTCATGGACTGCTCTCGATTTTCCTACGAAACTGCAAACAAGGGCAGTCGATGACACTGATTTTGTTTCTGCAATCGGTTTTCTTGAGAAACCTAACCTAACCTAACCTAACCTGACCTGACCTAACCTAGTTTCTTTACTATTGTTTTTTGCAAGCTCGCTGGGTACAACTAATCGCATTACACTGTTAACCACAGCATGAACTTTATCGACCCATCTACCGGAGTTCACACTCAGCAGGTGGAAAGCTTGTGGAATTCATTGAAACAATCGAACAAACTGTGATGCGGAACAGATCGCGACCAACTTGACTTGTACCTTTGTGAATTTGTATGGCGTAAGCGCCACACCAGCTCGGACTTATTCAAAAAGATGTTGGAGTATATTGCGTCGTTTCAGTAAATAAATTTATTCAATATCCAATAACATTTTCTTTATCATTTCTCAAGAAAACCGATTGCAGAAACAAAATCAGGGTCATCAACTGCCCTTGTTTGCAATTTTGTAGGAAAATCGAGAGCAGTCCATGAAACATACTAGTCCCAAAAGGAACGTCGTTACTGAAAGAGTTACTCGATTTGAAATGTAACGCCGTTACCACTACCATTTTATATAGTGTACAAGCAGAGCTGGGCAGTACCGCGTTACGTAACGGCCGTTACTTGTAACGCATTACTGCCCAGCTCTGCTTGTACACTATATAAAACGGTTTTCCACGTTATTTTTCGTAACGATTTAGAATAATGTCATGTTAAAATGTTGGTTTGAGTTCAGCGGAATATTAACGGTGTAGTGTCCTAATTTTTACCTTTCATCTTTTTACTTTTAGAAAATAGTGTTCAATTTAGTAATTTTGTTAGTACCGTACTGAAATTAAATGTACCATTTGGGATCTTTTCCGTTTGACTGCCGCCATTGAAACATAAGAGGTGAGTGCCCCCAGCCTTCTTTACTTAGCCTTATAAGGCTAACTAACGAAAATATCACGACCTAACCTAACCAATCGTTAGGTCAACTGTACGACCTTGACGATTGGTTAGGTTAGGTCGTGATATTTTTGTTAGTTAGCCTTATAAAGCTAACTAAAGAAGGCTGGAGGCCCTGATCTTCAGGTGATCCCCTTATTTTTCTGAGTACACGATTAAAACTTAAAAATTAAGCATGGATCTTGAAAGTAATTAAAATTGTTTATAAGAAACAAAATTTGAAGGGGAAATTAAGAAAAGCTTTTTTATAAAGTAACTTATTTTGTATCAAGACATTTCAGTTAAAATACAAAATACAAAAAGTTTAATTATGTTTCAATGGCGGCAGTCAAACGGAAAAGATCCACCATTTGTACTCGCGTGTTAAGAAACCTTTTTTAAAGGCCAAGCTATTAGAAAAATATGGAAATTAGGAATGTAGGGTAAACCATCACTTTAAAAGTACGAAGGGATAAAATTTTATTTTATAAAGTTAATAAAATTTCTATGAAAATTAATATCGCTTACAAATATTATTTCAGGAATCTTTCTCACTTAGGACTTCTTGGATCTCAATTCTTTTAAATATATTTATTAGGCTGTGGTAATTTAAAAGTTATTGCAAAAATTTTAATAATCAAAATAACTTGATATGAAGTTTTTATATTAAAAAAATTAAAAAAATCCTCAATCACGATTTATAGGTTAATTTTTTACAATCCACAAATAAAATTATAACTATAAAATGTAAAATATAGAGTAATGCATTTATAATCAATCGTCAAAGGATTTTTAAGTTTCATGATTAAAAACAGCTACATAATGATAATCCCTCTTTAGATTTCATTGAGAACAGTAGCTAACGTAAATACCAACTATGGTCAATACAAAATTAAATTTCTAAAAATTTTCAAAACGTGGTTTCGGTTCTTGAATGAGTAATTCGGAATAATGGTTATACTATTGATAACTGGTCCAACCGAGGTACACCCAACTGTATGAATAAGCAAGAATAATAAAAATAATATTCATGTCGAAATTATAAGTAGTAACAATTATATATTTTTAGATTAAAAATTAATCCTCTACAGCGTAATACTTCAAATAGGTTCCTCGTCAAGGTCAGATAGAATTGCCAAGAGGAGACGATCTTCAATCCCTTTTTTAAGGCTTTCATGGCACAAGCTTTTTTTTTTTTTACTTCGTGTTATACATTAAAATCATTTATGGTATTTAATTAAATGACACGTTAAGAGAAATTAGTATTCAGGAGAATTTAACACGACAATCAGCACCATATTAATATCAAGGAAAAATTAGCATGCGAACGAACCCTAGTAAATTTACTGTACGTCAAACCACCCCTTAAAAAAATTTACATTACGCTAATAAGAATGGTTCATCAGTACAATAAAAATTATATACACAAAGCCCATTTCTGTTGTACGACATAGGCCTACAAAGGAAACCAATTAGAATCGGCTAAAATGATTTGAAAAAGAATAGCGTTCTTGTGTGGGTTACATTTAAGTCGCGACTGGCAATAATTTCTGCAATAAAATCAATAATTACACCCCAATAACCAAAACCACAAACTCTGATCAAGTAGAAGACAGTACGCAATCACAAACTTCCTAAACCAAACAAAACACACGATTAGAACTTTAACAAAGTCATACACAGCACTTAGAACTTAAACAACAGCACGAAACACCGTCAACTTCCTCGGGTGAAGGAACACTAAGCGAAAATCTAGTAAAAATAGAGTTCGTGAGTTGCCAAATGGCAGATATTTGTTTAATTCTGGTAATTTTTTTTCTCGTTCGATAGACAACGATGTATCATATATACAGTATGTGTACGAGTATTCTTAATTCATAATAAATGCAACAGTAATTAATCTTTAAAAGTATTTATGAATACATAAAAGTATTTTATAACAAAGTTGACATAAAATAAAATTTACTCCATTATTTTAAATTAAGAAATATATATATATATAAAATAGACCAACAGCAATAAAACATGTATAATTTTTTTTTTTTTTTTTTTTAGAAGAAAAAGAATTAGAAAGTAGTATGCAAAACACCCGTTTTTAAAGTATTTTTAGCAGTAAAGTTTTTCACAAAAGCCACTCAATGTGTCTGCTGTCCAAGATTTCGCACAACTGCAGTTTTAATGGTACTGATCGACAAACTTGTTGGTATAACTCTACTGGTAAGTTACGCATTGAGGCAACGAAAGTATCCTTGTGCGCTGGAAGGCTTCGTCGCATGCCGTGTCTTTGATTGCACTTCATAAAAAGAAGTCAGCCGAGGTCATATCCGGAGACCGTGCTGGACAATCAATCGGCCACGTCACCTTATCAGGAAATTTTCATTCTAAAATTGGGAACGCGGTGAGCTGAACGTAATCGGCCGGGGATCCATCTTGCATAACAGTGATTTCTAAATTCATATGTAGCATCATGATAGGAATGAACTCTTTATTTAGCTTTTAAAAATGGTTCTTTGCCCTGACAGTGTCATGAAGAAGAACGATGTCTCCTGACCAAATTCCAGACCATACACTAACACTTGTGAGATTCAGCTTTTGCGTAATCACAACATAGGGATTCCCATCAGTATAGTAAACGCCACACACGCTGAACTTGAACGTGGCTCTATCGGTCCAAACAATTCGGTCAAACGACCAAGTTCAGGAAGAATTCAGCAAATTCACAGTGTTGATCATCGCTGAAGACGTGCAGTAAGTGATATCGATAGGGCTTCAATCCCAGAGTTGTTTTCTGCTTTCTCATCCCAAATAATTGGGAAATGAGATTTTTTGTTATATATATATATATATATATATATATATATATATATATATATATATATATATATATATATAAATTTATATATATATATATTAATATATATATATATATATTATATATATATTAGGGTGACAATAAAAATCGAAAGTTGGAGTTTTTTATTGGCCATTTGTTCAATGCTGCTACTACATGAGGAAACAATGTACTGTAAATATTAGGTCATTCAGATAATATTTAAGGGTGTCTCAAGTGAGGTAAATAATTCTCCTTATAACACAAATTAATTGTTCATTACCTAGTAAAATAAATTAATATTTTTTTTAATTAATGTAAATAAACGTTAGTTTTAGTTCATAAAGTTTAAGTGCAGGCGTACTCCAATCGTAATAAGTAATTAAAAAAAATATTAATGAATAAGGAGAATTATTTACCTCACTTGAGACACCCTTAAATATTATCTGAATGACCTAATATTTACAGTACATTGTTTTCTCATGTAGTAGCAGCATTGAACAAATGGCCAATAAAAAACTCCAACTTTCGATTTTTTTGTCACCCTAATATATATATATATATATATATATATATATATATATGTGTGTGTGTGTGTGTGTGTAGTGGTTAGCGTCCCTGACTACGAATCCATCGGCCCCAGGATCGAGACTCGGTGACGGCAGCCGACGCGCAGCAAAACCCAGCTGTTCATCCTTCCACACAATAAAGAAAGTGGTTGGTAGATAAATGGGTGGCCTAGTGGTTCAGACGCTGGGCTGCTGGTGGGGCGTGGTTTGGATTCCACGTTAAACTGTAGGTCTAAGGCGGAGTGAAAAGCTTGACCTTCGTCAGAATGAACAATTCGGGCGGAAGCTAACCAAAGATTAAGGTTATATATATATGTAGAGGACCGACAAGAAATAGACAAACAAGTAGACAAACAAATTCTTTCTTCCACACCATTCTCAAACATTCTTAGAAGACACCTGGTCAAGGAATCAGAAACAATGAAGACGTCTGTTTTGTTTCCCCAAACGGCCCGCGAAAGCAAGCCCTTAGCAACTATAGGACGCGTAGGAGACGTCTCAGAAATGGCGCGAAACTCCGCGTCTCAGGGGTTATATAAGAGAGGGTCCACTGATACACTTCCTCACTCGCCCACTCTCATTTTTCGCTTGTCATTTCCTCGTCTTGTTCGCAACCTCCGTCAGCAGCAACTATCGTCAAGTAAGACCTTCCGCCGTCAGCTTACAGAAATACTTCTTCGGAAACCAGCGCCGTTCGATCTCAGCCGGTCGCCGCCCTTCAAGCGGCCTCTCAGCGATGCGCGGAGCGAATCAACCCTCGTAGGGTGGCCAGACGTCCGGCTTTAGGCCGGACAGTCCGCCTTTTGAGCACTCTGTCCTCCACCCGGAGCCACCTTGATCCGAACGTTAATTTGTCCTCCTGTTTGGGGTCTGGCTAAAAAGAATTATATAAATTACCTCAGGTACACTTAAAATAGCGGGTACTGAAGGCCATAATAACCGTTAACGTATTTTTATTATATGTAGTTGGCAACACTGCTGATAAGCGCATTTCTTTTCAATTTCATGACTACGAGTCGGACAGTCAGTCTGCCCAAGGAGTGAAAATAAATATTCATTTCTTTCAGTTATATATATATATATATCCCCGCAAGGGGGTTCTAAGCTCGTGCTCTTGAGTGCTCTTTGTGCTCGTTTGTACGTGCTTGTTCCTGGAGGTTTCACGTGCGCCCTCCCGGCCCTAGCACCCAAGGATGATGGGGCTCGACCCTGTAGTCCTTGTCATCCTTGGTCTTTTTCCACTTCGACTGTCCCCTCCACCCTTTCTTTTTCCTCTGTCTTTCCTCTCACTTTTTCTTTGTTTTTCCGCTGAGATATGCCCTTTAAATAGAGGCGAATCGGTTCTTCCTGAACTAAAAAAAAAAAAAAAAAAAAAAATATATAATATATATATATATTATATATATATATATATATGTTAACGTACGGGCACATACGCAGTGTCCTCCTTTTTGGAAATTTGGAAATGGCCACCCCACCTCGAGGCCCCTCGTTTAACTCGTCCTTCACCTCAAGTCGTTCGGCGCCGTTTCAACAAGTCAATAGGCCCGCGAACGGTTTCACTGTCACCACGGGCCTACACCACTACAAGGTCATCCTCGACGCGCGACACACCGGACGGTCAACGACGCCTCGGGCCTGCAGTAATAGGTCCACCTTCAACACTTCTTCACCAGAGGTATTCGACACCTCAGTAAGCTAAGTGCATCTTTTCTAAATAACTCTCGTGAAGCCTACATCAGCCTACCGCAGAACGGTAGCTATACTCCCAAAGTGTTTCCCCGCAGTAGGCCTGTGTCCAGCTCAAGTGTCATTCCAATACCGTAATCGTGTACCATCCTGCTATTGTGTTCATTCATGTAATCCATAAATACCTTGCATCCGTTCATTTATGTGATTTATTTAAACACTTCATTATTGATGGCCGAATCCACTTACCGTGTACTAAACGCACGTGCATTCTTTATACCATTACTAGGCCCATTCAATGTTCCATTTATGCGTAACTCTAGCCTACCTAAATGAAGGCCTAATCCATTTACAGTGTATCAACTTACGTGCATTTCTTCTAATCATTATTAGGCAGCATCTTGTTTATGTTCCATATTGCATGCCATTAGCCTACCATAAATGAATGTATTACTTAACAATTAATCTGTATAACCATTTCTTCATTTGCTAATCCTGTCATATTTAGCATACTATAAATGCCGTTATGTAATTGTTAATCACCGTAAATACCTTCATTGCCATGTTATTCACTGTGAACAGATAAATGATCTATTTTCTTAATTAAATTCAAAACCATAAGGTAATTTTTCTAACCTTAACAATATTTGATTGGGTGTAATCCAAGCTGGTGACCTCGAATCAATTTGTATCACTCAGAAGTAATTATAGTAGTCCTACTCCATTAGCTACCTTCAAACTGGTGATACCGTAGGACATCATAAATTCATAAATTGTTGACCCAGCCTGTCATTAACAATGAATCATTACATCAATTAATCATTAGCACTAAATTAATCAGCATCACCTCACTCGGCTAATACTAGGCCCACTCTATATATATATATATATATATATATATAATATATATATATATATATGTTAACCCCCTCCGTCTATGGCCTTGGGCGGTTCGAAGTTGACGGGGGTGCTGGTTAGGTGGCAGCAACGGATTTGTTACTCTGGAGTATCTGGTATCATATAGGGAATCGCAGAATTTCATCTTATACTACTCTCCGATTTCTTCTTGTAGTGGATCGGAGGATTCTGTGGAGCTTACTAAATTCTCTGAAGGTTCCCCGATTCTTCTTGTAACGTATCGGGAAATTATTTTTCTCTATTTAAGACTAAGTTCTCTGAAGAGAGCAAGGCTCGAAGAAGACAAAGATATTCTCTTACTGTAGTTACTAAGTTAGATCAGACAAATCAGAATAATAATTTGAAAAATTGTTTGACTATTTATACTGAATTTTTGGTGACATCATTATTATTTAATGTTGACCTGTTTGTTTTTTATTATCAATAGGCTGAATTATTTTGCAAAATATTTGAAGATAAGGTAAATATTTTAGCTGTAGCAATGTCTAAACAGATAAGCAAGATATTTGAAGATGAAGCCATCTTTTATTTTAAACCGCATATTAACAGAGCTGATGTTATCATGATCTGCCGATTAACTCGAATGGAAAGTGAAATATGCATTTTATTATGGATTAAAATTAAACATGCATATGAGCCAAAATTAAATGCTTAAAATGTAAAATTAAGTGTTAAGCAAGACATGACTTCACCTTTTACAACGATGAGAGAATGTATAAAGAAAATGAACATTGCAGAATTTAACAAGATTACATTATGAAGCTAATCTAAAAAAATGAGTAAGTAAATTAAAAGAAATAATTCATCAATTATTCAGCAAAAATAAAATAGAAAGAAAATAAATTTTTTATCCAAACTCATGTCAACGTTATGCGAATTTGGACTCTATATGTCAAAATGAATATAAGAATATAAATATATACAAATATAAGTATTATATGAATATAAAAATTATATGACTATAAGGATTATATGAATATAATGAATATAAGAATCATATGAATATAAGAATCATACGAATATAAGAATCATACGAACATAAGAATCATACGAACATAAGAAGTTTACGAATATAAGACTATATGAATATAGGAATTATTCATTGTTCATTTTTACATATTAGTCCGGTTGCACGGGGTGGGAACCCTGCATTGTTTGTTATAAAGCAAATCTTGACATATTTTGAAAGCTTATACCACCCCATTTAAGAATCCATCGGGTGTACACCTGACCCCCCGCTTGGCTTTTTCAATATGGCCGCCATTTTCCAAGATGGCCGGCGAAACTGAAAAATCCCATATCCTGGTCAATACTTGATGGATTTTGATGATCTTGGTGTCATTTCTAGGGGTTTTTAGGATGATGAGTCGATCTGGAGGGGTTGCAGATACTTTGGGAGTCGTTTTGACCCACATTCATCAATACTCAAGGTCATTGGAGGTCAAACGCCCCCCGAAATAAGGAATATCCCATATCCCGGGCAGTCGTGGAGATATTTTGGTGATCTTAAGTAGTATAGCCGCAAAAGGGGAGAGTGCAGGAATATTGCAGGTTATTATGTAATGTTGCAAAGGGGGGTGGGGGTTGTTGCAAAGGGGGTTGTTGCAAAGGGGGGTTGTTGCAAAGGGGGGTGGGGGGAAACTTGGAGGCGGCGTTATCCCCCAAGAGAAAGGAGGAGGAGAGAAAGGAGGAGAGGTGTTCACCTGGCAGGAGCCAAGTGCACATTAAGACTTCCAGCCGGGCTGGCGTTGTTTTATAGGCTCCTAATCAGCCAGTTGGCATAACTGGCTTGAGTTGCCAGATACCGCGATACCATTGTATACATTATTATAGACTTCTAATCAGCCAGTTGGCTGTAAATGGTTGTCAGATACCTCTTTTTATTATTGCATACATTATTATTATATACGCCTAATCAGCCAGTTGACTGAGTTGCCAGATACCTCTTTTAGCAGTATTATTGTATACATTATTATTATATACGCCTAATCAGCCAGTTGGCTGAGTTGCCAGATAGTTCCATGTATTCCGAAGACAGAGTTGCCAGATACCATTGTATACATTTATAGACTCCTAATCAGCCAGTTGGCTGTAAATGGTTGTCAGATACCTCTTTTTAGCAGTATTATTGCATACATTATTATTATATACGCCTAATCAGCCAGTTGGCTGTAAATGAGTTGCCAGATAGCGCCATGTATTCCGAAGACAGAGTTGCCAGATACCATTGTATACACTATTATAGACTCCTAATCAGCCAGTTGGCTTAGAAGGCTTAAATATTGCCAGATACCGTTGTATACATTATCAGAATACCGGTAGTAGAAGGTAAACAATAACACAACATTGCATCATTCTTTTTATTATAAATATATGAAAATAAATATACATTTGAGGAATATGCGTATAACAGAAATATATACACACATTATGGATATATATATAAAATAAAATATACATTTCAATACACTTCATAGAAATATGTACATAACAGTACAGGAGAAATACACACACACACACACAATTATGGTGATATATAAAATAAAATATACATTTCATATACACTTCAATAGAATATGTACATAACAGTACAGGAGAAATATCAAGCAATATATATATATATATATATATATATATATATATAACAACAAATCAATAGAAATATGCGTATAATCGGGGAAATGTCAAGCAAAATATATATATATACAATTCACTTTTTTTCAAAATACTAACTCGTCTTAATCGAGTTTACAATTACATCATTATTGCTCTGCATTACGCAGTATATGCGGCTTAATAATATTTCACCGCTTAAAGTATAGGGAAACCTGTATTCGATATGAATGGCTTTCATATCGTTCAGTACTATTTTTGTTCCCACTTTACAACCGGTTTGGTAAGTCATCTTTAAACTCTAGAATACAATCAAAAGCACGCACAAAGAGTTCATCGTTAGCTACATTATTAAACACAAGTTTATAAGAACGCTTTTCCAATCGAGGGTTTATTTCTACCGACTCGAGCTTTTCAATCGTGAACTCACTCAACATAGCGGCAATTGAAATAATCTTCTAAATCGTTACGACAACTGCGCGTTATATAAAGAAATAGTTCTTCAGGGTGAACGGTGTAGGTGAGCTCAGCCTTGTACCGATCAATTGCTTTGTACCAAAGTTCATGGTATTTCAAAGAGTCTAAACTTTTTAAATAAACATCCAGCACTAGACCATTCTCACCAGCCCTACACTCGGTAAACCCATCGAGCAGAGCAGTGTATGCGTATTCAAGTACTGTATCAAAATAAAACATATCCGTAACACGCGCGTCTAATATAGGTTTCAGTTTACGGAATCCGACGATTTCAAACATTCTGTCGAGGATGAAACGGTTTCGCGTAGGAATAAGAGCGTTATTATCAGAAGCATTCTTCCACATCAGCCTTATATCAATGCACGGCCGATCGTTATTTATACACAACGTACATACAACGGCGTATGAGGGCGCGTCACTAATCTGCTCTCTTCTTGTACCTACGTTAGCAGGTATTTTATAACGATCTTCACCCACTTCTCAACTATCACAAAGATTCTATTCATCTCCTCGATACTTAAATAAACCCGTTTGTTTGTCGGTCTACATTCCGTTTCCAGTACATAGCTAATGGTACCGGATTTACGCTGAACACGCGCAACGATTTCGTCACGGACACATCGTACGAGGCGTTGAGAATGCTGCTCAAAGGAAGTTCCATCGTATTCGAAAGCGCACGTCCACTCGGCTCAAGCTCTGAGATAACTATGAGCCGTGTGAGGCACAGGCAGGAATGGTTCGACGGGCGGCTGACTCGATGATACGTGAATGGGCAGTTCCGCGACTCGAATTGTTGCACATAGTCATCGTCACTACCAGCCTACGCACTTTGGATAAGAACTAGGAACATTTTAAAACATCTCCACACTCCGGCGCACTATTTGAGAGGAACATATGTTCATATTTTTCCTTTCTACCCATCAAACGATACTCGTCTCTAAACTCTGTTAAAAATTCACGCAGGGCACTAGCCACAACCTCACTACGAACCTCATCATGATATACGTTAATATAGTGATAAAAATACCTAAGATTGTCCATGATCACGAGATTCACATTTCCAGTCGTAGGGTATGAGTAATCGACATGGTGTAGCATGACGTAATACCGCTTGTCACACCACCCATCACAAGACTCATTATCCATACCTGCTGCTTCTCTTCTGCACGCGTTGTTTCTTTTACTTCACGGTGTATGTGAGACTTTATAAAGTTTAGCCTGCAGCATACTTCAGCACATCGTCTGTGCAACGAAAGCCTTCAACGTCTCACCAGAACATCCGTAGAGTATTTGTACATCTTGGAACTTCGCACAATCCAATGTGTTTTTAAAAGAGGCATAGGAGGGGGAATAGGAAGTTTTTCGGTATCCACCACATCCTCACACTTTACTGAATACCATTTCATAAACGTTGTACAAGCATATTAAAGGTAGCCATTTCAATATACGTCTGATCTGAATACACGTCTGATCTCTCGGGCTTACTGCGGTCGACTGACCACGCAGGGACTCCAGAGTAGCATGACTCACGCAGTGGGCGGAGCTTAGAACTTTCACCTACACACACACACACACACACACACACACACAAAGGAGAAAGTGAAACGCTATTTGATTTATTTAATAAACGAGATATTCAAGTTATATATATTTACAAATACGATTTAATAAACGAGATATTCAAGTTATATATATATATATATATATATATTATATATATATATATATATATATATATATATATATTTACAAATAGATACGATTATATACAAGACGTGTGAGTTAGAAGCATCATTGGTATCCAAAGGGTACGGTATCATAGGTACCAGGTAACTGGTAACGTTTCCTATAGGTGTTACGGCACACCATCGTACCCCTAAGTTCCTTCACGCCTCCCAGCTTCTGCGCCCGAAAATTGTGGGTGCCTACAATTAGTTGGTGAGGTTGCAAACATACTAGATCCTTCAACGACTCAAAGTTAACAACCTCCCGATTCGCATGGTTGAGCGTAATACCCTTTGCCTTCACGATATATTTCATTTCCTCCCTACCCTGACCCGTACCCCATAAGTCTTAGGTCCTGTTGAGATAAAAGAGTCGGCGTATGCGTCGTCCCCATACTCATCCTTGATCTCATCAGTGAGCTCGCCGAGGAACTCCCCAATAGCGGGCATGTAATCACCCTCCCTCTCTGTGAATATCACGCTATCTGTATCGGCATACAATACTCTCCGCCCAAGAGAATGCAATAGACCCCAAAGTTTTATACGGGCGTAGGCTGTTGTGAAGCTCGCCACAGGTATGTTTGTAACCCTTGAGGTATCTGTGGCAAATTCAGTGTTGTTGTACTTTATCACGTAAGTATTACCTACATTCACGATCTCCATGACCTCTTTATCGGGGGCATTGGCATAATCCCAGACATCGCTATAACTTTGTGCCAAATGAATGTTCCCTCTGCCGGTATTCTGCGCAAATTTTCCCCATAGACTGTTTAGACACAATTTTGCACTAAAGCGCTTGCCAGGATTCTTTACAATTTGGACACGATCAAGTTGTATACCTTCGCGGTCGCGGTAACGTTGAATATAGGCAGACTTTTCATCTTCGGTATCAACTCCTCGCGGATACCCTGATGCTTCAACCTTATCCTTCAAAAAGGCGTTTATATATGGTGTGAAAAGGTTGGGGAGCTTCTGAAACCTCCACACCTCGTGTATCTTCAGTATTCTATAACCATGGCGTACGGCTAGGGCCAGCTCAGGACTTGTATATACGCCTCTGATCTTACGCTGGTGGGGTATATGGTTACATTCGCCGTTATCCTCTTCCGCGCACTTCACGCACAGGGAAACATGAGCTTGTCTCGATAACGACAGGTAAGATCGGCATCCATAAACTGCGTGGGGGGAGTACGTCTACGAAAGAGAGCCCAAAGTAATGATCATTCAAATTTTTTGAAAATTCATTGATGGAGGGTATGCTAGGTCCCACCAGTTTCTCAGGAGCGCCCACGGGGTACGGATGGCTCTTCATCACGTATGGGTATAAAGAACAGAAATCGTAGTAATGGAGCTTCACGCCCACCGTAGGTGGAAAGTATAGTCTGAATGGATTTGTACGTCCTCCAAACAAGCTATCACCACATTTGAGAGGGCCAGCACCATTGAACGCTTGATCGTTTTTATTTCCTCACGGTATACATCGTCTGTCTCCATCCGTGCATCATATTCATGCTCCCACAAGACTTTGTGAGTGAACTGTGATCCTATAAGTGATCGCGGGTGCGGGTCCCTGCAAGACAGTCGGCAGGAGATCTACCGTGGATATCTCCGACGATACCGCACTCAGGGCGGGGGCATCCATGCCACCAGCATCCATTAAAGGAATACACAGTCTTCACACCAGTGACACGGTTTTCACTTAACCCATCAACCCAAAAAACACGTCCATTAATCTTAATGGTACTTCACCCGTGTTGCGGGCGTGCTTTATGTATACACCTGTTTGTTGCTGCAGGTGTATGAGCCAGTAAATAGCCTTGTGTCCGTAACTGCGGGGGTTGTTTCGGTGAATAATGGCTAAGGTGTCTTTAGGCATGAAGTTATTCTTGAACACCGTAAAACATAATGATGCGATGGTGGTTGCGACTTGCAGTGGATCGCATTTGAAACGGGCTATGTACATACTTCTAAAGGCCTGGAAACATACTCTAAGCACGCGCACATCATTCACGCAATAACGCTCACATTCATCAGCTATATTATAAGGGTTACTTTCATTAAAACTGTCGTAGTATCGATCAAAGTCTCACGTTCATCCATACAGTCAAAATAATGTTTGGGGGGTGGTGGGCCTACGTAGTTTAAAGTCTCGCTGGTGAGGAAAGTGCAAGGGAAGTATCCTTTGGAAACTTCAGCTGCTACTCCCATCACCTTGGGTAGCTTTGCTAATTTACAAGGTGTGAATAATAAAGTATCTTTAAATTGTACATTGCCTCTTATCTGCATCTGTATAATTTGTTGCCTCTTTTCAATGGATCACCTGTAAATATCTCAGAGGATTCGTGTTCAAGCAACTCCTTATAAAGGAACTGCGTGTCAAACTTTGCCCCGTTATGGGCGAGAATATACACAGTCATTTTTTTGAACTTGTCGGCTAACTTGACAATATAGGACACAAATAGTTTCACAGGACTATCGCGACATTCGTTTTAAAAACGTTTGTCCGTTTACCGCATTTGGGGCACTCGTCACATTCGATACCCATACACTCATCACAGATGGTCTGGCTCACAAGTAAATGTGGAATTACCTCTTTGGTTTCAGCGTTCGTATATGTTTCTATATCGTAGTACACAGTTATACAAGGGTTATTTTTAGGCTTAGCATCTTTCATATAACACACATGCTTTACTCCATCCGCCTTATATTCCTCCTGGCATGTAGGACAGTGAATTACGTCGCACTTGTGCTTAAATTTTCCCCAATTATCCATTGTGTGAAACATACCACATTCACAGATTCTCATTTTCCTGCACGTACCAATTGATTTATGGAGATCAAAGCAGCTATTATTGAAAAATGTGCGTCTACACACATCACAGTCTCTCTTCTCAACTACACGGCTTTCACATTTGGTGCTTTTACACTGCTCACATACCATGTGACATTCTTTACAATGTCTCACTATATCATCCGCAAACTCGAGGCACCCCTTACACAAATCATGATGTCTCCCATATTTCGACTTTTGTCATAACTCGCGTAAAGCCCCCTTATATTACGGATGGGGAGATACGTTGTCCCTGACAATCCTAAAATAAGTAGGGGTCTTGTACGATCTCTCACACAGCTTTTAAAAACATACACAGTCCGGCGGCGATCATCCAAACCAAATACAACTATGCGCACATTCATTTCCTGTTCTACCTTTCTCAGCTCTTCAGGACCCATATTACAGTCAAATTCAAGTTCACAGTCTACAGCTAGTTTACGGGCACGCTCAACGATCGTAGGCAGCCAAATTTTTTGAGTCCGTGTATTTTGTACAGTAAACATACGTGCTAAGAGTACTGCTATAAAGCCGCAACCACGATCGACGTTTATATGCCTTCGGTAAATAGTTGGAGAATTGAAGTTAAGAGTGTACGGTATGGCACTATGACCCGCAACACGGAATACACGGTCAATATTTACCGTGAAGTTGTCCATATTGAAGGCTATACTACTTTGGACGGCTTGCATTATACGCCCTAATATATATTCTACATCTTCAGCAGCCAAACGTCTAAACGGTACTATCACCCAATAATCGTCTACATCACCGTCATCTGACCCGAACCCAAAGGACAGACTCGTCCTGACCTCACGCTCGTCGCGATTCTGAAGAGCAAACTCTATAATACGCTGTACAACCCTGCGTATCCCGCGCTCAATTCCATTGCTATACAGGGCTCTATGGTCGACCCTGACTCTATACCGATTTCTAGTCAAGGCGGGGTGGGGCTGCGGCGCGCACCAACTCGAACGTAATACATCCTCAACAGAACGGGGGCGGAATTAGGGGGTATATTAGGTGCTGCTGCTGGGGGCCCTGTTGCGTAGGAGGGTTGGGGATCTATTATTGTAGACTTAACAGAACGGGGGGCGGAATAAGGGGGTATATTACGGTGGTGCTGCTGCTGGGGAGGTTGTTGCGTAAGAGGTTGAGGGTTGGGGGTCTGCTGCAACAGGTACGTATTTCGGCCGCTTTATACCTGATGTGGGGTTCTCATACCTCCGCTTTGGACGTGCAACCTGTATCGCTGGTGAGGGTTCAGGGGAGGAGATCACAACTACACTGTCATCGTCATCCGTAATGATAGGTGCTCTACCTCATCATCGGTTCTATGGGAGAAGAAATATAAGGATCAGCACTCAAAATTTGTAATATTTTGTAAATGACCCACTTAGGAGTGTGACGTGCTAGAAATGTACTCTGTAGAAAAATTCAGATTCACGAGCCCATCCACATGTATTATATCTGGACCTACAGGATGTGGTAAAACTGTGTTTATGCTTAAAATCATTAAAGAAAAGGGCGAGATGTTCTCGAAATTTGTGCATAAAGTTATATGGTGCTATTCGACGTATCAATCAGTGTTCAACGAGTACCAAGATGATATTTTGTTCCACAAAGGTGTATATGACGTTAATTCGCTAAAGGGAACTGAACATACAATCATTGTAATTGACGATCTCATGTTGGAGATGGATAAAACGTTTGCCGAGACATTTACAGTATACTCCCACCATCTTAACATAAGCGTGTTCTTCATCAATCAGAATCTATTTTTCAAAAATAGATACATGCGCGATGTGTCGTTAAATACGCAATATCTAGTCTTATTCGCGCAACGTAGAGATGTATCACAAATTGGGGTATTAGCCAATCAAATGTTCCCGAATCAGCGTAAGGAGTTTTTGGAAGTTTATAAAGAAGCTACAAGCATGCGTTACGGATATTTGCTTTGCGACCTTCATCCGCGAAACACGTTTAGAGTGCTTCTGCGAACGAATATATTTCCAAACGAGCCTGAAACGGTGTATATTCCAGAATGACAAAGAGACTAAAGAAATACCATGAATTAATAAAAATCTATCATCGACTGCCCCGGGCAATGCAGCAGATGTTTATTAAAAATATCGACGCCGACTTTTTAAAATGCATCTGTGAAATCTGTCTTAACGTTATAAATTGCAATGTATCAATGAAAACCCATCAGAAGGCTCGCCTACGCCGCTACAAGAACATAATACGTACACTCGCTCGTAAAAGTCAAACTGTAGCGAAGAAAAAACGAGTTATTGTGCAAAGAGGAGGGTCATTTCTCCCCATCTTATTTTCAGTTTTGGGCCCTTTACTGACTAGATTAATATAATGAAGAAAGTGGTAGTGATTCCCCACGAGGTGTACGCTTCACTGCAAAGAGACACGGATCTAGATCCCCGTAAAAGCAGACTTAAAAGAATGGAAAGCGAATTGTTAGCCCTATTAAACAGTGAAAAAACACCTGATGAGAAAAGAATCTTATACCAAGAAGCTCTGCAGAAATTTCTTCACGAGTACGAAAATTATAAGATCCCTACGGAGATTCCTGTGGTTATTAGGCACACACGGGGGCCGATGGCGACATAGGATCTGTGTCCGACGATACAGCTGATCAACCAAAAAGATTAGCCACACAACATATCGAACATGTATTAAAAAGTACCATCCCACTTACATTGAGGAGTAAAGGCTTAAGTCTTTATAATCTATTGAATGAGGATCCAGCCATACAATGGACCGATACAGGCGAGATCATTGTGGAAGGATCAAAGGTACAGGGATCGAATATCGTAGACATTGTCCATGATCTGGTGAGAAAGTGGGATAGGCCATCACCATCAGGCTGGAAGCATATTAAAGCAAGACTACAACAAATAAATGTCCCTAAAACGTTGATAGGAAATCTGAACAGGTTAAAAGACTTGGAACACGCAACGTCTGTGACACAATTGAAGGCGCCGCCACCCCCTGCGGTAACACCTTTGAAGAGGAGCAAGAAGAGGTTAAACCAACCCTACCCACGTGCCTCTAAAATACGCAAATGGCTAACGTATTAACTAAACGTTTTATGACATTTCTACCCCATCCTCTTACGGCGGCGTAGATAGACTGTACAGAAGTGTTTACGGAGTAGGAAAAAAGATGTTGAAAGATTTTTGAGGGAGCAGGACGCTTATACGCTTCATAAGCCTGTGAGAAAAAGGTTTAAAACAGCCAAGACAACGGCTTCCTCGATTGATTCTATTTGGCAAGCAGATTTAACAGACATGCAAAGATATTCTGTGTATAACGATGGTTACCGCTACATTCTATTCATAATAGACGTATTCTCTAGATATCTGTGGCTAGTTCCTCTGAAAAATAAATCACCTGAAACAGTTGCTAAAGCCACCAAAACGCTAATGTTAAAAGAAAACAGGGTTCCTGGCTATTTTTGTACGGATATGGGAAGGAGTTTATAGGCCGTGCTTTTCAGAATATGTTGACAGAGTTTAATATCAGCTATTACACAACCAATTCTATACATAAGGCTTCTTTAGCTGAAAGAGTTCAGCGCACCATAAAGGAACGCATGCACCGTTATTTTACACATAAAAACACATACAGATTTCTAGACATTCTGGAATCATTGGCATCATCCTACAACCGCTCACACCATCGCACGATTGGGGCAACACCTAACGAAGTTTTAGAAAGAGGTACGCTCCCGAGAAGAGATGGACCACCACCACCACCACCACCACCACCACCACACTCTGTGCGCTTCAAAATCAATGATTATGTAAGGCTGTCGCGTTCGGGGAATAAATTCGCAAAGGGTTTTGAGCAAGGATGGACACGCGAGATTTTTAAAGTTAGGGCTGTGAGACCTAAAGGTGTGATAATGATGTATTACATTGAAGATTTGAATGGGGAAGAAATCTCAGGAGGCTTTTACCGCGAGGAATTGCAGAAAGTTGCGTTTAATTTAGAAAAAAATGTGTTTAAAATTGAGAAAATTTTAGGAAGCAAAGGTTCAGGAAGGAGAAAAATGTACCTGGTGAAATGGCTAGGGTACCCAGAAAGCTTCAACACCTATATAAAAGCTGATGCAATAATGAAGCTTAAATAGTATGCAACATGGCTCCTAACCATTTCTACGTCACACTCCCGTCCTCCTCGTCCCTGTCTGTACACCCTAACAACACGCTAGCCAACTTTGTAACAGAACTCCATGGGCACATTGAATTGGGTCGTGATTCGTATGAGGTGGGGATATGCGAAATTCAGCTGGACACCGTCTTTTTAAATATTGAACATAAAGAAACCGTTTTTACGATTCTTAGAGACATTGACGAGTGTGAAAAAGCTGGGGTAGCTATGGATGAAACTATGCGCATCGCTCGGACTAAGATTGCACGGTATTACAGTACAGAAGTAAGACTAGGGCCGGGTCAATATGGTTCGGCCGAGGATGTTGTGAGAGGCTTAAACGTGAGTTTAAGAAACTCAAACCTTACGAATGATTTAGTATATGAAATCGTAAACAACCCTGCACATACACTAATCCTAAAATCAAAGACTAACAGACGTCTTAAAGAACATAGAAAGTTCAAAATTCTAACCAACGGCCGATATAGCGCAGCCTTCCAAAGAGACACATTTCACGAGACACAGTATAACTTGTCCAGATTAATGTATCAATTGAAGATGGAGAAATTGGCTGAAAGGTCCCCAGACATGTGCTATATTTACAGTAATATAGTGGAGCACCAGTTTGTTGGGGATACCCAGGCACGCCTGCTGCGCATTGCTCACATCCCCAACCATAGAGGAAGGAGTTTGAGTATTACATATGACAGACCCCATTATGTGAATGTCGCAACTAATTTAATAACCAATATCACAATATATATAAGAACGATTGAGGGCGAAAACTTCCCATTCGGTAACGAGAGCTTAACAGTGAAGCTACACTTTCGACGCACTGAGTTATAATGGATAGAAAGCCTTTCACCGTCTATCGAGGGATGCGATACCAGCGCGGTAGTGGACTTGGATCCATTTTTTCATCCATACTACGTACGGCTGTTCCTTTGCTGAAGAGGGGTGCCAGATACCTTGGAAGGAAAGCGCTACAATCAGGCCTTAACACTGCAGAAGACATATTGGCCGGGGCTAAACCTAAAGAAGCTCTAAAAAAACATTTAAAGCGTACACGGAACGAAATCATCAAAGATGCAAAGAGAAAAATGCGTGGTGGCGGGAAGAAGAAGAGGGCTCCCCGGAAGAAGAAGAAGGGGTCACGTGGTATTAAACGTAAAAGGCTATCAAAAAAGAAATGCTGTAAGCGAATGAAACCTATGGTTGACCACTTTTTTGACTGATATAAGCTA
The DNA here is from genome assembly GCA_023014485.1 of Bathynomus jamesi. Lineage (NCBI taxonomy): Eukaryota > Metazoa > Arthropoda > Malacostraca > Isopoda > Cirolanidae > Bathynomus > Bathynomus jamesi. The sequence goes on along the minus strand of JAJOZX010000884.1, from coordinate 19,999 downwards.
AGGATATTGATCTCATGAATCATAGTTTGTTTACCACTTGTCGAGAGAGGAGTCACTATTTCGCCATGGCACGCTTCATCCACCCATGTAGTTCACAATGCTGTAAATCGGAGCTGTCCTTTTTTGAGCTCCCGCCAACCCAAGTTTCTATTGAGCACAGTGACTTTATTACAATTAACCCTTTAAACACAATTAGTTCCCCGAGTGCACCTATAGAATTCGTGATACCCAGCTCAGGTCCTTACTTTTTTGATCCAAGCTGTGTGCACATGTACGCTAAGCTACGTATAGCCCATTCTGATGGAACGGCCTGCGATGACAAATATGCTGTATACCCTGAAACAAACTTTCTGCACGCCATATTCAACCAGTGTGACGTATATTTAAATCAGACCAACATATCGGCAGGCACGGGGTACTATCATCTACGAGCCTATTTGGAAAATGTCCTCAACTTTTCCAAAGAAGCGAAGGCTACCTTTTTAAGTGCGGAGGGATATTATCAAACTAAAGATGAAAATAGTATAAAGGACAAATTTAAAAATTCTAAAAAGAAATATACGAGTGTTTTGGACGGTTGCACACAGATTTCACTTTCCAGGAGAAGTTGCTTGTGAACGGGGTGGATATGAAAATAAAGCTCACCCGCACGAGTCCTGAGATCTGCTTAAATCTGGATGCGAATCAAGAAGAGGGTGCAAAGTCCGTTGTGGTTCACATTATGGACACATACCTCCGCGTACGGCGAGTGAAATTAAGTTCACCAAAACAACTAGAAATTGAGAAAAATTTACTAAACGCTACAGTGAAATATCCTATTAACAGAGTGCAGATCAAACTATATACGGTTCCTGCAGGGTTGGCATCGAAGCAGATAGAAAACATTGCCCTGGGAAATCTTCCTAAAAGGATATTAATCGGCATGCAGGACCACGCTTCGGTGAATGGAAAATATAAAAAGAGTGCCTTTAAATTCGAGAATTTCGGACTTAAAAATATAACTCTATACGTTAATGGCACTGCTTTGGGTGGAACAATGGGTACGGACTATTCATCAGACGCTGTGTTACCTCTTTGTGCCAGAGCCTATAGTAATCTGACCCATATTGCAGGTGATTGTGATGAGCTTGGTAATGGGGTAACGCAGGAAGAATTCATTGATCAATTTAACCTTTATCCGTTTGACATTACACCTGACTTATCTGCTAGCGTAAATACCCATTTAACACCACAGCAGAGCGGTAACATCTCAGTGCGGCTGGAATTCGCCAAGCCTATAGACGCTCCTATTAGTGTACTAGTATATCTCGAATCGCAAGCCCTAATAGAAGTAGATAGATTTAGAAGCGTTATCACTGACTTTTAAAATGGATGCTAATACACTTCAGAAAGTAATGGAGCGAGTCACACGTTCCAAATTTATCGGCGTGTTTGCGAAGAATGAAACATTGAGTTTGCCAAGTACGCGAGAATGCGGTAGTCTTATTGTGAACAGACATCATCGGTAATGAAGGGATTCACTGGATCGCTGTCTATTTTAAAAATAGACAGCGCCTGTACTATTTTGATTCACTCGGTACTCAACCCTGGAGTGACCCTATTATTGTAAAATTTCTCGCTCAGTTACATATTCCCGAAGTTGTATGGAACCCATTTCGTATGCAGGGATATTTTACTAATGTTTGCGGAATGTACTGTGTCTCATTTCTCATGCATATGTCAAATGATAAAGAATTTATAAATTTTTTAAATTTATTTGACCCGTGTCACACTCACCGAAACGATGAAATGGTATGCAGACAGATAAAAAACCGTTTTCCAATTGTACGTACTCGTTGTATATTATAATGTTTTTGTTCGTATATTTGTAACGGTATATTCGTTTATTGTACTGATTTCTTTCATTTAATAAATTTATGAAAATATATTGTCTTCTTATCCCAAAAATCGAAAAACACTTACATTATTTGACATTGTTGACTGATCAGTATACCCTCCCTATTCCATTCAAAAGATTGTATAACTCGTGTCAAATCCTCATCGGACCTTAAAGGAATAATGAAAACATATACAGAGTATACAGACAGACAGACAGATCCCCATTATGTGAAGATATCTTTGGTTCGAGGAGTGAACGCCATAAAAATTTCGATTTTAGCATAATGGGGAAATAACACTGATTGACATTTTTGGCGAGTATCTATTTGACGAGATACTACAACTCTCCATATATATATATATATATATATATATATATATATATATATATATAAAATTCTAATTATAGACACTTACATTTCTATGGTAGTCCCTTGCGTCGGGTTGTAAGGAGCGTCACTGCAAATATCTTCTACGGTTTGCGTTGAAAATAGTTCGCCACAATCAGTCGCATTGAAAAGACTAATTGTGGTTAATGCTGCAGTATCACGTTCTTCATACAAGTCTGGGGAGACGTACAGGTCCATGGTGGAGGATGTGTGATACTGCTGACTGATCAGTATATCATCCATATTCCCTTCAAAAGATTGTATAACACGTGTCAAATCCTCATCGGACCTTAAAGGAATAATGAAAACATATACAGAGTATACAGACAGACAGACAGATCCCCATTATGTGAAGATATCTTTGGTTCGATTACCAATTTCGATTTTAGCATGATGGGGAAATAACATTGATTGACATTTTTGACTAGTATCTATTTGACGAAATACTACAACTCTCCGTATATATATAAAATCGAAATATGGACACTTACATTTCTATGGTAGTCCCTTGCGTCGGATTGTAAGGAGCGTCACTGCAAATATCTTCTACGGTTTGCGTCGAAAATAGTTCGCCACAATCAGTCGCATTGAAAAGACTAATTGTGGTTAATGCTGCAGTATCACGTTCTTCATACAAGTCTGGGGAGACGTACAGGTCCATGGTTGAGGAATGATTATTCACTGATGCGAAAATAGCTACTGTTACTCCCAACTGAAAATATTCCCTTTTATATGCACATTCGCCAAGCTCCGCCCAAAAGACCAGATGTTCGTCGTGATTGGCTGCCGATGTAGCTGGGTGGAGCTATGACGTGTACCAATCCGCTATAACGAGACCGGACGAGTAACATATATATAAAATCGAATTATAGGCACTTACATTTCTATGGTAGTCCCTTATATTATATTTTTTACTTACAAATTATTAGTATTGTTTGTTAACATAATTGTTAACTTATTTTATAATAAAGAAATTATATCCTAATTATATTTTAAAAAGAACATTCGGTTTCAACGTTAAGCTGTGGTCTAAGGCGGCATGGCATGAATAAATACTAAAATAAAATTAAATGTTAAAAATCTTTATTCATACGTTATTAAAAGTTAAAAATCTTTATTAATAAAACAGGATAGAAGCATATGAATGTCAAGGTAAACTATAGTTGTAAATTATAGTTAGGTTATACGATGTTTTTCGGGCATACTACTGCCTCGGGTTAAATGATCCTGTTATTTTAAATCACGTATTTGAAAGAGTTAATCATTATTGCTACATACAGTGCCCGCGAAAAGTATCCGATCACTCAAGAAAATACAATATTTTCCCTTGATATTCAGAGACACGTAATTCACTTTCTATTTGTTCTAGCGACATCTGGTAACTTTGAGGTTGCTCGCTGATATGAGAGCTATCCAACGCATTCTCAAATTAGTGTTCTGGTAGCCTTCGTTGCGGGTGGCTGTGTCTCAAATTTGTCAGATTTCACTGTTTGTGTAAATTTCTTGATTTTTTTTTTTTTTTACAGAAAGTGGTGTAAATAAAATTTATATATAATGTGTGCTAAAAAACAACTTAAGAGTGATTGTCGAGGTGCTATTGTTGCTTTGCATGCATGTGGGAAATCACAGAGACAGATAGCTAAGGAATTAAACATATCCCAAAGTACCGTTAATTTATGGGTTTCACGGGCTAAGAACAATGGTGGCCTAACCACGCCAGTCCCTAAAAAACGATCCGGCAGACCGAGAAAAACAAATTCGCGAACAGACAAACTTATGAAACGTTTAGTATTGAAAAACCCAACAATAACTGCGAAAGAAATAAAATTTAATATGAATAATTTGTTATCTGGTGTTTCTGAGAACGAACTATCCAGGAGCGGCTCCAAAAAGAACTCGGATTACCATCTCGCCATGCTGCTAAGAAACCGTTCATTAATGAAAAAATGCGTAAAAAACGTGTCGCATTTTGTAAAAAATACATTCATTGGACTGTTGATGACTGGAAGGTTTTATTTAGCGATGAGTCGACATTTTTGACATTCAGAAGTTGTCCAAAAAAGGTTCGCCGGCCTATTGGCTCAAATAGGATGGACCCTAAATACACCCTAAAGACAATGAAACACCCTCCAAGTGTGATGGTTTGGGGTTGTTTCGGTTACTATGGGCGTGGAAACTTATATTTTCTTCCGAAGAACACAACTATGAATGGTGCACGGTATTTAGCAATGCTACAGGATAAACTTCCAATGGCAATGGCAATCCAAAGGACAAAAACATACATGCATGATGGTGCACCATGTCACAGGGCCAAAATAGTGACAAAATGGATTACTGACAATAAATTTGATATTTTGGATTGGCCTGGTAATAGTCCAGATCTCAATCCGATAGAAAATCTGTGGCTAATAATAAAAATAAGGTTGAATGCCACGACACTGGCTCAGTCGAAAAATTACAAGAGGCCATCAAAAAGGTATGGTGCAAGGAAATATCAGTGGAAGTTTGTCAAAACTTGATTAAATCCATGCCAAAACGTCTAGAACAAGTCATCCAAACCAAAGGACAGATGACAAAATACTAATATAAGGTTAGTATACATTTAAACATTGTTTTTTATGTAAAAAATACAAATTTCAAGGGTGATCGGATACTTTTCGCGGGCACTGTAGAAAAAATCGTGCATTACGATGTTTTTCGGGCATACTACTGCCTCGGGTTAAATGATCCTGTTATTTTAAATCACGTATTTAACGACACATCGCGCTCATTTCCATTGCTATATATGGCTCTAGGATCGGCCCTGACGAGATGTATTTCGTAGGTTAGGTTAGGTCTCTTACATATAAAAGTCCTTGTGGTAGAGTAAGCAACGAATCCCATCGACGAGATGTATTTCTGAACCCATGTTAAACTGGAGGTCTAATTTACGAGCGAGTGCACGTTCTTGTACCGCCGTAGGCGAGAAAGAGTTAATTAGTATTGCTACATAGAAAATCGTGCATTATGATGTTTTTTTCGATTATTATTTATTGAACAAAACTCTCGCTCTCTTTCTATATATATATATAGAAAGAGTGGTCTGGAAGGAAGTTTACCAATGATTAAATTCTCTTTGCGAGTGACCCGTTGCCCGCGTCGGGCTAACCTTTGGTTAGCTTCCGCCCGAATTGTTCATTCTGACGAAGGTCAAGCTTTTCACTCCACCTTAGACCTACAGCTTAACGTGGATTCCGAACCACGACCCATCAGCAGCCCAGCGTCTTGACCACTAGGCCTCCTAGGGTACCCATTTATCTACCAACCACTTTCTTTTATTATGTGGAAGGATGAACAGCTGGGCTTTGCTGCGCGCCGGCTGCCGTCGGGTATCGAACCCGGGTCCGATGGATTCGTAATCAGCGACGCTAACCACTACACCACCGAGGCGCCATATATATATATATATATATATATATATATATATATATATATATATATGTAACGAATTATTTATTTGGTAACTTTTGGAAATTGCCAAAACGTAGTGTAAAATGAGGGAGGCTGAGGGTCGAGGATATAAAGAAATATAACCGAATTATAGTTTAAAAAAGCATCTCATCATTATATTTCTATATGACACCATACAAAATACGCGTAAATATTTGTAGAAGTAATAACAATGATAAAATTAATATCTGGAGTCTGTGGTGGTTTCTGCTCGAACAGCTTAAACCATCGACCCGAAAAAGGTCTCTAGGGACACGATTCGAACGAAAAAGGTCTCTAGGGACACGATTCGAACTGATTTAGTTTCTGCCTTTCATCGTGTGTGTGTGTGTGTGTGTGTGTGTGCATGAGTTGTTTATTATATATATATATATATATATATATATATATTATATATTATATATATATATTATATATATCAAGAGTGGTCTGGAAGGAGATGTTTCATAATTTTCTTTTCCGGACGTTTTTCCCACTGTTATTCGTGACTTAAATATTTATAATAAAAATCAAGTGTCTAAAAAGTTATTTAATAAGCAGAAATAAGATGTTTAAAAGACAGATATTCTCCGACCCCGCTATAGTGGCTTGGGCAATTCCAAATGAATAATTTCTTTATTTTTCGTCATTTTTTCATTTTTTCGTCGCAGGAATGAGGCTATATGTTTCATAAGTTTTCATCTCGTTTGTTGGAATTGTATCGTAAATTATTTAAATGAAGTTTCATAATTATTTAATAAATTAATTGGTTTTACTGTTATTTAGGAAAATTTATATTGGGAGCAAACGTTACAATAATAAGCTTATGTCGATATAGTTACCCATAAAAGTTTTAATTCGGTGATGCTCTCATAATTCGTTGGGTAACCCTTATAAAAATTCGTTTTCTGTCTAACGAAATAGGGTAACTTTGTTAATTCTATTAAAGCGTAATGAAAGAGGCGCTTGTGTTATTTTATACGGTTGAATCTTCAGACTGAATAACCATATAAATATATATTGTGGTATTTTATATGGTTCATTAGTTTATTATATATACAAGTACATTTGGAATAACAGCCGTCATATATGTGTTACACGATTAATGGGACACATGGCGCTATCTGGCAACTGAATACCTTGCGCTATCTGGCAACTCAGCCAGAATAGAGGATTATAAAAGATCGCGAAGCTGGTGAAGAACCATTCCCCCTCGGCTCCAGCCGAGTAAGGAGCTCTGCTCCTTCTATTTCTGGCCCTTTGGTAAACCCCTTAGTGGCCTCTTAGGTTAGGGAAACGAAAATAAATTGGGGGAGAACTCCACTCTGTCCTTCAGGTGTCTCTCTCCCTCCTTCAGGTGTCTCTCTCTCTCTCTCTCTCTCCTGCATGTATCTTCCTCCTTCAGGTGTCTCTCTCTCTCTCTCTCTCTCTCTCCTGCATGTTTGCCTCCAGCATGTGTACTGCATGTGTACATCCAGCATGTGTACTCCTGCATGTGTGCGTATGTGTGTACCTCCAGCATGTGTACCTACTGCATGTGTACTCCTGCATGTGTGCGTATGTGTGTGTACCTCCAGCATGTGTACCTCCTGCATGTGTACCTATCCTCTATCCTTCAGGCGTCTCTCCCTCCTACAGGCATCTCTCTCTTCTTCAGCTCTCTCTCCTTCAGCTGTCTCTCTCTCTCTCCTTCAGGCGTCTCTCTCACCTTGGCTCAGCCAACTGGCTGATTCAGCCAACTGGCTGATTCTGGCTGATTAGGAGCCTATAAAACAACGCCAGCCCGGCTGGAAGTCTTAGTGTGCACTTGGCTCCTGCCAGGTGAACACCTCTCCTCCTTTCTCTCCTCCTCCTTCTTTCTCTTGGGGGATAACGCCGCCTCCAAGTTTTCCCCCACCCCCTTTGCAACAACACCCTTTGCAACGACACCCCCTTTGCAACAATCCCCCTTTGCAACATTACATAATAACCTGCAACATTCCTGCACTCTCCCCTTTTGCGGCTATACTACTGCACTTTTGAAATATTTTGGAACACCCTCTGCCACTAGCCAGGATGAGAAACCGTCTACTTCTGCCATTATTGAGGCTGAGGAGCCATCTACCTCCTCAGCCTCACATATGTCTCCACAAATGCAGTCTGATCCTGAGGATGAAGACCCATTTGCTTCTACTTCTCCCCGGCAGGACTCTTCAGGTGAGTTTGTGTGCACATATGTCTGTGAGTGTGTGCGTGTGTGTGTATGTGTATGTGTGTGCATCCCTGCAAAGCATTTTGCAAACAGTTATAAATTATAATGTTATTATCACTGGGTCTGGGTTACTGGGTATGTGTGGTGTTTCACCACCATAATTCCATAACACCACCACCATAACAAAGTGCTGTGAATAATGTGTTATCTAACTTAGGTGTGTATACTAATGAGTAATGCTCTTGTTCTTTCTATTAGAAAGGCCTGGAGCAGAATCGCCTCCTGAGGATGAGTCTCTGTCCACCGACCCTGCTAACTGGCCTTCAGTTCTGACTGAGAGAATTCGGACACAACTGGTTTCCAGGGGACCAAGTCAAGTACCATCTGACTTTGTATTCCCTAGAAACGACAGTGACGGAAGAAGTTTCCACCATCAATACTTCAGGAAGTCATTGGTTAGTGGGGCAAATATAACCAGAAGTTGGTTGGTCTATTCCTTAAAAAACAACAGCCTTTTCTGTTTCTGTTGTACATTATTTTCCAAGAGGAAAATAAATTTAACAAGTTTGGGACTCTCGGACTGGAAGCATGCAAGCTCATTGCTCACATCACATGACAACAGTTCAGAACACCTAAATTCTATGAAAATCTGGAAAGAACTGGCAGTGAGGATGAGAAAGGGGGAGACCATTGACAAGCAGGAGATGGCACTTCTGGAGGCTGAGAAGTTGAGATGGAGAGCGGTGCTGACACGTCTCACTGCTATTGTGCATTCTCTGGCAGTTAGGAATTTGGCACTAAGGGGACATACAGAAAAATTGTTCTCACCATCAAATGGCAATTTTCTGAAAGAAGTTGAACTGATGGCACAATTTGATCCTATAATGCAAGAGCACATTAACCGTGTCCAAAAAGGGACCTCCAGTCACACCAGCTACCTCGGCCACCACATACAAAACGAACTCATTGATTTGTCGAGCAGCAAGACCATTTCAGCAATGGTGAGCGACATCAAACAATCAAAGTTTTTTTCAATAATTCTAGATTGCACTCCAGATATCAGCCACACTGAACAGTTGTCAGTTGTGATTCGGGTTGTGTCACTGGAGGGGAAGCCCCATATAAAGGAACATTTCATGGGGTTTTTGGAGGCAGAGGAGTCCACTGGTCAACATTTGGCATCTCTGATTCTGAAGAGACTGGAGGAGCTAAAAGTTCCTTTCATGGACTGTAGAGGACAATCATACGACAACGGGGCCAACATGAGGGGAAAAAACAAGGGTGTTCAATCCAGGCTCCTAGAAATTAATCACAGAGCTCTGTTTGTTCCATGTGGGGCTCATTCTCTGAATTTGCTTGTGGCCGATGCTGCTAAGGGATCTATTGATGCCACAAGTTACTTTGGCATCTTGCAGAAGCTTTACAACTTGTTTTCAGCCTCCACACAACGATGGGCCATTTTGAAAAAACATGTGAACATCACATTGAAGATGTGGTCTGATACAAGGTGGGAAAGCAAGATCAAGAGTGTGGAGCCCCTGAGATATCAGGCAGCTGCAGTGAGAGATGCACTGATCGAGGTGAGGGACCACACCAAAGACTCTGTAATAAAGGTCGAGGCTCAATCTCTGTCAGAGGAGGTTGGGTCATACCGCTTCGCCATTTGTTCAGTGGTGTGGCATGACCTGTTGTGCCAAATTCAGCATGTGAGCAAGCAGATGCAGTCTCCTAGCATGCACGTTGATGTTGCAGTAAATCTCCTAAAAAAAACAGAGAGAGGTCTCCGCAATTACAGGGCAACAGGTTTTGTGGCTGCACAAATGGCAGCCACAGATATCTGTGAACAAATGAATGTGGAGGCTGTGTTAAAACAAAAACGGCTGAGGTCCACAAAGCGGCACTTCTCCTATGAAGCATCTGATGAGCCCTTGATTGATGATTTGAAGAAGCTGGAGGTGACATTTTTCAATGCAGTGGTTGATGCTGCAACATCAGCCATTCAGGAAAGATTTTCCACGTTGGAAATTGTGGGAGAGAAGTTTGGAGTGCTGACACATTTCCAAAATCTCACATTTGAGGAGCTGACAGAACAATGTGTGAACCTTAGTACTACACTACACTTTAAGGGACAATCTGACTTGGATGGCAGAGAGCTTGCACAGGAGCTGAAGAACTTGCCTGACTTGCCATCAAAGACCATATCCTTGCTTGAACTGCTGACATTTATCCATGAAAGGGAGCTCTCTGAAATATATCCAAATTTGTGGACTGCTCTCAGAATTGGTCTTACTCTTCCAGTCACTGTTGCTGAAGCAGAGAGGAGCTTTTCAAAGCTGAAGCTCATCAAATCCTACCTGAGGTCAACTATGTCACAGGAACGCCTTACCGGTCTGGCCATCATCAGTATAAATCATACAATTGCTGAGCAGATTTCATATGATGATTTAATTCATGACTTTGCATCAAGGAAGGTAAGAAGAGTCAGGCTTTAGATGGCAGTTGTGCTGTGGTGCAATTTATTTTGTTTCTTGTTCAAAGTGTAGCATAATAATTACCTTCTCTTAAGTGTCTTATTCTATTTATGTGATAGAGCATTTGTACAATTTAGAAATTTGATTCTCTAGTTTATTTATGGCAGTTGTGCAATTTAATTTGTATTTTTCCTGTTCATAGTATCATAATTACATTCTCTTAAGTGAGTTATTCTATTTACGTGATGAAAGATTTGTAAAATTCAGAAATTTGAGTCTTTGTTTTGGTTCTGAAGTTCCAACAATTAGTCCAATAAAAAGTTATTTTGTGAAAGAGTTATGTCTGTCCTTTATTTTGGGGGGATTCGAATGTGTGTGTGTTGGCGAACAGGGGGGGGGGGGCGCTGAAGGTGAGGTTCGCCCAGGGCGTCATGTAAGCTAGGACCGCCACTGAGTGACTGCCAAGAGTAGTTACATCGAGTCAACTCATTGTGTAGCTCCATCGTACCACGGCCCTACATCGAAAAAGATCGTCGCGCCCTACATCGAAACATAAGCGAGGCCCAAGAAATAATAAGGTGAGGCAATTCCTTTCTTTACCATTAGGCAGCGCAAATACCGAAGGCAAATAAACAGGTCCTTTGAGGACCTACTTATACATAACTCTCTAACGAAAAAACACAGGGCTTTTGTCGTTAACTCTCCACTGAAATCTGCTGGAAATTTTCAACTGACGAGGGTATCAGGCAATCAACCCATAGCCCTATATAGTTTTTTCAAAGGTTTCCTTGTGATAACATCCAAAATAAATGATATTTGTTGTTGAATCATTGTTCTTTTCTTTCAGTAAGCATGTACCCACTATGGGTAGGTAACTTTAACCTTAGGGCCCCACTTTAAAAATCTCGAATTGGGCCTCGCATTTGCTATGGTCGGCCTTGGCAGAAGGTAATGACAACACTGTCTCTTCGTGGGGAGTGTTAGAAAATCTAGAAGAGGAAGAACCATTGTTGTCCCAAGGCGATATGATGACTAAGTTGAGTGATGCAGCATTGCTTGTATATATTAAGTTAAGGTGTATGTATATCCATCTCATAATTGTAAGGTTAGTGAAAAATTCACTTAATTCAGAGGTACCATTTTTGGACTCTTGTGGTATCATTGTTTGGGCACTCTTATAGCTAGGCTGACCATATTTCCTTGAGACAAAAACGGGACATTGGGATGGCAAAAAAGGGACGGGGGTTATGTAATATTCTGTATTCATGAAAAAGTAAGTACATAAACATATTGAGCTTACAATTATTCTTCAGTGACAGAACCCATACAGAACCCATAAAAAAAGGTACTGTCCCGTTCAAAACGGTACGTATGGTCAGCCTACTTATAGCATAATTTTTTGGTGAACACTGGCGCGTCCTTTCTACTCGTTTGTTGAATGCGGCACTTACAGGGCATGGTCTTGAAGAGAGCTCTCTTGCAATTCAGTTTGGTTGTTTAGATACAAGATTGTTGCATCGTTCAATGGTGCAGGTTATGTTATTGTTGCAAGGTTTAGAAAGAAGACCATAAATAGTGCCCCTTTTGTTTTTATCTTAATTTTATGCAACTGAGGCCTAAGTTAGGCCCACATCGAGTCAGCAACCCTGAGGTAGGACCTAATAGGACCTCCAAGTCTTTAAGTTTATTTGATCTAGCTTAACTTGGGCTGTAGGTTGAGGTGGCTCCTCGGAGCTTGGCCGTTCAAGGCTCAGCTAGGATTCTGAACCCAATCAAATAAAATAACAGATGTCCCACCTTCCCTGAGATCGCTTCTCCATTTCTTTGATGTCTTAGTGAAACCGTTCTCCTTGTTCTTCGCTGAGTGCTCCGAGATTCTCAGGGAAGAAATCCAAGTGTGAATGTAAGAAATGTAATTTTAAACTCATATTACAACCCAACTCTTTGAACTTATTTAGCATGTTGTTCACAATGTTTTGGTAATTTGAGTTCTTGTTGTCCCCCAAAAATTTGCTGATAACATCCTTAAAAGCAATCCACGCTTCTTTTTCAAGATTGGATGAACAGTTTGAAAGAACAATGAACAAAGTCAGATTTCTAATCTGGGGACCAACGAAAATTCCTTCTTTCAATTTTGCTTTCGAAAGAGTTGGGAATTTACCACACAGATACTTAAAACAATCTCCATCTTTGTTCAAGGCCTTAACAAATTGCTTCATCAAGCCCAATTTTATGTGAAGCGGAGGTAAAAGGACTTTCTTCGTGCTAACCAAACTTTCACGTTGAATGTTTTCAGAACCAGGTGTCAGGTTGACTCTGCGTAGCCATTCCTTTTTTATCCAGTGCTGAGTTCTTGCTCGGCTATCCCATTCACACAAAAAACATGGAAACTTCGTATAACCTGGTTGTTTTTCTTGAGAAAAATATTGGATGAATTCTTTTTCTCGATTTCTGTACCAGTAAAATGACGTCCCGGGAGAAAGTAGGTTCTTTGCACGAAGTCTGGATCCCAAAATCTCTGAAGAATCCTTCGGGAGACACAAATCTCTTACTAAATCATTAAGTTCACTTTGTGTAAACAATTGGGGTTCACCAAATGTTTCGGTTTGAAAACATTCAATATCATCGTTTCCATCGTCATCAGACACCGAATTAGATGAAGTTATATCAAGAGTATTTGGTTTAGTAGGTACAGGTATACCAGGTCCATGAGCAACAGATCTTATAGCAGACTGAAAGTTTGGTTAAGAAATTACGTTTTTATTTTTAGTATTATAGCCTTGCACGTTACATGAACAAAAATAGCAGTCATTGCTGTGATTTCTAGGCTCACGCCAGACCATTGGAATCCCAAAAGGTAAAGAATCCGTTTTACCTTTACTCCACAGTCTAAGTTGTTCAACACAAACACTGCAAACTTTATGTGGAGCCCATGATTTGTTTTGATCCCCAAGTTTCATTCCGAAGTACGCTTAGTATGCAGGGGTGTACCTAAAGTATTTGGCATCCCCGACAAATAATTTTAAAATTTAAACACACAGAAAAATATATCATGTTTGCAAGTAGATTTTTAAACAGTACAGTACCGTCATAAGCAAATTGGAAATAAGAAAATGCAGGACATTAAAAATTCAGTGAACAGGTAATACTGCATTTTATTTTATACAAAAAACACAGGAAATCCAGTCTCAACGCTCAGCCTATTCTTCAAAGGTAAATAGAGAGGATTCACAGTCTCTGCTTTCGAACCTTAATTTCTGCAAATTGATAAATGACCTCATCAAAATTCACCTTCTTTGCATATTCATATTCAATTGAAAGTAAAGCCAGATTTGTCAATCTTGTCTGACTCATGGTCGAGCGAAAGAAAATTTTTATCAATTTCAATTTGGAAAAACTTCTTTCACATGAAGCAATAGACACACAGACAGTCAAAAAGAATCTCAAACACAGTGACAAGCTTGGCAAAGATTCACAAAAAATCCCATTTCGCAATAAACTCCAGAAACTGCAATGCTGTCCATGTCTTTGCCTCTTCAACGCTGATTTTGGCAGCTTCCAAATGCCTCCGAAGTCGTCCAATCTCCACATTGATATCTTCATCAGAGAATTCATCGAAAATCTGAGTCAAATTTGGAATATACTTCTGAAGTTCTTCTTCTGTTGCAACAACCAAAGTGTTTGGCTGAATAACAGCGAAGATTGACAGAATTTGATTCATTGCTTTAGAACGAATCTCCAATTCTTGATGAAAGCGATCAAGACATTCAAACATAGCACTTTTTACTAGTCTTCCTCTGGCAATGTGAGACCAGCATCCTTTGCCATCTCTCCTGGCATCTTTTTCGGAGCTTTACTCTCCCTCTTCTCTCCATAGAAACGTCCATTTCCTCACACTTTGTAGTTGCATAATGAATGGCCCTCTCCACAATTTCATTGCGCTGATCTTCAAGAAACAGTTTTAGGGCTTGGACCTTCACAATGCACTTTTCAAGGCTGATTCCAACTGTTTGCAAATACTTTTGTGAGATTAATTTCTTCCAGGACTTTACACCAGAAAGAAAGGTAACTCAAAAAAGAGAAATCACATACAGCAGACAGCAAAATCTGAGCTGATCCTCTTGTGTCCACATTTTCTTTGGGATCGCAAAGTACTTCAGGGGTTGAGGTCAGCTTTTCAAAATTTGCCTTCACTGGTTTCACAGCGTCATAATGAGCACTTCATCTTGTCTGGGAAAGTCTTTTGACTGTCATATCTACATTCTCCATTTTATTACAACAGAAAAGCTTCAAACAAGTGGTTCTCAAACTTTTCCAACCAGATACCCATTGAGTTATCAGATTATCAACCCAGACAAGCAGAGACAATTAATTATCATTATTAATTATCATTAATTATAATTTACAAACACTTAAACATCACTATGATACCACATTGTCAAAAATTACTGGACACTGGTATAAATACCATGATATTGTTGAAAACACCAGCACTTTATGCTTTATCATAATTATTTAATGAAACATACCTCATATGGAAAACTGATACGTGTGGGTAGTTGGGAGGTAACGAAAATGGTCCACTGAGTAGGTAGGTAGTTAATCTAACAATTATTAAACTCCTTTTATGTCAATAACTGGGTGGATGAAACCAATTGGTTGCTCATCAGAGTTATTCTCCACATTAGTATTTATATACTGTGTGATAGAGCGTGCTCGGTAATAGACATACATTACCGATCAACCAACCGAAAAAAACCAAGAGGATGCTGGTGGAAAAAGCCGCGGGAAGAACGGAAAGAAGCAACGGGTGAACAAGACTCTTATAGAAGGCTCTTATAGAAGATGATGAAATGGAAAATGAAATAATTTACTTTGAAGAGATTATTGATGGCATAATTAAAGCGTGCCACAAAGCAAAAGAGTTTAGCAGCTCAGTACAGTTAGAGACCAGGTCTAATAATGAAACACAACCCTCAACAAACAATGTTTGTCATCAGTTCATTCTAGTCAAGTGTTAAGTGCTGTGGAGAAGTTTAATTATTTGCAGTCCCTCTTGGAAGGGGAGGCAGCAAAGACAATAGCAAGATTAGAATTAACAGAGGCTAATTATAATGTGGCTTGGGATATATTAAAGAAACGGTTTGGTAAGCCAGAGATCTTAATTAAAAGTCACCCCGCGAACTTTTAGCTATCCTCCTGTTAATAACACAGGCCTGCGAATGAGAACTTTGTACACACTAGTATTTATATACTGTGTGATAGAGCGTGCTCGGTAAGCATACACTACCGATCAACCAACGAAAACAAAAAGGACGCTGGTGGAAAAAAAGCTGGGCGAACAGGAGGAACCTGGAAGGAAGAACGGCATGGCGAACGAAGGGGCTTGAAAACAGAAAAATATCTCCACCAGCAAGTACGCTCTCAAAAATTGAGCAAAGAGAAGAGGGACTGTCAAATAACACTCAGTAAGTGATCAGCTGTTTCTAAACCTCAGTTAACATAACATAAACTAGGTCGAGTTAAATTAGGCCTACAGTGTGGTCTAAGACCTAGCATCAGCTCATAGCTTAACAAAGGCTAAGGTAAATTACCCTAATCTAATTTGGTGAGGAATACTACTGTGGACCTCAATTTACTCTGCCCGCTCTGGACCATTTCCGGAATCTCTAGGCTGACCCATACAAGGCTAGGCTTAACCTACTCCACAGTTAGACTAGAGATATTTGGGGTGGATTAATTGGGGACCAATTCATACAGAGCATTTTTCACATTGGTGGCCCGTGCGGGGAATTTACATACTTTAGGCTTAACCTTTACAAAAAATGCAGAATTAGGCTAAATGGTCTAGCCTAAACCTAACCTAATCAAGCCTAAAGTAACAAACTTGCGTAATTAGATCTACAACCTAGGGCCTAACTAGGAAACATTTACATTTAAGGAGTCACATTCTTTTATAAGCTTAGAACTGAGTGCCACGTACAGATTAATCAGAATCAAACTTACTTTTCCTTTCAAGGTTTAGGGTACTTATTGGACTAAATTTTGACCTTAATTAAATACTTGGGGAGCTTTAACTAAATTTAAAACTTGACTGTTTGTCGGATTACTCAATTTATTTGATCTCACATCTCTGATAATTTCTTCTCACCTTATTGTTTCATTACAATTCTTAGTTAAATTATTTTAACTTAAACATGGAAGTACATTTCAATTAACTCACCAACGAGTCCCTTTAAAACATAAATAGTTAACAAAACTCCAAAACAACATTAGTAAACAAGCATTTAAAATACATACAACTCCAAGCATCCAATTCTTCTTTTAAGGAAGAATCACTCAACAGATTTCGTCAACAGGCACATGCATCCCTTGCAATCAGATTGGATTCCTTCAAAACCCCAAACCTTCCAGACCTACCTGTAGGTCATATAACATTTACTCAATCTAACTTTGACTTCATTGGAGTAGTGAATCCAAGTTTTGAAGACAACTGGATTCAGAGGAATAAAAAAAAATATATATATATATATACACACACACTGTACTCTTTACATGTGCCACAAACACACACCTCCTGTCTGAACGTAATCAAGGATTGCATGGGGTTACTCGGGTTTGTATGGGGTTGCTCAAAAGGGTATTATGGCCTACTATGGCCACAGCCCAAACACTGAACCGTGGTCTTATGGCCTACTGTGGCCATAGCCCAAACACTGAACCCTGGTCTTATGGCGTACCTTGGCCATGGGCCAAATAACAAGGGTCTTATGGCGTACCTTGGCCATGGGCCAAATGACAAGGGTCTTATGGCGTACCTTGGCCATGGGCCAAACAATACTGAATGGTCTTATGACCTACCTTGGCCATGGGCCGAACAACACTGAAGGGTCTTTTGGCGTACCTTGGCCATGGGCCAAACAATAAGGGTCTTATGGCGTACCTTGGCCATGGGCCAAACAATAAGGGTCTTTATGGCCTACCTTGGCCATGGGCCAAACAACAAAGATCTTATGGCCTACATTGGTCATGGGTCAAACAACAAAGGTCTTATGGCCTACCTTGCCATGGGCCAAAGAACAGGGGTCTTATGGTCTCCCTTGGCCAGAGACCAAAGAACACAAAACCAGTACAGGATTCAAAGTTCCAAGCCCTCTAGATCTACCTGTGGAGGAGTAACATTTACTCTACTAAAACTACGGTTATTGACGAGTCTGAAGTGATAGGAGGTTTGAATACAGTACAAACTCATTTAACACTAAACGTCTTTAAAAAACATTTTTACTTAGACAGTCTAATAGGTTCAACATCAACAAGATCTGAATTATCTGAGGTCTGTGAAAACTCTCAAAACATCATCAGCAATAGACCACTCACTTATGTGAGTGACAACAATAATGACCCAGAACCATTAACTCCAAATAATTTGATTAGGGTAGAACAAGTTAGTCTCCTGCCGGACTACAATACAGACTCTTCAGAAGACCCAAACTGGACTCAACATGATGAACTCCAGACTAAGTTACACAACTTAACTAGAGTTAAGGTAGGGGACCTTGTTCTAATACAACAATACTGGCCTCTGGCTAGAGTTTTAGAACTCAGACCGGGTGCAGACCGGATAACAAGAGTGGTCAAATTAAGGACTTTAACGGGTGACACAACAAGAGACATTTCTCTTTTGTATCCCCTAGAATCTGGACCCAAAACGATGGACTTTCGAGAGCCCCCTCCACCGACAGTAACAACTGGAGTCACTGCACTTCCAGTAACTATACCCTTGACAGTAGGAGCGGTAACACATCCTACTACAACATTGATAGACACAAGACCTCAGCGACAAACAGCGTTAAAGGCGCGACTAGTCTTACAGCAAAAAATAGACGCTGGGGAATTGTAATTTCATCTTCTGTAATAGCGTGAGGTTAGTGACCCCGCCAAGTTATTAGGTTTCTAAACAACAACAAAGGCACTTACCGATGCTTTGATTTAGATCTTCTTTAGGGCCTAGCATAGATTTCCAGCGTCCTACAAACCGCCTACCTAACTCTCTCACTTTACTAATTTAGAAGCTATAGACATTACCCCTACCCTTATATACTCTTTAACAACTTCCTGCCTACATTCTAACGCTTTAGCAATATCACCAAATTAAACTTAGCACCAACGATTTAGTCAGATATGAATAACCATGCTGCTAGTCCAGCCAAAACAAGCGAACAGACTGCGTTTCGCTGTTTATCCTTTTGTGTTGCCATTCAGCTTTCTTTTAGTGACTTTTCCCTTTAGTGACTTTAGACTATATACATATATACACACACACACACACGTCACCTCACGCCTCCCCTACAAGTTTAGTCTGTCAGAGGGTGAGAGACCCTAGACGACCTGTGGAGCGGGGTTGATGTAGTAGGAATAGGTGCAACCTGCATAGGCGGGTGAATCGAACCATTTTCCAGAGGATCGGTTCTCTCTTCCAGAAAACTCTGGTCATCCCCGCAATTCACGTTCTCATATCTGGTCCTGATGGCGTTTAAAAGAACGACCATCTTCTAGTTGGCACTTGAAGGAAACAGGGCCCGTTCTCTCCTGCACAGTTGCAGGAACCCATTTTGGTCCAGCCCCATAGTTGCGAATAATAACTGGATCATTAGGTTGCGCTTCTATAACTCTCCTTTTTTTAGTGTCGTGGTACAACTTCTGTTTTTCCTGATGACGTAAAACTCGTTGTTGTAACGTTTCGTTTGGACGTAACAGATCGAAAACTGAACGAATTCCCCGGCCAATCATAAGTTTAGAAGGAGACACCCCCCATCGTTGTGTGAGGTGTTAGTCGATATTTAAACAAAAATTTATCCAACACCACTTGCATTTCCTTCCCATGAGAATGACGCAAGGCTGATTTGAAAGTACGGACCATGTTTTCCGAGAGACCGTTAGTAGACGGGCGAAAAACACTAGACCGGACATGTCTAATGCCATTTAGGTGGACAAAAGAACGAAATTCCTCACTGGTAAAACAAGTACCATTGTCGGAAACTACAACTACGGGTAAACCCCATCGAGCGAAACTCGAACGGAGTAAGCGAATAGTAACACCCGAAGTCGTGGAAGTGGTTGGAAATATTTCTACCCACTTAGAGTAGGCGTCCACAATAGGGCGGATCGAAAATGAGGTTTTTAAACTTTCTTTTCGAAATTCAAATATGGCTAGTGCGGAAAATATGTGGGTGCTATAGATAATGACTGTGCATAAATATTAGTCCTGCGAAATTATATCTTCAGGTGCCACAAAGCCGTCGAAAAAAGTGAAATATAATGATTTTCTTATATTCTGCATTAGTACAATAACTGAAACTTACTTGTTATTATTATATATTAAGTGTTCCAATTACCAAAATAGTTACTGAATTACGCAGCTCTTAGTTTATTTAGATCAATGTTCTTTTGATTAATGATCTAAATAATCCAGAACTCACCACGAGGAGGTGGCTGCGTGTCGAGCTCCACCCATGCCCTCCCAACCACCCATCCTTGCGCATGTTTTTTTTCTATTAACGTTTTATTTAAACTTTATATTCAGCTTTACTTTCGAATGATGG
>JAJOZX010000883.1:1077500-1140983 GCA_023014485.1 Bathynomus jamesi | reverse complement strand
GGGAAAGTTTTATCGAAAAAGGAACAGTCTGCTATTAGAAATCATTCTATCAAGTGTAAGGTTGACATTTCTGTTAACAATTTTAAAATTCTTAAATCATTAAAATGCCCGTCCTCCCTCCGTATTTACGAATCTTGTGTATTAAATTTTTGAACTCCAGTTTAAATATTGATTCAAGCTGTTACCCCCTTTATATTAATTAGAATACCTACAATCCTACATACTAAAATTTTTTTTTCCTTGTGACCCTGTCTCCTTTTCGCCTCAGTTTTTTGTGGCTGTCAAGTGAGCATGGTATGTTTGGTTTACTCTTGTGGTTTTTCGTTTAACTTTTATTCCGTTTAACTTTTATTAGTAAAGTTTTTTAACTATTTTTACGTTTGAATGTTTTTAGTTTTAAGTTTTATTTTTCACTCGTATTTTTGTCATTTATATAATTTTTACTTTGATTGATTTGGCTTATGCCTCTTCTGCTTTGTAATTTTAATTTTTATTCTTGAACAGTTTAATTTTGTACTTTAAATTAGTTTTAGTTCTTGACATTCATATATTTTGTCATGTATTAATTTTAGCTTTTATTTATTAGGCCTTAAAAATGGGTAGAGTTGCCCGAAACGTCGGCTGCAGCCAAATATAATGACTTTTTTTGCTCTACGTCTTCGTTTTTATCCTAAATGTAAAACTACGTCTCCTTAGGAGGGATCCTATTTCATATATAATATATATATATATATATATATATATATATATATATATATATATATATATATATATATATATATTATGGTCGTTAGAAAAATAATTCCTTGTTTTCAAATGGTCACAATCTTTATTTGAATTTAGATAGAAAAGTAGTTTGGGTGTCATTTGAAAGATTAATTTCTAGCATATTTTTTATTACTGGATAGATTAGGATAGGATAGGATAGGATAGGATAGGGTAGGGTAGGTTACAAGTACAAGAGTACAAGAGCTACGGACTATCAGATACCTAGTTCACTCCAGGTTACCCCTTAACAGGCCAAGTCTTAATTAAACATTCTAGGTGGCCCTTAATTCTAGGTTAGCCCTTAAAATCGAGAACAGACTTTGGATTACATTTGAGAGCCAAAACTGCAGCAAGGTAGGAAGTTTGGAAATCTGTGGTGCACGTTCAGATGTGGTGACGTCTTTGAAAATATGTGATGTTGGTGATGCTGTGAAAAAAAATTACATTAAAATTTTATATATATATATATATATATAATATATATATATAATTTATCCCATTGTTAAGAACAGACCAGCTTCTTTCTTATCTATGAAGGAAACCTTTTCAGTTTTGAATTTTGTGGAGCGACAAAAGTGATTTTGAGCGTTCCTTTTGCTTGTACATTTAATCAATGGAGCGAAAAACCAAAGTAATGGCCAGTCGCACCACAGTTTTTATATCATTGTCTAGTTTTATCTTCCAGAGAGAGAGAGAGAGAGAGAGAGAGAGAGAGAGAGAGAGACTTTCTTTGATAAAGATTCTCTTTCAAAAGATTTTGGTATCGTGTCGTAAAAGCTTCTATTACACTTTTTACAATCTCTGTCTACCTCCTGCCCCCCCCCCCCCCGGTACCCCTTCATCCCCCCCCCAAAAAAAAACCTGACCGTCTAAACCCTTTTATAAACAATAATAAAAATATTTTGGCGGAAAATGTCTTTTTTGGGTGGGTAGGGGGAGATCTTGTTTTTTTAATTTTTTATTTTTATTATAAAATTTATGAAGACGTTACTTCTATATACACTCCCTAAATTAAAATTTATTTAAAAAAAACAGGTCTTTTTTATAATATAAGGAGCTACACGAATTATAAATCTTGGTTAATATTTTGCATTTATGAGGAAAGTTTCGCGCATCACGTGACTAAATTTAAGGTTTTGTCATAAACATTTTTAAAAAATTATTGAGCGTAACTACTGAGTTTCCGGCCGTCAGATAGAATCTCCGCTAGAAAATTAATGTTAGATATATCTGTTAGAAAGGTCTGTTAAAAGTAATTTTGTTTGTTAGAAGCATGGAATGTTTTCATAAAATAGTGTAACGAGATATTTTGTTAATAACTTTTGAGTTCTTTCGTAATTTCGTATGTGCTTGAATATTTTTGAGAGAGAGAGAGAGAGAGAGAGAGAGAGAGAGAGAGAGAGAGAGATATGCATGGTTTAGCCTCCGTGCTAACAGCCAGGGTCAGATAACAGAGGGGACCTACAGATTAATGTGGAATCCGAACCAAAGGCCGTTACACATCTGAATGCAAAAGAAGGACGGTCACCCATTTACCAATTGAACAAACCCAATGTTGCTTAACATTGCCACCTGCCCACCACGTAACCTAAGAAGAGAGATAAATAGATAGATATAGAAAGAGAGAGAGAGAGAGAGAGAGAGAGAGAGAGAGAGAGAGAGAGAGAGAGAGAAATATTCATTTATCAAAATGAACAATGCTAGTTGTAGATGCAGAAACCAAAAAAAAAAAAATCATTGATGTTCTTTAGTGTAACTTTGCGTTACAGTTTCCGTGAGATATCATTACACGGCTGAGAAGAGATTTTTTTTCTCAATTTCAGCGAGTCTCACGCGCATTCCGTGAGACTTGACTCATCATCACTGTTGCAGGCCTTCATGGGGCAAGTAACGTACCCACATCGTCGCATAAGATAAATAAATAAATAAATTAAAATAACTTCTAAAGAACATAACGAGTAATTCACAGAAAAATAATATTTGATTACGACCATCAAATAAATGCTGGTTAATTTATATTAATAATTAATCAGAATGCTTAACCTATTTACGTTATGGTTGCGTTAACCATTTAACTTTGTTACTAGAAAAATAAACGTGGTTACTCTTACTCCTCAAGAAAGCAACTCTCTTTTCCAATAAGCCAACTCTAGAGATGGGCAACGAACTTGATCTCCTTGTGATGAGGAATCAGCACACGGATCTTCTTCTACAAGGTTACAACAGTGCTTACCTGTATCTAGTTGATCCACTCTCACATTAAAACATCATAATCATCATCATCATTCACCGTCCGTCTGTCCGCTGTCCTTTTCAGGTCCAAAAGGCTGGACCTATTTTCATGAAACTTCGTGACAACACTCTCTGGGAAACCTGGAGTGTTTTTAGCAACTTATTTTTTTCAGATTGGGTGTCCCCCAAAAAATTTAGCATAATTTATCCGCCCTAAAATTTATATGTTTAAACACGAAGCACTCAAATTTCAAGATTTTGGCCCATTGGTCTCGTGATATGAAACTCAAAATTTTAATGGTTGTTTTCTTTCGTGAATTTGTTGTTCTGTTGGCTTTTCTGGCTATAAGAAAAATATAGAATTTTATAGAAGCGTGGACTGGTGGCCTTCCCTATCATTAATGTCTACGAGTAACCTAAGTCCCAACACGCTTCTACAGAGTTTCAACACTTTCGTGGAATAAAGAAAATCAAGTCGGTCAATAAATTTAGAAAAGAATGTTGCCATCAAAATTTTTAGCTACGCAGCGGAAGCCATGATAGGTTAAAAAAAAAAATGTGACAAGTTGTATTTGAAATTTAAATGCTTCGTGAACTTCGAGTAAAATGTGTGAAGCTGCATTTAAAATTTAAGTGATTCGTGACCTAACTGTAAGTGTTAAATTCTAACTCACTTCAAATTTTCTTACGTTTTCATGAGTCGAGTGGAAAAATCAGAAAATTTAAGGATTCTTTCTCCAAATTAGATACGTGAAGGAGAAACGAGGAATTTTTACCAACAAAGTAGTGTTTCACGAAGTAGTGTCTTGAATAAAAAAAAAAATAACCAAATTGCTTTGAAAATTTGTCATTTTTAATAATGTTCGTCTGCAACAAATTGGATACAGAGTAGGCCATTGGGAATTTTTACATTCACGTCGCATTCTTCTTTGTCAACTTACTGTACCATGACTGTACAGTAAATATGTATTACCCGAAGGGTAATAACAGCTTTCCGCGGGAACTAGCAAAAATAATTTCATCCAGACGATTTTGAATAGAAATTTTTAAGCCAGTGACCAGTGACGGATCCATTTAAGACATAAGGGGCAAGCAGATCCCTTGAATTTGAAAAGGCGCCAATAAAGCAGTCACACCTAATGTACCCAATTTTGAAGTCATATATTGGAAATTACAATAAATAATATTAGAGAAATTTGAAACATTTCTCTTTAATGTTTAAGGTATAGTGGTTTGAAAAGGGGCTTTTAGAAGAGAAAGTAATACAATAGTGAAACTTGTTTAAGCTTACTGAAACATTTTTTTAGTTTCACTGGTGAATAACACTGGGCAACACGTATTTTATTGAATGATATCTGACACTTGATTCTAGGTAATTTGGGTGCGCTGAATACGAATTTCAACTCGGTTTGGCTCTATCAGGTCCTGATTCTTGTCGACAGCCTATGTGCCATTTTCCAGATTTTTCAAATTAGGACTAAAAAATTAAGTCATGTGTTAAATTTTTTTTCAAGTTTCATGAATACAAGCAGTTCAAACTACAGTAAAATTACATTATAACGATAGAAATGACTTAAAATAAAAAAACAAACAGATATGAAGCTTTCACTGTGGCAAAAATTTTCTTTTGTAAGACTTTCTAGCGTATTTGCTTGTTGACAGGTCTCTTTTCAAGCACCAGCAGTAATCAGCCATCATGTGGGAATCCCAGCGGCCTTGGTACCGTTCCTCCATAATTTTGATATCTTGGTGGAATCTCTCCCCTTGTTCGTCACTTACATCACCTAAATTACTTGGAAATTGGTCAAGATGGCTAT
Organism: Bathynomus jamesi; assembly: GCA_023014485.1. NCBI lineage: Eukaryota > Metazoa > Arthropoda > Malacostraca > Isopoda > Cirolanidae > Bathynomus > Bathynomus jamesi. The sequence goes on along the minus strand of JAJOZX010000883.1, from coordinate 1,136,166 downwards.
TCAAAAAATGCATTTTTATGCTCATATTGCAACCTAACTCTTTGTAGTCCCTTAAAAGTTTTTTTACGATTTCTTCGTAGTTATCTGCCCTATAATTGCCTAAAATGTTTTCTATCAAGTCCACGAATGAGAACCAGCCATTTTTTTCGCGTTCATTCATGACATTAGGAAAATTGCTGTCTTTAATCATTGTTCTTATTTGTGGACCGTCGAAAATTCCCGCCTTAATTTTTTCATAACTTAAACTTGGAAATTTTGAAGTTATGTATTTGAAACACTCGCCGTTCGTATCTAAAGCTTTTACATATTGTTTAATGAGGCCTAGTTTTATATGCAGAGGAGGAAATATGATTTTATCTCTGCTCACTAAAGGTGGATTAATTACGTTTTTTTCTCCGACAGTAAGTGATGTTCGTGCTGGCCAGATTTGTTTGAAATAATGTTCTTCCTTGGCTCTGCTGTCCCATAAGCAAAGGAAGCAGGGATATTTAGTATACCCTCCTTGTTGTCCTAGCAGAAAATTAACCATTTTTAAGTCAACACATATGATCCACTCGTGCTCCCTATATTTGATAAGATTTAAAACCTTTTCTATATGTTCATACTTTTCTTTTAATTTTGTTGAGTGCCCAATCGGTATCGAGCCGTATAGATTGCCATTATGCAACAACACACACTTAAGACTTCTTTTCGAACTGTCTAAAAAAAGCGCCAATCATTTGCATCGTAAGACTCAACCCCCATCTTCTTTAACAAACCAACTATGTCGCAGCAATATACTAAACTATCCTCTGTTCTAAAATATTTAACAAGTTCTTCTTCTCTTTTTCTGTAAAATGAAATGTATGTGTTTGAAGTAAGCAAGTTTTTCTCTTTAAGTCTTGAAGCTAAAATTTCCGCAGCCTTTTTTGGCAAATTTAGATCCCTTACAAGATCATTCAACTCGGCCTGGTTAAACTTTTGCGGATCGTTTTGACTTTCAAATACGCTGGGGTCAAAATCGGTGTCTGACTCCTCAAAGTGCATAACAATATTTTCAGGAACATCTTCAACTAATTCTTGAGTTGGCAGACCCTTAAATTTTGGAATGGGGATCTCATTTGAATGTAGCACAGGTCGTATCGCGGTGTCGAAATTTGGGTACTCGATACATGTTTATTTTTCTTAGTGAAGCCCGAAGTCTTGACAAAGCAAAGGTAGCAATCGGTCTCGTGGTTAGTAGGCTCTCGCCACACCTGATATGGAAAAAAATTGTAAAGCGTTAACAAAAGCGACGAGAGACTTGTTTTTATGAATTTGATCAAAAGTTATCACCCAAACATTTAACATTTCTATGTGTTTCAACCTTATGCAATATTTGAGATTCTTATAAACATTTTCTGTAAATTTTTGTTTATGTACCTAAGTTACAATTACATTTAGGTAAGTTACAGTATACTAGTGATTAAATTACGTAGTTTTATGAAATCATAAACTTACCATCGGAACTCCAAAAGGTATTTTTGAATCCGAACCCTTCGTCCAATGTCGCAGTCTTTCAATGCATATAGTGCAGGCTTTATGTGGAGCCCACGATTTATCTTGGTCCCCCAGTTTTATGCCAAAATAAGCTAAGTAAGCTCTTTTTACGAAGTCAGTTATATTTGCTCGTTGATGTGGAAGTGTAAAATTTCCACATATATAACAGAAGGAATCAGGGTTGTTTTGCATTTGAACTTTCTAGTGCTTGATGACATATTGCTTGATTGTTCTGCCAATTTGTAAAGGTATTTAAAGCCCTTAATTCATATAAATTTAAGAAAATCTGAAATATAAACACAAAAATTAGTTTAAATAGGTACTTATTATGAAATAGGTACTTACAATCTATGAAATTAAACTAGAAACACGGATGAGTAGGTACAATATAAATTACGTCTAATTAAATCAACTATATTAAATCACGATGACAAAATTACTCACTAAATCATATGCCAATTCAAAATTATGTTAATGCCCAAACTTAATTAACTAACTCAACTGACTGACTGACTGACTGACTGACTGATTGAATTGACTGATTAACTCTGGAAACGAGTCGCTTTTATATATTTAGTTGTCCCTCTAGAATACTCTACAGAGAACAGGAACGCTCGAGAAAATTTTAGAATTCTATGATATTTTTAGCTTAATTTACTAATATTAAAATGGGTTAAAAATGACAAAATTAAAAATATTTTTAGGGTGTTACATATAAAAATATACATAATACAACAATACCATAACAATAGGTACAAATACCTAGATAAAAACCTAGTTGCATAATGTGTAACTGCAAAAAGACTTAGCGAGTATTGAGAAAAAAACCTTTTTATGAATACGACGAAAGAGGAGGGGTGTTGAGCAAAATCAGGACCTCATAGAGCAAAACCGAGTAAAACTTCGTGCTCAGCGCACCCAAATTACCTAGAAGTAACTGTCAAATCTAATTCAATAGACAAAAATTTGAAATTTGTTCCCCAGTGATAATAGATGAGTAACCCAAATAATTACCTTTTATTCTCGAAAATGTTTATGCCACATCAAATATGAAATATACCTAAATTAAAGTTTGTTTTACAAAATGGCTAATAAAATTACATCACTGAAAACCAGAGCTGGGCAGTAACGCGTTACAAGTAACGGGCGTTACGTAACGCGGTACTTTTTTAGTAACGGTAGTGGTAACGGCATTACATTTCAAATCAAGTAACTCTTTCAGTAACGAAGTTACTTTTTTAGGGAAATACATTCGTTAGTCGTTACTCGTTAGTTCTTTTTATCGTAGCTCGCAATTAGTTTTTTTCGATCCTCACTCATTATTCATTAACCGTTAAAAATTTGTCCCTTCTTTATGAGCGAGGTGTGCATGTTAGCCGTTGGCATGCTGGCAGCCTACCCCCATCCACCCTCTTCCCCTACACTGACAGCACTGTCAAAGTAAAAAGGCGAAGAACCCTGGAGCAGGGAGGGACCTAAGTTCAACAGAGGTTTCGTCATTCCACTCATCTGGGCCTTCACGGCACGTTAGCTCTGCATCCTTCCCATCCACTAACTTTAAAAATATGTTTTAAACTTAACACTCCTATACCATCTAGTGCCGCTGTTGAGCGGTTTTTTCAGTAAGGAAGGATATACTGCGTCGGAAACGAGGCTCGCTCTTAGATGCAACTTTTGAGAAGCTTGTTTTCTTAAAGGCCAATAAAGATCTTTTGAGTAATAGTTCTTAAGTTTGTATATTTAGCTAATAAATGTCAATTATCATTGCCATGCACAATAACTCATTTGATTCATTTCTTTAGTATTTTGTATTATTGTTTTGCAAAACTAAACTTTCCTGGAATGTTCTAGCATTAGTAAATTAGTATCAATAGGATGCTACATCCTCTGTTATGTTGCAATTCCTAGTAATAAATCTTGCAGTAATTTTGTTTCACTTTTTTTGAAAATATTATGCCTATAAATCATAACAACGCAATGAAGGCATGCACAGACTTCATAGCCTATGCATTAACCAGTGGATACAAACCAACACATACTCGCACAAGCGAATGTTTATATAATATAATATTTTATGTGTATATAAATTATAATATACCTATGCATATATATAATATATTTACAGTTCATTAAAAGTAACGGTAACGAGTAACGGTGCCGTTACTCGTTACTTGTTAAAAATGGTAACTGTAACGATAACGGCGTTACATTTAGACTGTGGTAACGGTAACGGCATTACATTTATAAAGTAACGAGCACAGCACTGCTGAAAACAATAACTCCGCATGCACCACATGCCCTCTAGATTCGCCACTGCCAATGACACCTTAACATTTACTTTAAGTTCACGAGCCACTTAGATTTTGAGTGCGGCTTCACAAATTTGGTCTCACTAACTGTGGATGTGAATCTCAAAATTCAAGGACCAGAGACCACAAATTGCCGTTAGCAGTTTCAAATATAATATTTATAAGCTCAGAGATTATAATAGAAATATAAAGAGAAGACGCGACTAGCCGTAATCAACGACTGATAAGTGGGCGGAGCCTCGTGACGTCACTGTATGCCTTGCCAACGAGTTCGGACGCGCAATTAACGCTATTTCAACACATCGCCTAACAAACATACCAGAATTGAGAGCGAATCAAACGCAGCGGAGCGTTTGTTTACTCTTTCCGTTTGTAACTCAATGGACGTATTTGGATAAACCTAATTAAGGCTGTTGACAGAATTAATACCGCCATGCCGTTATTCCCGTGTGCTGAATTATGTATGTATCTTGTAAACTAAGTTTTGTATATAGGAAGTTTGTTTTAGCTTCAGGGTTTTAGACCGTGGAAGCGATATGGGTTTCGTTTTTACATTTGAATTTAAATGTATTTTTGTACGATGGAAAAATAAATGATTTAATGAAAATTTAAATAAAGTTTTTCAAACTCTCAATGAAAATTACGATAAAATAAAACTGGAAATAGAGTAAAAACACATATTTCTGGGTTGATAGTCACACACTCCATTTTTTTCAGTCTCTTGATGCAACACAGAGTAAAATATTCTCTAAATAAAAATTAGAGAATAGTTACAGGAATAATTTTCAAGTGACATAAGTTACTTTTTTCACTTTAAAAAATATATAATTTCTGAGATATTCACAAGCAAATTTTAACATAAAAGTGAAAAAACTATAGAATTTACCTTTAAAACTGAAGAATTCAGTAAAAAAAGTTATAAAGGCAAGTAAAATCCTTTTGCTGGTGTTAAAAAATGTCGAAATCAACGACTTTGGAAAATGAAAAGGCTTTTGTATTTTCATACAATCGTAATTTGTCTGTTAAAGCAGAAGTTTTGCAAAGGGTTACCTTGACGCTTTACCGAATGTAATATCAAAAAAGAGAACAATTGTTTTAACATTTTTTGATGTGAAGCGCAATTTATATAAGTTCTCCATAATTTTACAGTGTGCAAATGTTTTAAAATGACGTTTCAAATGGCAAGCAACAATTATGGCATTGATATTTCGCTTTTAATGCTTATCGGAAAATCTTCTTGTCGTATAATGTTAAGGACTCATTACTTAAATAAACGACCGCTATTTTTCAGCGCAAAGAATTTCAGCAACTTTTGCGTTCAAACAATTTAACTTTTGTCAGCGAGAAAAAGTGTCTTTTCTCACTATGTAAAAATGACCCACATTATCTTTTATAGAGTTTATATACGCTTTACTCGCCTTTTCTCGCTTTTTTTGCTCTCTCTCTCTCTCTCTCTCTCTCTCTCTCTCTCTCTCTCTCTGTATCTATTATCTATCTAAAATCTAAACCTTTACATAATTCCGTTACTTTATTTAATATGATGTGTATTATATACTCACAAATTAAGTAAATTCGGTTGAGATACTAAAAATTACAATCCTGATATGCGGACGATTTGGTTCTTTGTACAAGCACAGTTTCAAGAGAGTTTTCTAATAATGAAATGTGCGGCATGATAATCATTTTCAAATACGGACTTCGTCTTCTCAATAAACCGACGACATAAAATACGAAATTGATTCAGTTTCTTCAAAAGGATTATTACTTTGATCCACACTTTGATGTTGCGACGAATCTTCATCAAATTGAATTAAAGATATAATAATTTCAATGTATATTATATGCATCGCAATTTCAACTAATTGAATGTTTTCCTCCTATTCCTAACGAACAAATGCTCAGATATTTGAAGGATTTCAATTCGAGTATTGACGTGTGGGTATATATACAGATGGTCGTTTGAGAGGTTGAAAGCCTTTTTACTCCTTCATGGATAAAGGATCCAAAGACTTATTATAGAAATCTGTGAAGGGGTGTTTCAAATTTAGCAAAGGATTCATTTCTTAAGACGAAATGAACTCAACACAGATCATTTTTATAAATAGACAATTGTACTTAAATTTTTTTTTTTTATTCCAGGTTCTATGACATAACTTAGTACGTGCGTACATGTACTCTAGACATAACTATACGAGTGTAACATGTACTCTAGACATAACTATACGTGTGTACATGTACTCTAGACTTAACTATACGTGTGTACATGTATTAGACATAACTATACGAGTGTATATGTACTCTAGACATAACTATACGAGTGTATATGTACTCTAGACATAACTATACGAGTGTACATGTACTCTAGACATAACTATACGTGTGTACATGTACTCTAGAGACACAAGAATGAAAATAGAATGCGTGCTCTACTAAATTACAGAAAAAATTTCACTACCAAGTTATTTGTTGGTATAATTCAAACTTATTCTTTCCTGGACTGTACAATCTGTTTGGTACACTGCTCACTCCGGATGAATGGGGTCTATCGCGCTGACTTCTATATTATTATTAACCAGCATCATCAAGAGTCGAACCCCCGACCTCAGTGTCTTCACTTCGTTTATATGGAAACGGTGTTACCCACGGAGATACAACGTAAGTATTTAAGCCAAATGCTCACCTTAAAATTTGACTCTAAAATAAGTTAGTAGTATAGCCGCAAAAGGGGAGAGTGCAAGAATGTTGCAGGTTATTATGTAATGTTGCAAAGGGGGGTGGGGTTGTTGCAAAGGGGGTTGTTGCAAAGGGGGGTGGGGGAAACTTGGAGGCGGCGTTATCCCCCAAGAGAAAGGAGGAGGAGGAGAGAAAGGAGAGAGGTGTTCACCTGGCAGGAGCCAAGTGCACATTAAGACTTCAGCCGAGTTGGCGTTGTTTTATAGGCTCCTAATCAGCCAGTTGGCGTAAATGGCTTGAGTTGCCAGATACCGCGATACCATTGTATACATTATTATAGACTCCTAATCAGCCAGTTGGCTGTAAATGGTTGTCAGATACCTCTTTTTAGCAGTATTATTGTATACATTATATTATATTACAGCTAATCAGCCAAGGGGGAGAGGTACACATGCAGGAGGTACACACACATGCAGAGGTACACATGCAGTAGTTACACATGCAGGAGAGAGAGAGCTGAAGGAGAGAGAGAGAGAGAGAGCTGAAGAAGGGAGAGAGACGCCTGTAGGAGAGAGAGAGACGCCTGAAGGAGAGAGAGAGAGAGAGAGAGAGTAGTTGCCTTTAAGGCATATTATTTTCGTTTTCCTAACCTAAGAGGCCACTAAGGGGTTTACCAAAGGGCCAAAAAAAGAAGGACCAGAGGTCCTTGCTCGGCTGGAGCCGAGCTGGGAATGAGTCTTCACCAGCTTCTCGATCTTTTATAAGCCTCTATTCTGGCTGAGTTGCCAGATCACGCCTTGTATTGGGGCTGAGTTGCCAGATCGCACCATGTATTCTAATAAGCATTGTGTACCACAATATGGTAGATGAATTAAATAATTACACACTTACTTGAAATATAGATGTATATAGTGTTTTACAATAGATGTATATAGTGGATTATTATGCAAAATATAACATTAACTTGAGCTTCCTTGAAGTTGAACTTATCGAAACAATAACGTAGTTATCCATAATTCAACCAACCATAGAAGAAACAGAATTATAGAAATATATATATATATATATATATATATATATATATATATTAAGCATTGTGTACCACAAATATGGTAATGAATTAAATAATTACACACTTAATTGAAATATAGATGTATATAGTGTTTTACAATAGATGTATATGGTGGATTATATGCAAAATATAACATTAACTTGAGCTTCCTTGAAGTTGAACTTATCGAAACAAATAACGTAGTTATCCATAATTCAACCAACCATAGAAAACAGAATTATTATATTATATATATATATATATATATATATATATTAAGCATTGTGTACCACAATATGGTAGATGAATTAAATAATTACACACTTAATTGAAATATAGATGTATATAGTGTTTTACAATAGATGTATATAGTGGATTATATGCAAAATATAACATTAACTTGAACTTCCTTGAAGTTGAACTTATCGAAACAAATAACGTAGTTATCCATAATTCAACCAACCATAGAAAACAGAATTATAGAAATATATATATATAATATATATATATTAAGCATTGTGTACACAATATGGTAGATGAATTAAATAATTACACACTTAATTGAAATATAGATGTATATAGTGTTTTACAATAGATGTATATAGTGGATTATATGCAAAATATAACATTAACTTGAACTTCCTTGAAGTTGAACTTATCGAAACAAATAACGTAGTTATCCATATTCAACCAACCATAGAAAACAGAATTATAGAAATATATATATATATATATATATATATATATATATATATATATATTATATATATGTATATTAAGCATTGTGTACCACATATGGTAGATGAAATTAAATAATTACACACTTAATTGAAATATAGATGTATATAGTGTTTTACAATAGATGTATATAGTGGATTATATGCAAATATAACATTAACTTGAGCTTCCTTGAAGTTGAACTTATCGAAACAAATAACGTAGTTATCCATAATTCAACCAACCATAGAAAACAGAATTATAGAATATATATATATATATATATATAATATATATATATATATATATATTATGAAAATCATACCAAACGTATATTATTTTAAACTATACGTAAACCACAATATATATATTTATATAGTTAATCAGTTGGAAGAATCAAACATATAAAATAACAATATGTTTATATAGATATTCAAATGGAAGATTCAAAGACGGAACAAATAACGTAGTTATCCAACCAACCATAGAAAACAGAATTATAGAACGATGCAATTCGAAACACATGAGCTTCATCCCTGCAAAGAAATTGAAAAACGAAATTTAAAGAAACGAAGAAAGTTGGAAATACCCAAAACATAATCCGATAGAGAAAGGATTTCCGAGAATCTGCCCAACTCGGTCGACCATATTTTACCTTTCTACGAGTCAAATCAAACAAAACCTCACCTCACTCCTTGTTTTCAGCATTCATTCATTTCACGTGTTTTATTGTGAATTTCATCCCATATATATATATATATATATATTATATATATATATATACCCTTTGGATAACCTTTGGTTAGCTTCCGCCCGAATTGTTCATTCTGACGAAGGTCAAGCTTTCCACATCCACCTTAGACCTACAGTTTAACGTGGAACCATCAACAGCCCAGTCTTAACCACTAGGACACGTAGGGTACCCATTTATCTGCCAACCACTTTCTTTTATTATGTGTAATGACCACCTTAGACCTACAGTTTAACGTGGAACCATCAACAGCCCCAGCGTCTTAACCACTAGGACACGTAGGGTACCCATTTATCTGCCACCACTTTCTTTTATTATGTGGAATGACCACCTTAGACCTACAGTTTAACTCCGAACCATCAACAGCCCCGCGTCTTAACCACTAGGACACGTAGGGTGCCCATTTATCTGCCAACCACTTTATTTTTATGTGTAATGACCACCTTAGACCTACAGTTTAACGTGGAACCATCAACAGCCCCGCGTCTTAACCATAGGACACGTAGGGTGCCCTTTATCTGCCAACCACTTTATTTTATTATGTGTAATGACCACCTTAGACCTACAGTTTAACGTGGAACCATCAACAGCCCGCGTCTTAACCATTAGGACACGTAGGGTGCCCATTTATCTGCCAACCACTTTATTTTATTATGTGTAATGACCACCTTAGACCTACAGTTTAACGTGGAACCATCAACAGCCCCAGCGTCTTAACCACTAGGACACGTAGGGCACCCATTTATCTGCCAACCACTTTCTTTTATTATGTGTAATGACCACCTTAGACCTACAGTTTAACGTGAACCATCAACAGCCCCAGCGTCTTAACCACTAGGACACGTAGGGTGCCCATTTATCTGCCAACCACTTATTTTATTATGTGTAATGACCACCTTAGACCTACAGTTTAACGTGGAACCATCAACAGCCCCGCGTCTTAACCATTAGGACACGTAGGGTGCCCATTTATCTGCCAACCACTTTATTTTATTATGTGTAATGACCACCTTAGACCTACAGTTAAACGTGGAACCATCAACAGCCCCAGCGTCTTAACCACTAGGACATGTAGGGTGCCCATTTATCTGCCAACCACTTTATTTTATTATGTGTAATGACCACCTTAGACCTACAGTTTAACGTGGAACCATCAACAGCCCCGCGTCTTAACCATTAGGACACGTAGGGTGCCCATTTATCTGCCAACCACTTTCTTTTATTATGTGTAATGACCACCTTAGACCTACAGTTTAACGTGGAACCATCAACAGCCCAAGCGTCTTAACCACTAGGACACATAGGGTACCCATTTCAAAGACGGAACAAATAACGTAGTTATCCAACCAACCATAGAAAACAGAATTATAGAACGATGCAATTCGAAACACATGAGCTTCATCCCTGCGAAGAAAATTGAAAAACGAAATTTAAAGAAACGAAGAAAGTTGGAAATACCCAAAACATAATCCGATAGAGGAAAGGATTTCCGAGAATCTGCCCAACTCGGTCGACCATATTTTACCTTTCTACGAGTCAAATCAAACAAAACCTCACCTCACTCCTTGTTTTCAGCATTCATTCATTTCACGTGTTTTATTGTGAATTTCATCCCATATATATATATATATTATACCAGTGGCGACTCGTGACATTTTTGTTCAGGCATGCAATGTTATGGAATGGAAGAAAACATCCGCCTAACCCTCTTGCCCAAACTTTGCATATTGTTTACATAGAACTTAGCAAGTTAAAGGTGTTTTACAAACTTTTGGGGACCTCTTTGAAGGAAAGTTCATTTAATGTTAGGCTTAAATATGCGAACAAAAAATTAGACATATTTATATATAGTAGTTACCGAATTGATCTAAAGAAAAAGATACAAATTTAAAATTTACCTTAAATAATTGTGAAGCATTATTTGAATTGAAATTCTGCTCTCCTAGTTTTCCTGCAAAATTCTTCGATGACCAAATTGTAAAAGTACTCTCGATTCTCCATAAGTTTCTTGAGGAAATTTTTTTCAATTGAAATTAAGGCAAGATTAGATAGCCTTTCTTCACTCTGGGAACTCCGTAAATAACTTTTAATTCTTTTAAGCGCAGAAAATGATCGCTCAACACTTGCTGTCGATATTGGTATAGTTAGAATCAAATTCGTCAATTTATATATTTCCTTAAGACCTTTGTGTTTCGCTTTCCAGTAGATATTTTAGGAGCTCAGCAACATTCTTTTGGCAAAAGATTTGTGCGAATATAACACACACAATTCAGAACGGAGACGAGGAAACTCAAAAATGAATTGTAGCTTCTTTTCAAAGATTCAAAAGCTCTCTCTGGGAAAGTAACATCATAGAACTCAAATTTTTTGCAATCTAAAAGCTCAATGAATTCCAATTTTTCCATTGAACTGAAACGCTCTTTCATTTGAAGAAGTATATTATCGAATATTTCATGAAATAGTTGACTATACTTCTCTTGTGGAGAAAGATCTGTTTCCTTTTACATGCAGGTTCACCACATCTTTCTATTATCAAGTCCCACATATCTGCAAATTTTGTATCCCTTATTTGTTTGATTTTTTTCATAGTGCTTTCAACGGTGATTGAGCTATACACAATATCCATAGATTTTGTTTGCAGCACATTAAATAGATATTCAGTAAAAGGAAAAATTGAAGAAAATACTTCTAATAAAAAATTAAAATCGAAAGTATCGATACCAGCAAGCAATCCGCGTGCACTATTTTTTGTTTTTTCATCAAATTTCTTTGGGTTTTCAAGAATGCTTTTTAAAAGATCTATTATATCTTCTTTATTTTCCTTAACTCTTTCAACTAGACGAGATGAATAGTTCCACCGCGTTGGAGCCAGTTTAGGAAAAACGCTTTCCAACACTTTGTCAAGCATTGAAGTTCGCTTAGTTGAACTGCTGAAAAATGATGACAAACTTCCTAATACTGAAAAAAAATTATTACATTCGGAAATTTCAGCGACAGCTTGGGATAAACAAGGTTAAGTTTATGGGCGTAGCAGTGAAGAAAAATAGCCTCTGGTACAGTTTCTCTAATCTTTGTTTGTACTCCATTAAGATCGCTCCCCATAACAGCAGCACCGTCGTAGGTTTGAGCAACTAATTTTTTCAAACAGCCCAGTTCACCTAGTTGCCTTATAGATAAATCAGAATCGCTCCTGCACTTCTATCATTGCTGACGTCATTGAATTTTATAAATCGTTCACAAATCTCTCCATGTTTATTAACATAACGAACAACAGTAGAGAGTTGAGAAAAACAGCTGACATCAGATGTTTCATCTAATAAAATCGCCACATACATGCAGTCGATAAGCTCACGTTTTATTCGTTCTAACGTAACTAACTGCACTAATAGATTGAATTATGTCATTCTGAATAGCAGATGATGTTCCTTAAAAACAGTCGCAGTTTTTAAATGGTTTTGAAGCTTTTCATCGAATTCTCCCATACAAAATACCAATTCAATATAGTTACCCCTATTGTCAGCGTTTTCTTCTTCATTGTGACCGCGAAATGCTAATTCTTGCATACCTAAAAAACATGTTATCCTAATCAAACGTTTCAAAATTTCTCGATTCTTATTAACTTCTTCGTTATGTCTGGAAATGGCAACTGATTTCTGCTTGTCGAGTATTAAATCAATTCTTTCTGACTTTCCAAATGTTTTAAGATCAACAAATGCATTTATGTGAGCAAGAGATTTTTCATGGCGAGAAATTGCAGTATGTAAATTGTTTAAATCGTCGTATCCACGACTAACAGAATTCCACACAGAGTTATCTCTTGAAAATAGGAAACACGACCAACAGTACAATTTGTTATTTGAAATATTTCCACATAACCAGGGAACATCATCATACAGCTTAGGATTAAATTTCCTAGTGAAGCCTTTATTTTCTTTGCTTAAATTCAAATGTGGAATCGGTCTGCCATTATTCAATATGCGCTTTTTCTCATCAAAAGAGAGTGAGTAAAATCTTCTAGTCTTCAATTGATTAAACACATCGTCAGTCATTATGGGCACTACAATGCTATAATTTATTTAACTGATTATCCAAAATAACTAAAGCACAAAAGGGAACACCGAACACAAGTGTGTGCTTGCGGCTGTGGTACTGGAAAGAAGCCTTGTCAGAATTGCCAGATGTTACTTTTTGGTGAATGCACCTATAAAACTGAATGCATGCCGTATTATTTTCATTAATTAAAAAAAATCAGAACAAAGCTTTTTAATTATTTTTAGTAAAATATTAAGTAAATTTTCTAAGCATATTTTAAAACATATTGCCTTTTGAATTTAGCTATAAGGCTCAAAAAAAATATCTTATGGATAGTGAGAAGTCTCCTTAAAAAATTGCCCAAGGCAAGGCGGTGTAAACAAAATCATGTCTTATTTCACTAGACAAATAAGAACATTTTTCTGTACCCAGACTGAATTAGTGAATGCTTTAGCTACAAGTATTTCGATCTGTGTACAGAAAAATGTTCTTAATTGTCTAATGAAATAAGACATAATTTTGTTTACACCGCCCAATAGCCAGTACATGCGTGATTGAAGCCTTAGCCTATTTTTAGTTTCTGAAAATTATTTTTGTCAATTATAATCCTTACTTAGATCTGAAAAGAGAACATATTTAACGCATGCATTCATTGCATGCGTTGCATTCATTAAGAAATCGCCACTGATATATACCCTTTGGATAACCTTTGGTTAGCTTCCGCCCGAATTGTTCATTCTGACGAAGGTCAAGCTTTCCACTCCACCTTAGACCTACAGTTTAACGTGGAACCATCAACAGCCCAGCGTCTTAACCACTAGGACACGTAGGGTACCCATTTATCTGCCAACCACTTTCTTTTATTATGTGTAATGACCACCTTAGACCTACAGTTTAACGTGGAACCATCAACAGCCCCAGCGTCTTAACCACTAGGACACGTAGGGCACCCATTTATCTGCCAACCACTTTCTTTTATTATGTGTAATGACCACCTTAGACCTACAGTTTAACGTGGAACCATCAACAGCCCAGCGTCTTAACCACTAGGACACGTAGGGCACCCATTTATCTGCCAACCACTTTCTTTTATTATGTGTAATGACCACCTTAGACCTACAGTTTAACGTGGAACCATCAACAGCCCCAGCGTCTTAACCACTAGGACACGTAGGGTACCCATTTATCTGCCAACCACTTTCTTTTATTATGTGTAATGACCACCTTAGACCTACAGTTTAACGAACCATCAACAGCCCCGCGTCTTAACCACTAGGACACGTAGGGTACCCATTTATCTGCCAACCACTTTCTTTTTATTATGTGTAATGACCACCTTAGACCTACAGTTTAACGTGGAACCATCAACAGCCCCAGCGTCTTAACCACTAGGACACGTAGGGTACCCATTTATCTGCCAACCACTTTCTTTTATTATGTGGAATGACCACCTTAGACCTACAGTTTAACTCCGAACCATCAACAGCCCCGCGTCTTAACCACTAGGACACGTAGGGTGCCCATTTATCTGCCAACCACTTTATTTTATTATGTGTAATGACCACCTTAGACCTACAGTTTAACGTTGAAACCGAATGTTATTTTTAAAATATAATTATGATATATTTCTTTATACCCTCTCGATTACATTAGTGACTAATGATGCGGGAAATTGAGTAAATGGAAATATTATTTTCTCGAAAACTATGGGTGATAGAAAACTTCTGAAACCATATTTGGAATCAATATCAAAAGTTCTATACGAATCACCAAATAATTTTCAAAGGAGAATAAGAGCATTAATTCTATTAGTGAAAATATAAAGATGCAATTACTCGTCCGTACCCGTTATAGCGGAATGGTACACGTCATAGCTCCACCCAGCTACATCGGCAGCCAATCACGACGAACATCTGGTCTTTTGGGCGGAGCTTGGCGAATGTGCATATAAAAGGGGATATTTTCAGTTGGGAGTAACAGTAGCTATTTTCGCATCAGTGAATAATCATTCCTCAACCATGGACCTGTACGTCTCCCCAGATTTGTATGAAGAAAGTGATACTGCAGCATTAACCGCAATTAGTCTTTTCAATGCGATTGATTGTGGCGAATTATTTTCGACGCAAACCGTAGAAGATATTTGCAGTGACGCTCCTTACAATCCGACGCAAGGGACTACCATAGAAATGTAAGTGTCCATAATTCGATTTTATATATATATGGAGAGTTGTAGTATTTCGTCAAATAGATACTAGTCAAAAATGTCAATCAATGTTATTTCCCCATCATGCTAAAATCGAAATTGGTAATCGAACAAAGATATCTTCACATAATGGGGATCTGTCTGTATACTCTGTATATGTTTTAAAAGCATTATTCCTTTAAGGTCCGATGAGGATTTGACACGTGTTATACAATCTTTTGAAGAACCTCGGAATATGGATGATATACTGATCAGTCAGCAGTGTCACACATCCTCCACCATGGACCTGTACGTCTCCCCAGACTTGTATGAAGAACGTGATACTGCAGCATTAACCACAATTAGTCTTTTCAATGCGATGATTGTGGCGAATTATTTTCAACGCAAACCGTAGAAGATATTTGCAGTGACGCTCCTTACAACCCGACGCAAGGGACTACCATAGAAATGTAAGTGTCTATAATTAGAATTTTATATATATATGGAGAGTTGTAGTATCTCGTCAAATAGATACTCGCCAAAAATGTCAATCAGTGTTATTTCCCCATTATGCTAAAATCGAAATTTTTATGGCGTTCACTCCTCGAACCAAAGATATCTTCACATAATGGGGATCTGTCTGTCTGTATACTCTGTATATGTTTTAAAAGCATTATTCCTTTAAGGTCCGATGAGGATTTGACACGAGTTATACAATCTTTTGAAGAATCTCGGAATAGGGAGGGTATACTGATCAGTCAACAATGTCACACCGAAATAATGTAAGTGTTTTTCGATCTTTTTGGGATAAGAAGACACAATATATTTTCATAAATTTATTAAATGAAAGAAATCAGTACAATAAACGAATATACCGTTACAAATATACGAACAAAAACATTATAATATACAACGAGTACGTACAATTGGAAAACGGTTTTTTATCTGTCTGCATACCATTTCATCGTTTCGGTGAGTGTGACACGGGTCAAATAAATTTAAAAAATTTATAAATTCTTTATCATTTGACATATGCATGAGAAATGAGACACAGTACATTCCGCAAACATTAGTAAAATATCCCTGCATACGAAATGGGTTCCATACAACTTCGGGAATATGTAACTGAGCGAGAAATTTTACAATAATAGGGTCACTCCAGGGTTGAGTACCGAGTGAATCAAAATAGTACAGGCGCTGTCTATTTTTAAAATAGACAGCGATCCAGTGAATCCCTTCATTACCGATGATGTCTGTGTTCACAATAAGACTACCGCATTCTCGCGTACTTGGCAAACTCAATGTTTCATTCTTCGCAAACACGCCGATAAATTTGGAACGTGTGACTCGCTCCATTACTTTCTGAAGTGTATTAGCATCCATTTTAAAAGTCAGTGATAACGCTTCTAAATCTATCTACTTCTATTAGGGCTTGCGATTCGAGATATACTAGTACACTAATAGGAGCGTCTATAGGCTTGGCGAATTCCAGCCGCACTGAGATGTTACCGCTCTGCTGTGGTGTTAAATGGGTATTTACGCTAGCAGATAAGTCAGGTGTAATGTCAAACGGATAAAGGTTAAATTGATCAATGAATTCTTCCTGCGTTACCCCATTACCAAGCTCATCACAATCACCTGCAATATGGGTCAGATTACTATAGGCTCTGGCACAAAGAGGTAACACAGCGTCTGATGAATAGTCCGTACCCATTGTTCCACCCAAAGCAGTGCCATTAACGTATAGAGTTATATTTTTAAGTCCGAAATTCTCGAATTTAAAGGCACTCTTTTTATATTTTCCATTCACCGAAGCGTGGTCCTGCATGCCGATTAATATCCTTTTAGGAAGATTTCCCAGGGCAATGTTTTCTATCTGCTTCGATGCCAACCCTGCAGGAACCGTATATAGTTTGATCTGCACTCTGTTAATAGGATATTTCACTGTAGCGTTTAGTAAATTTTTCTCAATTTCTAGTTGTTTTGGTGAACTTAATTTCACTCGCCGTACGCGGAGGTATGTGTCCATAATGTGAACCACAACGGACTTTGCACCCTCTTCTTGATTCGCATCCAGATTTAAGCAGATCTCAGGACTCGTGCGGGTGAGCTTTATTTTCATATCCACCCCGTTCACAAGCAACTTCTCCTGGAAAGTGAAATCTGTGTGCAACCGTCCAAAACACTCGTATATTTTCTTTTTAGAATTTTTAAATTTGTCCTTTATACTATTTTCATCTTTAGTTTGATAATATCCCTCCGCACTTAAAAAGGTAGCCTTCGCTTCTTTGGAAAAGTTGAGGACATTTTCCAAATAGGCTCGTAGATGATAGTACCCCGTGCCTGCCGATATGTTGGTCTGATTTAAATATACGTCACACTGGTTGAATATGGCGTGCAGAAAGTTTGTTTCAGGGTATACAGCATATTTGTCATCGCAGGCCGTTCCATCAGAATGGGCTATACGTAGCTTAGCGTACATGTGCACACAGCTTGGATCAAAAAAGTAAGGACCTGAGCTGGGTATCACGAATTCTATAGGTGCACTCGGTGAACTAATTGTGTTTAAAGGGTTAATTGTAATAAAGTCACTGTGCTCAATAGAAACTTGGGTTGGCGGGAGCTCAAAAAAGGACAGCTCCGATTTACAGCATTGTGAACTACATGGGTGGATGAAGCGTGCCATGGCGAAATAGTGACTCCTCTCTCGACAAGTGGTAAACAAACTATGATTCATGAGATCAATATCCTTAGCTTATATCAGTCAAAAAAGTGGTCAACCATAGGTTTCATTCGCTTACAGCATTTCTTTTTTGATAGCCTTTTACGTTTAATACCACGTGACCCCTTCTTCTTCCGGGGAGCCCTCTTCTTCTTCCCGCCACCACGCATTTTTCTCTTTGCATCTTTGATGATTTCGTTCCGTGTACGCTTTAA
This sequence comes from Bathynomus jamesi, assembly GCA_023014485.1. Lineage (NCBI taxonomy): Eukaryota > Metazoa > Arthropoda > Malacostraca > Isopoda > Cirolanidae > Bathynomus > Bathynomus jamesi. The sequence continues at coordinate 1,117,996 of JAJOZX010000883.1, read as the reverse complement.
ATGTTTTTTTAGAGCTTCTTTAGGTTTAGCCCCGGCCAATATGTCTTCTGCAGTGTTAAGACCTGATTGTAGCGCTTTCCTTCCAAGGTATCTGGCACCCCTCTTCAGCAAAGGAACAGCCGTACGTAGTATGGATGAAAAAATGGATCCAAGTCCACTACCGCGCTGGTATCGCATCCCTCGATAGACGGTGAAAGGCTTTCTATCCATTATAACTCAGTGCGTCGAAAGTGTAGCTTCACTGTTAAGCTCCCGTTACCGAATGGGAAGTTTTCGCCCTCAATCGTTCTTATATATATTGTGATATTGGTTATTAAATTAGTTGCGACATTCACATAATGGGGCCTGTCATATGTAATACTCAAACTCCTTCCTCTATGGTTGGGGATGTGAGCAATGCGCAGCAGGCGTGCCTGGGTATCCCCAACAAACTGGTGCTCCACTATATTACTGTAAATATAGCACATGTCTGGGGACCTTTCAGCCAATTTCTCCATCTTCAATTGATACATTAATCTGGACAAGTTATACTGTGTCTCGTGAAATGTGTCTCTTTGGAAGGCTGCGCTATATCGGCCGTTGGTTAGAATTTTGAACTTTCTATGTTCTTTAAGACGTCTGTTAGTCTTTGATTTTAGGATTAGTGTATGTGCAGGGTTGTTTACGATTTCATATACTAAATCATTCGTAAGGTTTGAGTTTCTTAAACTCACGTTTAAGCCTCTCACAACATCCTCGGCCGAACCATATTGACCCGGCCCTAGTCTTACTTCTGTACTGTAATACCGTGTAATCTTAGTCCGAGCGATGCGCATAGTTTCATCCATAGCTACCCCAGCTTTTTCACACTCGTCAATGTCTCTAAGAATCGTAAAAACGGTTTCTTTATGTTCAATATTTAAAAAGACGGTGTCCAGCTGAATTTCGCATATCCCCACCTCATACGAATCACGACCCAATTCAATGTGCCCATGGAGTTCTGTTACAAAGTTGGCTAGCGTGTTGTTAGGGTGTACAGACAGGGACGAGGAGGACGGGAGTGTGACGTAGAAATGGTTAGGAGCCATGTTGCATACTATTTAAGCTTCATTATTGCATCAGCTTTTATATAGGTGTTGAAGCTTTCTGGGTACCCTAGCCATTTCACCAGGTACATTTTTCTCCTTCCTGAACCTTTGCTTCCTAAAATTTTCTCAATTTTAAACACATTTTTTTCTAAATTAAACGCAACTTTCTGCAATTCCTCGCGGTAAAAGCCTCCTGAGATTTCTTCCCCATTCAAATCTTCAATGTAATACATCATTATCACACCTTTAGGTCTCACAGCCCTAACTTTAAAAATCTCGCGTGTCCATCCTTGCTCAAAACCCTTTGCGAATTTATTCCCCGAACGCGACAGCCTTACATAATCATTGATTTTGAAGCGCACAGAGTGTGGTGGTGGTGTGGTGGTGGTGGTGATCCATCTCTTCTCGGGAGCGTACCTCTTTCTAAAACTTCGTTAGGTGTTGCCCCAATCGTGCGATGGTGTGAGCGGTTGTAGGATGATGCCAATGATTCCAGAATGTCTAGAAATCTGTATGTGTTTTTATGTGTAAAATAACGGTGCATGCGTTCCTTTATGGTGCGCTGAACTCTTTCAGCTAAAGAAGCCTTATGTATAGAATTGGTTGTGTAATAGCTGATATTAAACTCTGTCAACATATTCTGAAAAGCACGGCCTATAAACTCCTTCCCCATATCCGTACAAAAATAGCCAGGAACCCTGTTTTCTTTTAACATTAGCGTTTTGGTGGCTTTAGCAACTGTTTCAGGTGATTTATTTTTCAGAGGAACTAGCCACAGATATCTAGAGAACACGTCTATTATGAATAGAATGTAGCGGTAACCATCGTTATACACAGAATATCTTTGCATGTCTGTTAAATCTGCTTGCCAAATAGAATCAATCGAGGAAGCCGTTGTCTTGGCTGTTTTAAACCTTTTTCTCACAGGCTTATGAAGCGTATAAGCGTCCTGCTCCCTCAAAAATCTTTCAACATCTTTTTTTCCTACTCCGTAAACACTTCTGTACAGTCTATCTACGCCGCCGTAAGAGGATGGGTAGAAATGTCATAATAGCGTTTAGTTAATACGTTAGCCATTTGCGTATTTTAGAGGCACGTGGGTAGGGTTGGTTTAACCTCTTCTTGCTCCTCTTCAAAGGTGTTACCGCCGGGGGTGACGGCGCCTTCAATTGTGTCACAGGCGTTGCATGTTCCAAGTCTTTTAACCTGTTCAGATTTCCTATCAACGTTTTAGGGACATTTATTTGTTGTAGTCTTGCTTTAATATGCTTCCATCCTGATGGTGATGGCCTATCCCACTTTCTCACCAGATCATGGACAATGTCTACGATATTCGATCCCTGTACCTTTGATCCTTCCACAATGATCTCCCCTGTATCGGTCCATTGTATGGCGGGATCCTCATTCAATAGATTATAAAGACTTAAGCCTTTACTCCTCAATGTAAGTGGGAGGGTATTTTTTAATACATGTTCGATATGTTGTGTGGCTAATCTTTTTGGTTGGTCAGCTGTGTCGTCGGGTATAGATCCTATGTCGCCATCGTCCCCCGTGCTGTGCCTAATAACCACAGGAATCTCTGTAGGGCTCTTATAATTTTCGTACTCGTGAAGAAATTTCTGCAGAGCTTCTTGGTATAAGATTCTTTTCTCATCAGGTGTTTTTTCACTGTTTAATAGGGCTAACAATTCGCTTTCCATTCTTTTAAGTCTGCTTTTACGGGGATCTAGATCCGTGTCCTCTTTGCAGTGAGGCGTACACCTCGTGGGGAATCACTACCACTTTCTTCATTATATTAATCTAGTCAGTAAAGGACCCAAAACTGAAAATAAGATGGGGAGAAATGACCCTCCTGTTTGTACAATAATTCGTTTTTTCTTCGCTACAGTTTGGCTTTTACGAGCGAGTGCACGTATTATGTTCTTGTAGCGGCGTAGGCGAGCCTTCTGATGGGTTTTCATTGATACATTGCAATTTATAACGTTAAGACAGATTTCACAGATGCATTTTAAAAAGTCGGCATCGATATTTTTAATAAACATCTGCTGCATTGCCCGGCAGTCGATGATAGATTTTTATTAATTCACGGTATTTCTTTAGTCTCTTTGTCATTCTGGAATATACACCGTTTCAGGCTCGTTTGGAAATATATTCGTTCGCAGAAGCACTCTAAACGTGTTTCGCGGATGAAGGTCGCAAAGCAAATATCCGTAACGCGTGCTTGTAGCTTCTTTATAAACTTCCAAAAACTCCTTACGCTGATTCGGGAACATTTGATTGGCTAATACCCCAATTTGTGATACATCTCTACGTTGCGCGAATAAGACTAGATATTGCGTATTTAACGACACATCGCGCATGTATCTATTTTTGAAAAATAGATTCTGATTGATGAAGAACACGCTTATGTTAAGATGGTGGGAGAATACTGTAAATGTCTCGGCAAACGTTTTATCCATCTCCAACATGAGATCGTCAATTACAATGATTGTATGTTCATTTCCCTTTAACGAATTAACGTCATATACGCCTTTGTGGAACAAAATATCATCTTGGTACTCGTTGAACACTGATTGATACGTCGAATAGCACCATATAACTTTACGCACAAATTTCGAGAACATCTCCCCCTTTTCTTTAATGATTTTAAGCATAAACACAGTTTTACCACATCCTGTAGGTCCAGATATAATACATGTGGATGGGCTCGTGAATCTGAATTTTTCTACAGAGTCCATTTCTAACACGTCACACTCCTAAGTGAGTCATTTACAAAATATTACAAATTTTGAGTGCTGATCCTTATATTTCTTCTCCCACAGAACCGTGAATGACGATGAGGTAGAGCAGCCCATCATTACGGATGACCTCGACGACAGTGTAGTTGTGATCTCCTCCCTGAACCCTCACCAGCGATACCGGTAACATTCAAAGCGGAGGTATGAGATACCCACGTCAGGTATAAACGACCGAAATACGCGTCTGTTGCAGCGGTAATAGAGCCCCAACCCTCAACCTCTTACGCAACAACACCCCCAGCAGCACCTAATATATCCCCTTATTCATCCGCCGCTCCCCGTTCTGTTAAGTCTACAATAATAGAGCCCCAACCATCAACCTTCTACGCAACAGGGCCCCCATCAGCAGCACTTTCCGCTAATATATCCACTAATTCATCCGCCCCCCGTTCTGTTGAGGATGGTATAACGCTGGAATTGGTGCGATCCGCAGCCCCCACCCCAGCCTTGACTAGAAATCGGTATAGAGTCAGGGTAGACCCTAGAGTCATGTATAGCAATGGTATTGAGCGCGGACTACGCCGGGTTGTAGAGCGTATTATAGAGTTTGCTCTTCAGAATCGTGACGAGCTTGAAGTCAGGACGAGTATGTCCTTTGGATTCGGGTCAGATGACGGTGATGTAGACGATTATTGGGTGATAGTGCCATTTAGACGTTTGGCGGCTGAAGATGTAGAATATATATTAGGGCGTATAATGCAAGCCGCCCAAAGTAGTATAGCCTTCAATATGGACAACTTCACGGTAAATATTGACCATGTATACCGTGTTGCGGGTCATAGTGCCATACCGTATACTCTTAACTTCAATTCTCAAGCTATTTATAGACGGCATATAAACGTCGATCGTGGTTGCGGCTTTATAGCAGTACTCTTAGCACGTATGTTTACTGTACAAAATACACGAACTCAAAAAATTTGGTTGCCTACAGTCGTGGAGCATGCCCGTAAACTAGCTGAAGACTGTGAACTTGAATTTGACTGTAATATGGGTCCTGAAGAGCTGAGAAGGGTAGAACAGGAAATGAATGTCCGCATAGTTGTGTTTGGGTTGGATGATCGTCGTAGGACTGTGTATGTTTTTAAAAGCTGTGTGAGAGATCGTACAAGGCCCCTACTTATTTTAGGATTGTCAGGGACAACGTATCTCCCCATCCGTAATATAAGGTGGCTTTACGCGAGTTATGACAAAAGTCGAAAATATGGGAGACATCATGATTTGTGTAAGGGGTGCCTCGAGTTTGCGGATGATATAGTGAGACATTGTAAAGAATGTCACATGGTATGTGAGCAGTGTAAAAGCACCAAATGTGAAAGCCGTGTAGTTGAAGCTGAGAAGAGAGACTGTGATGTGTGTAGACGCACATTTTTCAATAATAGCTGTTTTGATTTCCATAAATCAATTGGCACGTGCAGGAAAATGAGAATCTGTGAATGTGGTATGTTTCACACAATGGATAATTGGGGAAAATTTAAGCACAAGTGTGACGTAATTCACTGTCCTACATGCCAGGAGGAATATAAGGCGGATGGAGTAAAGCATGTATGTTATATGAAAGATGCTAAGCCTAAAAATAACCCCTGTATAACTGTATACTACGATATAGAAACATATACGAACGCTGAAACCAAAGAGGTAATTCCACATTTACTTGTGAGTCAGACTATCTGTGATGAGTGTATGGATATCGAATGTGACGAGTGCCTCAAATGTGGTAACGGACAAACGTTTTTAAAACGAATGTCAGCGATAGTCCTGTGAAACTATTTGTGTCCTATATTGTCAAGTTAGCCGACAAGTTCAAAAAAATGACTGTGTATATTCTCGCCCATAACGGGCAAAGTTTGACACGCAGTTCCTTTATAAGGAGTTGCTTGAACACGAATCCTCTGAGATATTTACAGGTGATCCATTGAAAAGAGGCAACAAATTAATACAGATGCAGATAAGAGGCAATGTACAATTTAAAGATACTTTATTATTCACACCTTGTAAATTAGCAAAGCTACCCAAGGTGATGGGAGTAGCAGCTGAAGTTTCCAAAGGATACTTCCCATACACTTTCCTCACCAGCGAGACTTTAAACTACGTAGGCCCACCACCCCCAAACATTATTTTGACTGCATGGATGAACGTGAAGACTTTGATCGATACTACGACAGTTTTAATGAAAGTAACCCTTATAATATAGCTGATGAATGTGAGCGTTATTGCGTGAATGATGTGCGCGTGCTTAGAGTATGTTTCCAGGCCTTTAGAAGGATGTACATAGCCCGTTTCAAATGCGATCCACTGCAAGTCGCAACCACCATCGCATCATTATGTTTTACGGTGTTCAAGAATAACTTCATGCCGAAAGACACCTTAGCCATTATTCACCGAAACAATCCCCGCAGTTACGGGCACAAGGCTATTTACTGGCTCATACACCTACAGCAACAGACAGGTGTATACATAAAGCACGCCCGCAACACGGGTGAAGTACCCATTAAGATTAATGGACGTTTTTTTGGGTTGATGGGTTAAGTGAAAACCGTGTCACTGGTGTGAAGACTGTGTACTCCTTTAACGGTTGCTGGTGGCATGGATGCCCCCGTCCTGAGTGCGGAGTCACCGGAGATATCAACGGTAGGTCTCCTGCCGACTGCCTTGCATCGACCCGCACCCGCGATCAACTTATAGGATCACAGTTCACTCACAAAGTCTTGTGGGAGCATGAATATGATGCACGGATGGAGACAGACGAGGTGTACCGTGAGGAAATAAAAGCGATCAAGCGTTCAATGGTGCTGGATCCTCTCAAATGTGGTGATAGCTTGTTTGGAGGACGTACAAATCCTTTCAGACTATACTTCCCACCTACGGAGGGCGTGAAGCTCCATTACTACGATTTCTGTTCTTTATACCCATACGTGATGAAGAGCAATCCGTACCCCGTCGGCGCTCCTGAGAAACTGGTGGGGCCTAGCCTACCATCCATCAATGAATTTTCAAAAAATTTGAATGATCGTTACTTTGGGATCTCTTTCGTAGACGTACTCCCCCCACGCAATTTATGGATGCCGATCTTACCTGTCGTTATCGACGACAAGCTCATGTTTCCCCTGTGCGTGAAGTGCGCGGAAGAGGATAACGGCGAATGTAACCATATACCCCACCAGCGTAAGATCAGAGGCGTATATACAAGTCCTGAGTTGGCCCTAGCCGTGCGCCATGGTTATAGAATACTGAAGATACATGAGGTGTGGAGGTTTCAGAAGCTACCCAACCTTTTCACACCATATATAAACACCTTTTTGAAGGATAAGGTTGAGTAGCCCTGTTCAAAAATCAACTTTTTCTTATTTTCATAGGTTTCTGTACTTTTACCCATGCATTTTGACCTGAAAAGGCCGAAAATCACAACCATTTTGACCTAGGTTGTTGGGAAGCATTGCCGCATGGAGCTTTAAGTTTTCTGCCTTGAAATCGGCCAAAAGCACCAGTTCCGGGGTCCCTTGAATCATGTTTTGCACTATAACTTTTTATCTAAACAAGATAGAGCAACAAAATAGGCACCAAATTAAAGTGTTTTTAATCCTCTTTCTAACTTATACAATTATGATAGTCTTGGAACAAAAAATGGCACATTGGTACATACAAAGATTTCAGAAATATCACAAAATTCGTTTTCTCACACTCAAGGCAGACAAGGCGCCTTATTCATGACACAAATTTGAGATTAACATTTTGTCACAAGTCTAATCGATCAAGAAGTGAAAGCATTACATGATGATTAATTTCATAATGACATTTACACAATCAGTTGTTGAGAGTTTGTTTCTTGAAGCTGTCAAAGCGGCGTCTGTTGAACTCCACAGCTTGAAGGAGATAGTCCCTTTGCTTGGCATCTGTTGTTATGACATTTGCAAAGTCGCTCATCATCTTGACACCACGTTCAGCAATGTCATTCACCGCTTTCAGATTCTTAACATAGTCCAACGCTTTTCTGTAGTCCTCATTCTGTGGCCAAGACGTGACAAGTTCCAGAAGCCACTCGAATCCAATGTTCAGTGTGTCCAGCAGGAAATGTGATTCTGGGCCAATGAGATCAACCAGGGTGGTCTTAGCTGTGACTCTCTGGAATAGAGGCTTTCCTGTTCTGAAGCTGTCTGGCTTCTCAGTGGCATGTAACTGGGCAGCAATGTCGTGCTTCAATGTATCACTCAATCTACTGCTGAACAGGGCAAATGGCACGACTTCCTGCGTCAGGTACCATTTGTGGTTTTCCATCTTATTAAGTACTGCATCAGCAAGCTCTGGGTCAGTTTTTTTGTACTTCAACATGTCCTGGATTAGACTTAGATCATTCACGGGAGCATCTGCAGCAGACATTGACATCATCCATACAGGAGTGTAGAACAGCGCAAGGAAGGTGTTGAGTCTTTCCAGCTTTGATACAGTGTCTTCGTCGTACCCAAGTTGATCTGCAAACATCAGCATTTTCATGGAGTACAGGTTTCTGGCCATCCATCTGGCCTGATGAATGGCGCCTGGTCGACTCCAGTGAATACCTCGAGGAGGCGTTCCTCCAAGAACAATGACTGTCAGTTCAGCCATTTCCCTGTAGTCGGCTCTTGGAAGCCTTTCTGCTGTTAGAATGTCTTGGAGTATTTCTTCACTGTTCTTCTTCTTTTCCTTCAGCCATTTGCTGTTGATAGCCAGCATCTTTGGGTTTTCCTTGGACAAGTCCGTCCAAACATCCTTCAGATGCTTAAACCAGGGATTATCTGGCCCCTTCACCTTCCCAAACAGCTTCTCCCAAACTGCTCCTACTAGGATTTCCAGGATGTGATGTCGACAGGCCAGATAAAACACCTTTTTGTTCAGCATTTTCTCTAGCAGTTTGGCAGCTCCTCTGTGAACTCCACTGTTACTGGATGTAGTGTCAAAAACAAGGGCAGTAACATTATCCGTAAGTTCCCATGTCTCCAGTAAATCCATTGAAGCCTCAGCCTGAGCTGTGCCAGAAGAATTGTCGATGACAGGTACTCCCAATAACTTTCCTTCAGTGTATGAAGGTGGACCAGACACTAGCACAGCTAAAGTCTCTGAGGTACTTCTAGGTTCACTGCCCAAGACATCTTTGAGCAACTTTCCATCCCAGTGTAAGGCAGCGTACTGTGGGGGGTTTTCACAAAACTTGGACATGTGACTCTGGCTGATATTATACCTGGACAGCATTCTGTTGCGACGTGTTGTTGAGGTTGAGATGACGAAGTTATCCAGATCAGCCCCTCCAGCTCTCAAGGTGGCAGAAACCATGGCAGTAACTTGATTGTCTGATAAACCAAGACGATCAGCTGTATTGCAGATGACATCACATTCCATGACCTTCCTTGGAAACGTCAAAGTCACACTAGTCACAGTGTCTTGATGGTGAGAACATCCAGGACGAGGCTGATGGTAATCCATGTCCTCTGTGTTAGCGTCGTTGTCAGTTGAGTCACCCCAGGTAATGTCATCCACATGAACAACTGCCTCTTGTTCTGCTGCAGCTGTAAAATAGTACAACATGTTAAGACAGTAATTGTTAAGTACATGCTAAAATATCGCAATGGAGTAAAACTTAAAACTTTTTGTAACGTTCAAAGTAATTAGTTTTACCTTGTTCTTGTCTATGCTGCAGTCTTTCATTCCTCGCTGCTTGCTGCAGGGATCTTGTCTCAAAAATCTTGTCATGACCAGACGTATGACCTTTCCTCTCAGTCTTTTGGTCTTCGTAGAACCTGATATCCTCATCTTTCTTCTCTCTGGATAACAGTCTGTTGTTCTGTATTTCCTGGATTGCATCTGGAGCTCCTATATCGAACAGGCTGTCTAATTCCAGCACAAATGCTCCTCTGTTTCCTCCAGGGTTACTTGCTCTTCCTTTGCTTTTCACCAGAGCACGATGTTTCTCATGTAGTTTCATGAAGAGCTTTATTGCGTTGTACTTGGTCATTGTCTTGATCCTAGCCATCTGCCAGAATGGGATGATAGATTCAACTGTTTCATATGCAAGGTCTTGAACCATGGGCCTCCCTGCATTTTCCGGTAAATTCTGAAGATTAAGGAAATACTGGAACGCTTGTCTGTTGGTGGGAAGCTGGGAACCACTGATAAAAGCTGAAGGGTATCCAACCAGGAAAGTTTCAGTGAGAGATCTGGTAGATGGCCCAGTTGACACCTGCCTGTGGACAGTACGTGGAGGTTCTGAGATATCAACTGTGCGCCCACGGAGCTCCCTCAGCTCCTTGCTTAATGCCATTGTGAAGTTGTAACTTGTAGATGGTTTTCTAGATTCTGATTGAGTTTCTGTTGTTTCCTGAAAAATGATAGATAATTATTATTATTATTATTATTAATTATTATTTATTATTATTATTATTATTATATTATTATTATTATTTATTAATTTTATGCTCTTTCATTTGATACCTAATTTGTTGCTCTATCTTGTTTAGATCAAAAGTTAAAGTGCAAAACATAATTCAAGGGACCCCGGAATTGGCGCTTTGGCCGATTTCAAGGCAGAAAATTTAAAGCTCCATGCGGCAATGCTTCCCAACATCCTAGGTCAAAATAGTTGTGATTTTCGGCTTTCTCAGGTCAAAAAGCATGGGAAAATGTACAGAAACCTATGAAAATAAGACAAAGTTGATTTTTGAACATGCCTAAAGGTGAGGCATCAGGGTATCCGCGAGGAGTTGATACCGAAGATGAAAAGTCTGCCTATATTCAACGTTACCGCGACCGCGAAGGTATACAACTTGATCGTGTCCAAATTGTAAAGAATCCTGGCAAGCGCTTTAGTGCAAAGTTGTGTCTAAACAGTCTATGGGGAAAATTTGCGCAGAATACCGGCAGAGGGAGCATTCATTTGGCACAAAGTTATAGCGATGTCTGGGATTATGCCAATGCCCCCGATAAAGAGGTCATGGAGATCGTAAATGTAGGTAATACTTACGTAATAAAGTACAACAACACTGAATTTGCCACAGATACCTCAAGGGTTACAAACATACCTGTGGCCAGCTTCACAACAGCCTACGCCCGTATAAAACTTTGGGGTCTATTGCATTCTCTTGGGCGGAGAGTATTGTATGCCGATACAGATAGCGTGATATTCACAGAGAGGGAGGGTGAATACATGCCCACTATTGGGGAGTTCCTCGGCGAGCTCACTGATGAGATCAAGGATGAGTATGGGGACAACGCATACGCCGACTCTTTTGCCTCAACAGGACCTAAGACTTATGGGGTACGGGTCAGGGTGGGGGAGAAATGAAATATATCGTGAAGGCAAAGGGTATTACGCTCAACCATGCGAATCGGGAGGTTGTTAACTTTGAGTCGTTGAAGGATCTAGTATGTTTGGATGAACAACCTCACCAACTAATTGTAGGCACCCACAATTTTCGGGCGCAGAAGCTGGGGGGCGTGAAGGAACTTAGGGGTACGATGGTGTGCCGTAACACCTATAGGAAACGTTACCAGTTACCTGGTACCTATGATACCGTACCCTTTGGATACCAATGATGCTTCTAACTCACACGTCTTGTATATAATCGTATCTATTTGTAAATATATATATATATATATAACTTGAATATCTCGTTTATTAAATCGTATTTGTAAATATATATAACTTGAATATCTCGTTTATTAAATAAATCATGTTTCAAATAGCGTTTCACTTTCTCCTTTGTGTGTGTGTGTGTGTGTGTGTGTGTGTGTGTGGTGAAAGTTCTAAGCTCCGCCCACTGTAAGACCGTGAGTCATGCTACTATCTGGGAGTCCCTGCGTGGTCAGTCGACCGCAGTAAGCCCGAGAGATCAGACGTGTATTCAGATCAGACGTGTATTCAAATGGCTACCTTTAATATTGCTTGTACAACGTTTACGAAATGGTATTCAGTAAAGTGCCAGGATGTGGTGGATACCGAAAAACTTCCTATTCATCCCTCCTATGCCTCTTTTAAAAACACATTGGATTGTGCGAAGTTCCAAGATGTACAAATACTCTACGGATGTTCTGGTGAGACCGTTGAAGGCTTTCGTTGCACAGACGATGTGCTGAAGTATACTGCAGAGCTAAACTTTATAAAGTCTCACATACACCGTGAAGTAAAAGAAACAACGCGTGCAGAAGAGAAGCAGCAGGTATGGATAATGAGTCTTGCTGATGGGTGGTGTGACAAGCGGTATTACGTCATGCTACACCATGTCGATTACTCATACCCTACGACTGGAAATGTGAATCTCGTGATCATGGACAATCTTAAGTATTTTTATCACTATATTAACGTATATCATGATGAGGTTCGTAGTGAGGTTGTGGCTAGTGCCCTGCGTGAATTTTTAACAGAGTTTAGAGACGAGTATCGTTTGATGGGCAGAAAGGAAAAATATGAACATATGTTCCTCTCAAATAGTGCGCCGGAGTGTGGAGATGTTTAGTAAAATGTTCCTAGTTCTTATCCAAAATGTCTGGTGCGTAGGCTGGTAGTGATATTCTTGTACCGGTACAACAATTCGACTCGCGGAACAAGCCCATTCACGTATCATCGAGTCAGCCGCCCGTCGAACCATTCCTGCCTACCTGCGTGCCTCACACGGCTCATAGTTATCTCAGAGCTTGAGCCGAGTGGACGTGCGCTCCTCGAATACGATGGAACTTCCTTTGAGCAGCATTCTCAACGCCTCGTACGATGTGTCCGTGACGAAATCGTTGCGCGTGTTCAGGCGTAATTCCGGTACCATTAGCTATGTACTGGAAACGGAATGTAGACCGACAAAAACGGGTTTATTTAAGTATCGAGGAGATGAATAGAATCTTTGTGATAGTTGAGAAGTGGAGTGAAGATCGTTATAAAATACCTGCTAACGTAGGTACAAGAAGAGAGCAGATTAGTGACGCACCCTCATACGCCGTTGTATGTACGTTGTGTATAAATAACGATCGGCCGTGCATTGATATAAGGTGATGTGGAAGAATGCTTCTGATAATAACGCTCTTATTCCTACGCGAAACCGTTTCATCCTCGACAGAATGTTTGAAATCGTCGGATTCCGTAAACTGAAACCTATATTAGACGCGCGTGTTACGGACATGCTTTATTTTGATACAGTACTTGAATACGCATACACCGCTCTGCTCGATGGGTTTACCGAGTGTAGGGCTGGTGAGAATGGTCTAGTGCTGGATGTTTATTTAAAAAGTTTAGACTCTTTGAAATACCATGAACTTTGGTACAAAGCAATTGATCGGTACAAGGCTGAGCTCACCTACACCGTTCACCCTGAAGAACTATTTCTTTATATAACGCGCAGTTGTCGTAACGATTTAGAAGATTATTTCAATTGCCGCTATGTTGAGTGAGTTCACGATTGAAAAGCTCGAGTCGGTAGAAATAAACCCTCGATTGGAAAAGCGTTCTTATAAACTTGTGTTTAATAATGTAGCTAACGATGAACTCTTTGTGCGTGCTTTTGATTGTATTCTAGACGTATTTAAAGATGACTTACCAACCGGTTGTAAAGTGGGAACAAAAATAGTACTGAACGATATGAAAGCCCTTCATATCGAATACAGGTTTCCCTATACTTTAAGCGGTGAAATATTATTAAGCCGCATATACTGCGTAATGCAGAGCAATAATGATGTAATTGTAAACTCGATTAAGACCGAGTTTAGTATTTTGAAAAAAAAGTGAATTGTATTTATATTTTGCTTGACATTTCCCGATTATACGCATATTTCTATTGAAATGTATATTTATTTGAAAAGTATATTTATTTTATAAATATATCTCCATAATTGTGTGTGTGTGTGTATATTTCTCCTGTACTGTTATGTACATATTTCTATTGAAGTGTATATTTATTTGAAATGTATATTTTATTTTATATATATCCATAATTGTGTGTATATATTTCTGTTATATGCATATTCCTCAAATGTATATTTATTTTCTATATATTTATAATAAAAAGAATGATGCAATGTTGTTTATTGTTATGCCTTCTACTACCGGTATTCGAAATATAATAATGTATACAGTGGTATTGCGGTATCTGGCAACATTTAAGCCTTCTAAGCCAACTGGCTGATTAGGCGTATATAATAATGTATACAATAATACTGCTAAAAGAGGTATCTGGCAACTCATTTACAGCCAACTGGCTGATTAGGCGTATATAATAATAATGTATACAATGGACTGCTAAAAGAGGTATCTGGCAACTCATTTACAGCCAACTGGCTGATTAGGCGTATATAATAATAATGTATACAATGGTATTGCGGTATCTGACAACCATTTACAGCCAACTGGCTGATTAGGAGTCTATAATAATGTATACAATGGTATCGCGGTATCTGGCAACTCAAGCCATTTACGCCAACTGGCTGATTAGGAGCCTATAAAACAACGCCAACTCGGCTGAAGTCTTAATGTGCACTTGGCTCCTGCCAGGTGAACACCTCTCCTCCTTTCTCTCCTCCTCCTTTCTCTTGGGGGATAACGCCGCCTCCAAGTTTCCCCCCACCCCCTTTGCAACAACCCCACCCCCTTTGCAACAACCCCACCCCCCTTTGCAACATTACATAATAACCTGCAACATTCTTGCACTCTCCCCTTTTGCGGCTATACTACTTAAGTTTTAAAATTGCACTTCAACTGTAAGGTAAGGTAAGGTTATATATATGAACTATATATGACCTATATGACCTATACTCTTTCAAACGCAGTGTTCAGGCATCTCGAAAACCCTGGACCTTGATTTTGGCTCTCTTCTTCTACTGGGAGGGCGTTTTTGTGGCGCAGTGCCCTTGGCCTCTCCTTCCTGCATAAAAAAATATGTACGAGGGTCACTCAATATATTTTGCCCTGCCTTTTTATTTTCTTTCCACGTTTCCTCGTAAGTTCCAGAAATTTTGTACACAAGTAGTTACATACCTTTTTTACGAGTTTTTATTTTTCCACATAGTCTCCATCCTTTTCTACGACTTTCCTCCACCTCGAAACGAGGACCTTTATTCCTTGCTGGTAAAAGTCCGCTGGGTTCCGCTGGAGCCACCTCTTAACCTCCTCAACAACCTCATCGTCACTCTGAAACTTTCTTCCACGAATAGCATCCTTCATTGGCCCAAACAAATGGAAGTCTGAAGGTGCCAGATCCGGGCTGTATGGAGGGTGGGGTAACGCGGTCAAGCGCATTTTTGTGATGGCCTCTCTTGTTTGCAAACTGTTGTGTGGTCTTGCGTTATCGTGCAAAAGAAGGACATCTTCCAGTTTTCTCTCGGGTCGAACTCGCTTTATACGTCTCTGGAGTCTCTGTAGGGTAGCAATATATGCCTCTGAGTTGATTGTTTGTCCTTTCTTCATAATGTCCACCAGAATCACCCCTTTCATGTCCCAGAAGATGGTGGCCATAACCTTTCCTACAGAGGGAACCATTTTGAACTTTTTCTTGCGTGGGGAGTCTGCGTAATGCTACTCCATGGATTGGCTTTTTGTTTCAGGTTCAAAGTAGTGTACCCAAATCTCATCCCCAGTCACAATTCGTGAAAGGAAGTCATCCCCTTCTGTCTCGTATCGAACCAACGACTCAGAAGCAATTTCTTTTCTTTGGTCTTTGTGATCTTCAGTCAGTGACAGTGAGATGTGACAGCCGATGCCGGGCGACCGCTGCGTGGCTCATTATCGAGGCTGGCTCTCCCTCACTCCGATGATCTCACACGTTTAGACCAGCGTCCAACTGTGCTTCGATCAACAACAGCATCTCCGTAAACGTTTTGTAGACGTTTGTGAATATTTCCAACTGTTTCCTTCTCTGCGGTTAAGAACTCGATAACAGCTCTCTGTTTACGACGCACATCACTGTCAGACGCCATTTTCGAAACTGCGTTAACCATCGGTTTTATACAAGGGCATTTAAAAGCTGTTTTATACAAGGAGGGGGAGGTTCAAACTGGAAAAATCCGGTTATGCGAAGCGCAGAAAGTTCAAACTTACGGCCCAAAAGACATTTCAGCCCATGGCCTATTATTAAGCTAAGAAAAAGGGGTGGGACAAAATATATTGAGTGCCCCTAGTATATATGTTACAGGGAATCTGTGGAACTAGAGACTTCATGAAATCCCTAAAATGTTCAAGGATTTCATGTAAGGTTAAGTCGTGATATTTTCGTTAAACCTACGAGAAAATTATAGAATGTCCGGTTAGGTCATCTGTACGTCCTTAACGATTGGTTAGGTTAAGTCGTGATATTTTCGTTAGTTTTAACGAAAATATCACGACTTAACCTCACATGAAATCCTTGAATATTTTAGGGATTTCATGAAATCCCTAGTTACACAGATTCCCTGTAACATATATATATATATATATATATATATATATATATATATATATACAGTATATAATGTATTTTAACATACAGTCCATGTAACGCATTGGGCATACGAGTATTTGAGTCTAGAAAGAATATTTTTAATATCTATAACAAATGCAATAATAAAAAAAATACATATTTTTGTTTACTCGTTGACATAAGTGTTGAGTGAAAAAGTAATTTTAATGGGTAACTTGTGTATTGCTATATCGTGCGTGACTTCACTATATATGTATAGTAGGCCTAATATTAGCCGAGTGAGGTGATAATGATTAGGCCTACTATAATTACCAAAATAATGAAATTAAATATTGAATATAATATGATGTTACGAATACTTCGAGGTCACCAGCTTGGATTACACCCAAGCAAATAATACTGGTAAGGTTAGAAAAATTACCTTGTGATTTTGTGTTTAATTAAGAAAATAAATAATTTATTTGTTCACAGTGTAGTGAATACTCTTATTTTAGTTTCAAGTTAAATGTTAATTTTACCGTCTTGAATTTCGGAATAGTATAAATTCATTTTAAATTAGTTACCCCATTATAATTCAATTGTGAACCACATTAATACTAATTTTATGTATACTATTATTTTATTGTATGTAAACATAATTAATTATATATCACAATTGTCAGTTAATTATTTATATTCAAATATTTATTTAATCTATACCATGTCCATTTTGCAAAAAATAATAGAAATCAAGGGTTATATTTTCCACCTTTGGTACTGTCGCAGTTTCGCCTAACGGACTCAATACGGCTAGTGAGATAATCACTGGTTGGCACTTAACTAGCGGCAGTGCTTATGGCTACATCATCCAGGTTAACCTATACCGGATAGATGCGCTACGGTCCCAAGCCGTAGCTTGCCTAGGCCCAACGACGACGACGTAAACCAACAATTGGTGACCCCGGAGCTGGATTCCCCCCTTTTACCCGAACGACTAGGATTAGACTGTAATGTCGTTCGTGCCCATCACCCCCTTCACCCGAACGACTAGGACTAGACTGTAACGTCGTTCGTGCCCATCACCCCCTTCACCCGAGCGACTAGGACAGACTGTAATGTCGCTCGTGCCCTCTGCCCCTCACCCCTGCCCGTGCGCTCTGTGCCTGCGCTCGTCTCACCTCCACTCCTTCGTTGGTAACTTGTCGTCTTGCTTGTACGTCAGCAAGCATAGGAGAAGATGCCTGACGACGCTGGTGCCATCTCCCACTTGAGCGTAAAGCTCCCCGTCTTCTGGCCGGGTGATCCATTTATTTGGTTCCACCAAGTGGAATCACAATTCAACTTGGGAAGGATCACCGCTAGCAGGACGAAATACGATCATGTTTTGTCCTCTCTACCAGCGAGCATCATCTCTGAAGTCCGTGACGTCATCGTGTCTACTTCCACGAGTGAGGACCCATACAACGATCTGAAGTCTGCCATCCTGTGCCGCACCACTGTCTCCGAGCGTGAGAAACTACATCAGTTAATCTCAAAAGAAGAACTTGGAGACCGTAAGCCCACTCAAATGCTGAGGGCTATGCAGTGCGCTCTAGGCGAACGCGCACAAACCTTCGATAAGGACATCTTTAGACAGTTGTTCTTGCAGAAAACTTCCTCCATCAGCTCAGCGTGTCTTGGCCACTATGGATCCTGCTACTCCAGTTGATAAACTAGCAGAAACTGCCGACAAAGTAGTGGAGATTGACACAGCTCCGGTCAACAACGTGAACACACAATCGGAACTGGAGTTGAAAGTGGAAGAGTTAAGTCAACAACTCAACCACGTTTATTCTCTGCTACAAAATCAACGGCAAAGAAGCCTTTCTCGGTCAAGATTTACGAAGAGGCATCGTTCGAGTTCCGGGAAGATCTGCTTCTACCACGCCAAATTTGGAAAGAAGGCTAGGAAGTGCATCTCCCCTTGCAATTTTTCGTCGGAAAACCCCAGCAGCGAGTCCTAATGGCGTCTAGTACTCGCACTGCCAACCTGTTATTCATAAAGGACAGGAACTCTGGTGTCAATTTCTTGGTTGATACCGGAGCGTCAGTCAGTGTATTCCTCAAAAATCTGGTCATACGCACTCGGAATCTCCGCCTCTATACGCTGCTAACGGTTCACGCATACCCACGTACGGTACTCAGTCGCGTGAACTAAACTTGGGCTTCACCGATCCTTCAAGTGGATTTTCATCTGTGCTCAAGTGCGGCATCCCATAATCGGCGCTGACTTCCTCCAGCATTTCAAACTCCTGGTGGATCTTGACAAGCGACGCTTATGCGACCAGGCCACACTGCTTTCTGTTCTTGCCAAACAGGTTGCCCTTCCGGACGCCCGAACTCTGCACTTTCCCTCGTTCCCCCTAATTCCATGTACCAGTGCCTTTTCCAGCGATATCCAGGAATTCTTCAACCTATGCAGATGGGTGATACCATTAAGCACACCATTACCATCACATTACAACAAAAGGTCCCCTGTGTTTGCAAAACCCAGACGTCTTGCCCCGGACAAACTGAAAGCTGCCAAATCGGAATTCCAGCTTATGATAGATCTTGGGATAATAAGACCTTCCAAAAGCAGTTGGTCCTTCCCCTACCTGGTCCAGAAGAAGTCAGGAGACTGGAGACCATGTGGGGATTACCGGGTTTTGAATTCGACAACCATCCCGGACCGATATCCGGTACCAAATGTCCAAGACTTTACTTCTCTTCTCCACGGCAAATCTATCTTCAGTAAAATAGATCTCGTTAAGGCTTTCCAACCACATTCCCGTAGAGCCTTCGGATATTCCCAAGACTGCAGTTTGTACACCATTTGGGTTATTCGAATTTGTGAAGATGCCGTTCGGGCTACGGAATGCTGCGCAAACCTTTCAGAGGTTTATAGATGAGGTCACCAGAGCTTAGACTTTGTTTATGCCTACATCGATGATTTGCTTGTGGCCAGCTCAACGGAAGAGGAACATAAGGAACATCTTTCACTCCTCTTTCAACGCTTAGAACAATACGGTGTTACTATTAATGCATCTAAGTTTGTGTTTGCACAGCCAACCTTGAATTTCTTGGTCACACGATTTCGCGCACGGAATTACCCCCCTTCAGGACAAGTGTGAAGTGATAAAAAATTACCCTATGCCAAATAATCAGCGTGAGTTACGTCGGTTTCTAGGTTTGGTAAATTATTACCCAAGTTCATTAAAAAACTGTGCAGTGTTCTTGCTCCTCTACACGCTATGATCACACACAAACGCAAGGTAACGAAATTAGTATGGTGTAGCGATAGTTTACAGGCGTCGACAATGCCAAAAATGCTATCAATAGTGCATTGTCTCTGTCATTTCCTATCAGTGATGCCCCCCTAACTCTGACGGTCGATGCATCAGATGTTGCGATCGGTGGAGTGTGGAACAAACCATTAACGGTCAACAAGCACCCATCGCGTTTTACTCGAAAAAGCTGCAGCCAGCCCAAACGCGTTATAGTGCTTTCGGACGTGAACTTCTTGCTATTTACTTAAACGTGAAAGCATTTTCAACATTTCCTTGAAGGCGAGAGTTTTGTGTTTTTACCGACCACAAACCTTTGGTCACTGTCTTCAATAAAAACAGCTGTAACCACTCTCCCAGAGTCATCAGGCAACTCGATTATATCTCGCAATTTACCACAGATATCCGCCACATCAAAGGTGTCTTGAACACTCCAGCGGATGCACTTTCAAGAATAGAGATTACTTCTGTTACCCTCAGCTCTACACTGTGGAATGCTATTGCACAGGATCAAGATAAGGATACGGAACTACAAGACCTGCTCAGAGAAGACTCCACTCACTCACTTTCCCTCAAGAAAATGAGTATGCCAGGATTGTCTGTGCCCCTCTATTGCGACGTATCAACAGCTGCTATTCGCCCTTATGTCCCTCCATGTCACAGACAAGCAGTCTTCACGGATCTTCATAAGCCCTCCCATCCTGGTATCCGTGCTTCGCAACACCTGGTTACTCTCTCGCTTTGTTTGGCCCTCGATGCGGAAGGATGTCAAACATTGGACCAAAACGTGCCTTGCCTGCCAGCGTGCCAAAGTCCAAAGGCACACCAGGTCCCCCTTTGACGCATTTCCGCCCCCATCCCAGCGATTTGAGGTAATTCATGTCGACATTGTTGGCCCTCTTCAGTGATTCAAGGCCAACGTTATCTGCTCACCTGTCTCGACCGCTTTTCCAGATGGCCTGAAGCCATCCCACTTCCTGATATCCAAGCGGACACTGTTGCAAGAGCCTTTCTTCATGGATGGGTATCAAGATTTGGATTGCCGACAAAAGTCATCACTGACCAAGGTCGCCAATTTGAGTCTTCGCTTTGGAAGAAGTTTACCAGCTTGTTGGGTACAGTACATGCGCATACCTGTGCGTATCATCCGCAAGCTAACGGCCTCGTCGAACGCTTCCATCGCCAGCTGAAGTCATCCCTTGTGTCACGAAGACTCCCATTGGATGGATAAGCTTCCACTCGTGTTGCTTGGTATTCGCTCTGCATTTAAGAGTGATCTGAAGACTACAGCGGCTGAACTAGTCTATGGAACAACACTGCGGCTACCAGGTGGCTACTTCACTGCAGGGGATAAGTCATGTGATCCTACGGAATTCGCTCAAACACTTTCCTCTCACATGCAGTCCCTTCAGCCTGTTCCCCCTCGATTGACTAGCCAACAGAACATCTTTGTTTCCCCAGCCCTCCAATCTTGCACCCACGTTTTCGTTCGTGTACCTCTCCCAAAACGGCCTCTCCAATGTCCATATGACGGGCCCTATGAAGTTCTCCGACGTACGCGAAATCATTTCTCCCAGCGCGGTTCCAAGGTCGACAAGGTTTCTATCGATCGTCTTAAGCCTGCGTTTTTGGAATCAACCTTAAGCGAGGTACATGTAGCTACCAAAAGGTCCAGCGGAAATCTGTGTCGTTCGGAACTCTTTGAACTTCCTCTCTGGTGGGGGAGTGTGTAGTGAATACTCTTATTTTAGTTTCAAGTTAAATGTTAATTTTACCGTCTTGAATTTCGGAATAGTATAAATTCATTTTAAATTAGTTACCCCATTATAATTCAATTGTGAACCACATTAATACTAATTTTATGTATACTATATTATTTTATTGTATGTAAACATAATTAATTATATATCACAATTGTCAGTTAATTATTTATATTCAAATATTTATTTTAATCTAATACCATGTCCATTTTGCAAATAAATAATAGAAATCCAAGGGTTATATTTTCCACCTTTGGTACTGTCGCAGTTTCGCCTAACGGACTCAATACGGCTAGTGAGATAATCACTGGTTGGCACTTAACTAGCGGCAGTGCTTATGGCTACATCATCCAGGTTAACCTATACCGGATAGATGCGCTACGGTCCCAAGCCGTAGCTTGCCTAGGCCCAACGACGACGACGTAAACCAACAACAGTGATTAACATGGCAATGAAGGTATTTACGGTCTTTAACAATTATATAACGGCATTTATAGTATGCTAAATATGACTGAGGCTTAGCAAATAAGGAAATGGTTATACAAATTAATTGTTAAGTAATACACTAATTTAGGTAGGCTAGTAATATGCAAACATGAAACATAAACAAGATGCTGCAGCCTAATAATGATTGGAAGGAATACACGTAAGTTGGTACACTGTAAGTGGATTACGTAATACGCTGATTTAGGTAGCTAGAGAGTTACGCATAAATGGAACATAGAATGGGCGTAGTAATGATATAAAGAATGCACGTGCGTTTAGTAAATGGTAAGTGGATTCGGCCGTCAATAATGAAATGCTTAAATAAATCACATAAATAAACGGATGCAAAGTATTTAGGGATTACATGAATGAACACAATAGCAGGATGGTACACGATTACGGTATTGGAATGACACTTGAACTGGGCCTACTGCAGTCTTAATGGGAAAGTTAGTTTGAACGGTATTGAAAACACTTTAGGTATAGCCTAACCACGCCACTGCGGTTACGCTCTGTAGGCTTAGCGAGCATTGCTTAAGAACGAGGCACAGAGAGCTTACCGACAATGTTGAAAATACCTGAGATGAAGAGATGCTTGAAGGTTGACCTTGTAGAACGTAGGCCCGAAGGTGAAGTTGACCGTCCTATTGAAGCTTGTCGAACGGGCACCGACCGACTTGAGGTGAAGGATGAGTTAAACTAAGGTCATAAGGAATGTCGCCTCAAGTGTTAATTCGCTTCGTGTAGAGTTCAGATGTTACTTGAGGGACTGAAGTCGGCTGAAGTCGAACGGCGCTGGGTTTCGAAGGATTGCTTCTGCAGGCAATCTGTAGAAGGTCTTACTTGATGATAGACCTGAGCCTTGAAGGAACAACAGGCCGCTCTCAGGCGAGGGCCGGAGAGCGGGTGTCTTGACGTGTAGTGCTGCTGACGAAGAATGCTGAGAGCCTGAGACGTGACGAACAAGACGAGAAGTGATGACTGTTGAGAGACGAAGTGAATGAGTGAGAGTGAGAAAGTTTTGTTTTTTCTGTTTAAGGTGCTTCAACCCTGCTGGATTATTGACACCATTTTTTATTTTTTTTTTTTTGACTCCCCGAAGGGAGTTTGCAAAATTGTGAAAGTTTTCAATACTGTGAGAAAGTGTATCCATAATCCCTGGACCCTCGCTTTTATAGGCTCTTAGGAAGCCGAGTTTTCGCGGGTCTTTCTGAGAAAGACAAGCGTTCTTATTGTTTCTCTGTCCTTGACAACCACGTGTGTTCTTCGATTCTTGATGATTCCAAGATGTTTGGGAATGGCGGTGAAAAGAATTCCTTTGGCTGTTCTTTGTCTGTTTTTCTGTCTGTTTCTTCTGTTTCACTACATTTGTATGATATGATAATTATCTCTGGAAACTGCAATATTTGCTCTGTATTGATAGTTCTCTAAATTTCTTGATATCTCTTTCATGTAAATACGATTAGTTTAAAATAAGAAAACTTAAATGATGGACGATGAAGGAGTTAAAAAAAAAATCAGCCATATTATATCCGCTGAATTTATCTTAACATCCATTTTTTTTTTACAGCAGAGTGAAAATTGTAAACACACTTTCAAGCCATGTTTATTCTATATGCAAATGATGGTGTATTGTTTAGTTAATATTTTTACATGTACAAAATTATCTTAATATTATTTGTATTATTTTAATCCGCAAATATTTTGCGAAAAAAAAAATTTCAATTTACATATAATTATTAACCAAGGTGAATTGAAAACAAAGATTTTGTACGCGCGGTAATGTTTTCATCCTAAATCCCTTTTGATTCATCTCTGAGTATGAATCACGTACAGAACCTCGTTAGTACGATGATCCTCTATATACTTGGCAATGATGCCAAGTTGCATGACAGCTGCAAGCTGCTCGTACGTAACCTGAATGGGGGTGTATGGGCGAAGGGTTTCTTTATGAAAATGAGAGATTTTCTCTTTAAGACTTCATCTGTAAACAATGCGTGTCCTAAACGTTTATTGAAGTCTAAATATAGGAACTTTCAACTTTACGATCGATAATTAATCAAAGGAAATATTTAGCTTATATTTTTACGAAATGAAAATACTGTTACAAAATATACACTGTGTCCCAAACAATGGGGCCACTTTTTTCACCGGGCCAACAAAACTACAATTCCAAGAATACCTAAATGAAACAAAACATAGTAAACCCTCTATATTATTCTCAAAACGAGAGGTAGTTTAGTTAAATTGGATGAGTAGTCTTTTGACAAATTCAACTTGAATATATATAATATATATAATATATATATATATATATATATATATATATATATATATATATACAGTAAACCCTCGTCCAACGCGTGTTTGTGCAGCGCGAATTTGCTTATACACGGAAAAATAAATGCGAACAATTATTTGCCGAAAACGGAAAATTTGATTATACACTGTCCGCCAAACACGCTCTAATACAGTAGTACTGTACGCGTGCCAATGCGCCCTCTAGTGTTTTCTCCTACACTCTCCAACACTCCCACATCTCCTTCGTCTCGCGTCACCCCTCGCATCACCCTTTGTCTCAGTCCCGCTACCGCGTTAAGTTGAGTGAAGTTGTGTTGGATTGTTTTTGTCGTATTTTGCCGTTGTTTTGCTATTACCCTTAGACAGCAGTATGACACCAAAACGTAAAGCATCCGCGAGTGATAGTGAAGAGAAGAAAAGTCGTAAAGTTATGACATTAGCCGAAAAAATAAAGATTCTAGATAAGTTGCGTGGTGGTATGAGCATAATATCACTTGGCCGCGAGTATCACGTGAATGAGTCTACCATACGCACCATCCGAAAGAGTGAAGAAAAGATACGTGCCATTTTCATTTTATATCATATTATGTTTATGATTTTATTATGTTCTTATTTCCTATACAATATGTAGGGAAATTCATTTATGTGTGAATAAAAAATCTACATATCTAAGTATTAATGGGAGACTTTACGCGGCCGCGTTCACGTATCCTCATTTATTTCATAAGGTATTACGTTTGTCCAACGCAGATTTACCTAACGCGCCGTTCTCGAGGAACCTAACCCCCGCGTTGGACGAGGGTTTACTATATATATATATATATATATATATATATATATATTATAGACTGTACCCAATTTAAAGCTGGCTCAGTCACGCGCAAAATGAATTCAAGTGACTACAGTGGCCGGTAGCATCAATTACGTATACAGTAATTGCAGTCGGGAATGGAACACCCTAATTTGAGGGTGCAATTTCAGCTTTGAAGAATAAAAATTACTGTAGTAATTACTCTTACGGAGAAATATATATATATATATATATATATATATATAATATATATTATATATATATAAAATCCTTTACAGGCGTGTGTATGCGTATCTCCGTTAAGCTGCATATGGTAACAAGTGATCACAGAGCAAGTGGAAAACATTATCCTGAAACGAATCCAGCGATTTTGCGCAAAAATTCGCTCAGTATTGTTTTTAACGACTTTACAAGTTTGTCTCGACTCCAAAATTTTATTAAAACTTTTTTTGAACAAAATAATAATAAAAAAAAAAATAAAAAATAAAAAAAAAATAAAGTTTGTGCGCGAACGTGGGCGTGTGGTCAAATATTGAAACATTTATTTCGGACTGCGCGCAGTTTGAAAGTACTTTGTATGAACGGCTAATTATTTTTTATTAAAAAAGAATTAAAAATAACGCATTCGCGTAACATTTATTTCTTTATACGTATATTGACTGTCAATTGTTTTTATTCGCATTTTCACGAAAGAATTTAATCTCGTGATGATTATTAGGTAAAGAAATCATTCAGGAATGAATGAATAAGTGAATGAATGAATGAATGAATAATTCTATTTATTTATAAAATAAATACAATTTTATAATTTTTGTTTTTACAATAATTTTTAGAAAATAAATAATTGTGAAATTGGATTATTTATTTTACTTAATTTGGCCTTTAAGCTTTAGGCTTCACTTGGCTCTTTTTATATTTTTTTTGTGCGGGTAAAAGGGACCAAGGGCGAACAGCCGAAAAAAATCCCCCCCCCCCTCATAGAAGGAGAAGAGAATCGAAATCAAGTTTCAAAATTTTCGAGAAGCCTCGACACTCTGCGTTTGAAAAATTGGAGGTCATAAACAAGAGGAAAGATGGACTGAGGAAGGTTGTTCCAGAGTTGACCGGTTCTGTAGATGAAAGATTGAGAATACCGATTAACCTTTGCGTTAGAAAGTTGGTCAGAAAAGGGATGAGAATGTGTTGAAAGTCTGGTAAAGGAGGAGCACGCAATTAGAGAGTTCAGAAGAGCAGTGTCCGTTATAATAGCGATAATAAAGAGATAGTGAGGCAACATCGTGGCGAAGAGAGAGGGACTGAAGCCAGTCAGTAAGAGGTGGGGAGTTGATGAGACGAAAAGCCTTTGATTCCACCCCGTCAAGTAAAGCTGTGTGGGTTGAGTCACCTCATACATGAGAAATGTACTCCATACAGGGGCGGACGAGACTCCCGAACAGCAATTGAGTGGGCGTGAAAAAACTGCGGAGCACACCTAACCTCTTGGAAGGTGTTTTAGAAAGAGAGTATATGTGATCTTTCCACGAAAGAAAGATCACGAGAAAAGGAAACACCAAGAATAAGAGAAGGGGATGGATTGAGTTGTGTGTTGTTGAAGGTAAAGGGATAGTCGTGGGGAAGATTGTGGCGAGTAGACAGATTGAGGAACTGAGTTTTTGAGGCATTAAAATTAAAGATAAAACATTGTTTCATAGAAAGTTATGATTAATAATATGCAAACCATGAATTACAAATATTAATTCATTTAAAATACATAAATGAACGATCAGTTGAAAATAGACAATGAATTAAAATCATTGTGAAGTCATTAAAATCATTGTGGCGTTATTTATTTTTATTTATTTACATTTATACATTTATTTATACAATAAATATTACAATATTACAATTATTGTTATGTTGCAATAATACAATAATGCGAATAATACTGTCAATTGAACTATTTATGTTATATACTTTGGCTATTAGTATTTAGGCTTTACTGGGCTCTCAGATTCATTAGATATAAAGTATAATCCGTGATTTATGAGTTACGGTCAAAATCATGAATCATACACGAACGAACAAAGAATTCATTTATTCTTGAAATATTTTCTTTCAACTACAGAAGAAGACGTTCCTAAACTGTCAAATTATTTACAGCAAACACAAATTACGAGCCTCCCCCGCCCCCGCCACTAAAAAAACTAATAATTAAAAGTAAGAATTTAATTTTATTTCGTTGTAAACATAAAAATTTTACAAGGGAACATTAAAAACGTAATAAGTTCCCAATGACAATGGTACGTTGCTCTCACTTGGCATTATGGTGCCTTGCAGTGGCACTCTCTCGGGGAATTTATTAAAAAAATTATGTGGCATTAACGGTTACGAATGAGAGAAGAGAGAGAGAGAGAGAGAGGCCCAAAAGTTCTCTTTTTGGGTCCTTAATTTACTAGATAATATTTTGGTTCACCCTGTATTTAATTCAATATAGATACAGCAGAAAAAGCAAAAAATGAAAGTAAATGAAAATAGAAGCGAAAATGAGAGTGAAAGTTAAAATGAAAGTGAAAAATGAGAATGAAAATAAGAGAAAAGAACTTTCGATTGAGAATCTTTTTCTTTCTTTTATTTTCGTTCTCGTTTCTGTCACGTTCGATTTCTCCGAAATTTCAAAGTTAGAAATCGGCCTGACTTTTGGCTTCATGGGGGGGCTGGGGCGTCACACGCAGAGGGAGAGAGAGAGAGAGAGAGAGAGAGAGAGAGAGAGAATTCTATAAACGTCTTAACGAGGGCATTTGAAGCAATGTTGAATCACTTGATTTGGTCTCTTTCGAGTGTTTAAACTCTTAATGGACTGATTGCCAATTCAGGTTGTGGACGTTTAATATATATGTGTGTGTGTGTGTGTGTGTGAGAGTTTTAATCCATTTATGAGACTGTTTTGTCGAAGGAATACTGTAACTTGAAGGTTCTCTAAATTTTGCGAAGCACTTTCCGAAATTATCTGACAATTCTTATTCGTACTAGAAAAATAAAGTGAGGTACTTTGGAATTTTTAAAATTCAAATATCTCAAAAACTATTAGTTGAATACTAGGTGAGGTTACACTTTAGTTGAGAAATAGATGTCACAAACCGAGTAAAACTAATGTGTGTCTATGTATGTGTGTGTGTGTGTGTGTGTGTGTGTGTGTGTGCGCTTGACTTCGCAATAAACCGTACATGAAGGAACGTAAACAAGTCCTTTAACAAAAGATACGCGCGCAAAGATCTCGTATA
Source organism: Bathynomus jamesi (assembly GCA_023014485.1). Lineage (NCBI taxonomy): Eukaryota > Metazoa > Arthropoda > Malacostraca > Isopoda > Cirolanidae > Bathynomus > Bathynomus jamesi. The sequence continues at coordinate 1,089,831 of JAJOZX010000883.1, read as the reverse complement.
AATGCAAAAGTTAAACGCAATTCCTTTACACTAAAACATAATATTGAAAACAATTAAAACACTTTCTAAAGAACATGTACACAAACATGTACACAAACATGTACACAAACATGCATATACACAAATTACGGGACACAATTTTCTTTTTAAAATACGCACACACGAGTTTTTACACAAACGTTATATTAATATTACTGAAAGAAAACTACATTAGCTTTCCAGAATGAGAGAGGGAGGGAGGGAGGGAGGGAGAGAGAGAGAGAGGGAGGGAGGGAGGGAGGGAGAGAGGAAACCTGCGTAATTTATTTTAAAACAAGAATAGATGAAAAGTCCTTTGGTGAATACCAAAATAAATGAATTGAATTCGTTTTGCAATTTATATTCATAACTTTTTAATTGCATTAAAACCTAAAATCACCAATATATATATATATATATATATATATATATATATACACACGTGAATGCCCGGTGCGCCTTGTGTAACAAAAAAAAAAAAACCCGAAACACAACCGACTAAAAAATTGGGAAGGAAGAGTGCATTACTAAAACGTTTCCTGGTTCTCCTTTAATCTGAATACTAAATATGGTGTACATTACCGTAACCGTTTAGGTGTGTATAAACAAACAAAACATCATCATCATCTCATATATATATATTATATATATATATATATATATATATATATACACACGCATTACTTATGCAGTTATTCGTGATTCACTTAACCGCGATTCGAGTTAACCGTGATTTAATAATTGTAACGACTGTGCATTTAGGCCTAATAATGATAACGCGTTAACTGTGATTTTGTGCGGCGTATACATTCGTGGCTCACCTCCCGCCAGTCCACTATAACGCGCCTCAGTCGGTGTCTCTCCTCGCTTCACAGTGCGCTCGTGGGTTCGCGTATCTGCCAGTCTTGTGGTGAGTACAAACTACTTAATTGTATATTATACTGTAATAGAATAATACTGTGTGTCGTGGTTTCTGGCGCTCGAGGTGAGGTGAGGGGTCAGTCAGTGGTGGCAGGCAGTAGCGGCTGCACCACCCACCCACTGGTGGGTTATACTGAATTAACCCTAAAATCGGGTTAAACGTGATCCTGGACCGCCCCTTAATATATATATATATTATATATATATATACACACACACACTCGCATATATATTGCATGAAACAGCAAAATACTGTTTGAGAAAACAGAAAACATGAACAGTAACAGAAGAATAACAGCTAGACATGAATTTTGTGCAAACAAAATTTTAAATTAGTTTTGACTCACCATTTCGAGTATTTTAATGACTTTATATATATATAATGCAAACTCACAAGGAAAAGAAAAATGATTCCAAGCTCTTTCGTGTATTCAGAATGCACCTCGGCAGGGAATGAAGGAAGAAGGCGAGATGACAAAATATGTAATATCATGAATATTGGTACTAAATTATGTTATCCTATTTCATTTCTAGATAACTACCTCAAGAAAGCCAAGAATAGTATTATAATAGTGCAACTGTAAAGGAATTTGAGCGTAAAAATAACTTTAGCCTACCTTACCATGTTAATTTTCAATATCTTCCGACTTTACTTTAAGCAATTGGTATCAATGTAGTCTTTAAGTATAATAATACTGTTAAATCATGCCTAATAAAGAATAGCCCGAATAATGCGGTTGGTTGTGTGTATTCGATCGGATGTACACAATGTAACTCAGTATGTATAGGCCAAACGGTAAAACGTTAGACATTAGCGTAAAACAGCATAAATATGTGTGTAGAAGAGCAAATAATTCTAATGCATTGTTTAACCATATGTATAGATGTAATCATAGTATCAAGTGGGATACTTCTAAAGCGCTCGTTAAAAACACAGATATAATTGAAAGGAATATTCTAGAATGTGCATTTATCCATTTTAAAAATAATTTTAATAAGAGTGCGGGAATGTATAAATTTAACAATATCCTGTTAAAATACCTTTTGCCTCTAATTAACTCTTGTTAATCATGTGCTAATCTTTTTATTTTTCTGTCCCGCTATACATAGGTATATATTTTTGTCATCTCACCTTCTCCCTTCATTCCCTGATAAGGTGTACTTCTGAATACACGAAAGACCTCGGAATAATTTTTATTTTTCCTTGTGGGTTTGCATCATTCATTCATTCATTTCACGTGTTTAATTATGAAATTCATCCCATATATATATATATATATATGTATATACACTGTATATGAAAGTTTCAGCTGTCAGTTACTAATTAATTGTCGAGTGCCACGTACGTTCTTTAATCATCGTAGCGTCTGACACTCCTTGGCACTCTTTAGCGCTATTAGATGACATTCTATCAATGTCGGTTCTGTGTAAATAAATATATTTTCATTTATTTCTAAAATATTATTATATATTACATTTTGCTTCAAGTTTATAAGAAATAATTTGTCAAAACATCTGATAGCTTTATAACATCCGAAGATAATATATATATATATATATATATATTATATAATATATATATATATATATATATATATTTTGTTGTGCAATGTCTGATTCCATTTGGCACTTCCTTATACAGATTACGAAATGGATTCAGTAAAGTAATTTTACAGAATATAAACCATTCTTTGTTGAAATAGGATCATCATCGTACTGGTCATTAAGAGAGAACGCGCCTCTTCAAACAGGCTGTAATTGTGCCTTAACTCATCTCAGTCAAATTTTTGGAAAGTGTCTTCCAACTTTCTATCTGTTATTATTGGTGTTGAAGGCATATTAAAATTTACAATCAGTTTTTTTTCGTCCATAAATTTATCAGCATTCTTTTGTAAATAAGTGAAAACAAACCTTTGATTATATTGGTAAAAAAGCAAAACAAAAACAGTATTTACATTGGAGCCAGTTTTCTTGGTTATCAAATTTAATATTTGTTTCCCTACTTCCAGGGAATGAAATATAATTCCAAATAGTATTATTTCTGATGAAGCAAATCATACTCCAATAATGTCACCGGGTAACACCATTTTGTTAATAAGCTAAGACACTGAGGTCGGGGGTTCGACTCCCGATTGTGCTAGTAATAATAATAATAATAATCCATATCAGGAGTTAGCGCAACAGGTAGCATTAGCTGGTTTGAGCCCTCCGTCCGTTCCTGGCCTTCTTGATTGAATAATGTACTCCTAATTAATACAAATTTGTATTTTCAGGTTTTATAGTGAACAAACAGAAGTGATTACATACACACACACACACACACACACACACATATATATATATATATATATTATATATATATATATATATATATATATATATATGCAGTATATATATTGTAACAAGCGTTAAAGGAGTTGATGTTACGTTACATTTTAGTGTAAATTTTGAAAATGGAAATTATACCTGCATTTAAATATGAAATAAAAGCAGACTTCGGGCAACGAATGCGCCCTTTAAAAGCTTTCACGATATTAATTTCAAAACTTAAATTAGTGAAGATGAATGCAGTAGAGCACGGAGAGAGAGAGAGAGAGAGAGAGAGAGAGAGAGAGAGAGAGAGAGAGGGAGGGAGGGAGGGAGAGAGAGAGGAGAGAGAGAGAGAGAGAGAGAGTTCAAAGGAAAAAAAGAGCGAATAAAAATAAGATAATTCCACTTCGTCTCCATGATTTTCCGTCTTCCGTATTCGAAAATTTCGATTTTAATTGATTTACCGTCACCCCTACGTTCGAAAGTTCTCCCTAAATACACATTATTAAAAGAAGAAGAGCAAACACCCCGTTATCAGCCACCCCCCCCCACTTAAAAAAAAAACCCTCTCGCGTTCCAACCAATATTTGGATTTGAACTAAAAAAAATATTTACATTTTCACGTTTTCTAAAAACCCAATTTGCTTTGATTGCTTTTTTACACTTACGTTTTCTTTAATACCTTCGCTTCTTTTTTTTTTAATAGCTAACTTTAAAGTTATGTTAAACGAAAATCATTTATTCTTCCATAAAAACAATATATTTATAAATGAATAAATGAATACGTACGGATGTACAGAAAAAGAGGTACACCACATGGCAGGTAATAGTAAATATATAATTTTTTCGGCTGCATTATTTTTGGCAAAGTCGAAAGCTACGCCCATAACTTCTGATTGGTTGAAATTTGATGACGTGTTGGAAATTGCTAACCAATCTTGCACTACCATCTAACGTAGTGTACGCCTAACCAGGGCATCATGTATGAAATGGGTGTGGCTTTCGACTGTCAAAATTCTGGTGAAGCAAATTTAATTAGCCCAGGGAACATCCTGAGTAATCACCAACTAGGTGGCCGGCCCAATTTCAATCGCGGCAGCGGTGTGAGTCGAACCCAGGCCCTTCAGATTTCGAGTCCAGTCTCCAATAAAATGAATCACAGAAGTTGTTGAAACGTAGATATGTCAGTGCGTCATAATATATATGACGCTACTCTATTAAATGTCGCCAGCTGCAGTGGTTTATTGAATAACACCACTTCCCTATAAGCGAAATGAAGAAAGTGAGGTCGGGGGGGTTTGACTTCGATTATCACCAGCACCCGATGTGATGGTGAGTGATAATAATCCAGAGTTAACTCAATGAGTCACATTAGTTGGCCTGAGCGCTGTGCCAGTTTCTGGCTCTCCTTACTAATTATTTTTAGTATTATAAATGTCTGAGTAATTTTTATGAGTTTTGAGAAAACTAACTAAGAAAACCTAATAAAAACTGAAAAGAAAACTAACTGAAACTAAAACTAATAAAAACTAGAAGGAAAACTAATGAAAATTAGTATGGAATAATTTTTAGTCCAACTTTTGTCTCCTAAAAAGATCTAAACACTTTCTTAAGATGAATCTTTTGTCCGTGCGTCACACCTGTGCTGAGGCCGCCGTTTTGGTTGAGCAAAATTGTCTGGCATGAACAATAAGTCAAAAAGCTTTCTCATTGGCTGACGAGTTACGAGCGTAATTCTATTCGGCATCCGGGCTTATTTGGGGGATTTTTACGGTACCCATTCATCTACTAACCAAAGAAGGACGAAAAACTGGGCGGGCTGCGCGCCGCTTGCCCGTGAAGGGAATCGAACCAGAACCGATAGAATAATAACATGGGATACAACCGAAGGATGACACTTCTCTGTAACTTCAGATCCTGCCACTTTCGTAAGTAACTCAATTTGATGACCATTTTGTTCAGTAAAGAGGAGATTAAGAAGTGTAACTCGTTAACAGACTGTTCGAAACCAATGTTCTCGTCCATAAACTCAATATCTTTATCAGTCTGGCTTCGTAGATTTTAATCACATTACGTTCATGCGTTCTTCGCAAAATAGATGTACATGTCAACTCTCTCTCTCTCTCTCTCTCTCTCTCTCTCTCTATCTATATATATATATATTATATATATTGGGTGACTTCATTGGCTGCGTTTAATTTATGACTTATTTCCAAGTTATATCGTCGTAATGCTGTTTCCGTCATGAAAACATGTTAAAAACAAAATATGTTCTTTTGCGCGAGTTTACTTACGAGTGAAAACTGCATACATATATATATATATATATATATATATATATATATATTATATATATATAGAGAAGAGAGAGAGAGAGAGGAGAGAGAGAGAGAGTCATAAATGCCCAAGTTGGTCGAACATTTATGTAAATTTTCGTTCGTGACCATCTTTTACCTAGTAGGTAGAACAGGTTATGTACTGTATTTTATATTTTCAAATTTTTAATCACTTTCGTTTGTGTTAAGGTATAGAGTGCGGGAGGAGGGGGTGTTCTATGAGAAAGTTTGGAGAAAACGTTTTTCTACCGTATACAATGATTATTTTTTTCAAATTTCATCCCCGTTATAATTTTAATTCAAGTATCTAGAAGTCAGATAAGTCGTCCTTTGTGCTTCTTCAGCTTTTACACACCCTCAGATTTATTTTAGGCTAGGTTAAGTTAGGTTAACCTCAGCTAACCTAACCTAGCGTAACATAACCTTAAAAAAGTGGTCGTACAAGAAAACCCGACTTATTTGCAAAGTCCGACCTAATTGGTGAAAAAGGTGGTTTATTATTGACGCCACTTAGGAATTTCGGCATATATATATATATATATAGCGCCTCAGTAATATACTTAGAAATATATTCCTGCATCGCATTTCATCTGGATATACATTTTTAATAAATTCGTACAGACGTATACGGTGAGAGTATTTCGGTATCACCCCGTTTTCGCAAATGAGGTCGCGAGTGATACTTATTTGGGCAGGAAATGAGGATCCCTATTCCGTATTGAGACCAAATGAGCATCATTTGAATGGAAGCCGAAACCATTTTACAGACATTGCATAAATTGCACATGCAAATTTGTCCTGAAAGCTAATGTATGATGCACAGTCTCATATATACACACAGTGTATATATATATATATATATATTAGTGAACCTCACCAGGATTCGAACCCGTCACCTGTTCAATAGGAGTCATGAGCGCTACTAACTACACCACGAAGAGGTAAAGCTAACACAATCTGTCATGAATTTCAACAACCGAAAACATTACGCTTTTGGGTCCAAAGGTGTTTTACGTCTTAACTTTCCGCATTCAAGGATTTAATTCAAATCTTTCTGGTGTACCATTAACGTACAATACCATAAATGAAATAATACTCAAGCGGTCCCGGGTTTGAATTCTGGTAGGAGTTATTTTGTATTACAAAAAACCGCGGTTATTGAGCACACACCACACACCACACACATTATATATATATATATATTATATATTATATATATATATATATATATATATATTCGCCTGTCTGTTTGTTTGTTTGTCTGTCTGTCCTTTATGCAAGCGCAAACCGTTTGACCTAGAGCTACCAAATTTGGCACGGGAACCTCTTATGGGATGAAGAATGTCAACACAGAGTCGGTCAGCCTGTCCTTTATGCAAGCGCAAACCGTTTGACCTAGAGCTACCAAATTTGGCACGGGAACCTCTTATGGGATGAAGAATGTCAACACAGAGTCGGTCAGCCTGTCTGTTTGTCTGTTTGTCTGCAACGCCGGGTACTGTGATATATATACTGCTACCCGCCCTCCGGGCGGGTAGCAGTATAATGGGGAGAGGGATGGGTAATTGGGAGAGGGTGGGGGTAATGGGGGTAATGGCTTTTTTACTTTTGTGTGTGGGGATAATGGGGAGTGGGAGTGGGAGGGTATGGAGTAGAGGGTGGGGGTAATGGGGTAATGGCTTTTTTACTTTTGTGTGTGGGGATAATGGGGGATGGGGGTGGGAGGGTAATGGAGTAGAAGGGTGGGGGTAATGGGGGGTAACCGCGATTAAACTACAGCAAAGAACGCAGCCGTGAAAATTTTGATTATTTGGTCAATAAAACTACAGAAAAGAACACAGTCCTGAAAATCTTGAGCTTCACGTATAATTATTTGGTTAATATTTGGCTGGACACAGGGGCTAACGAGAAATGAGAGGTTGTGTTTCACTAGCACTATTTTTCATGCTCTTTACGATGGTACTAATAATTTTTTGTGGAAATGCAAGATTATAGAAAAAATTACAAGTTACATTTTTGTAGTGAATATTTCCTGTTTTGGCTATAATGTACTTTTTTTCATAAAATATTTTTCCTGATTGGGCTATTTTTTCGCTACACTGCGACTTAATTAGTTGGTTGGTTTCTGTTCTGTCTATTTTTTTTTTTTAATTGGATTCAGTTTGGTCGTGTTTGTGATAGAACTATGACGTGCTGTTCGTGTGGTTTCTGACTTTGAGAACTTGATTCGTCATGTGCCCTAGATGAAGAGAAAGCACTGGATGTTTTTATCAATTACGGCGTTATTCTCTCATCCTTAACTTGCCCGAAATGTGACAGTGAGTGCCTAATACGAAAAGATCAGAAGATATTTAGGTGAAATAACCAATATTAACCTGTTACGACATTTCTCGTGCAAATGAGTAGAAACACTCCATTTTGGAATGGAAAAAAAAATAGTTTCTATTCATTTGCACAAGAAATGGGTATCAGATTCGAACAAAGCAGAGAAAACTACACTAGAAAAATGTGATTTTGATAAAAAATGTAGCCCCTTTGTCCAGCCAAATATTTACCAATTATTTTTTAGGACGACTTCAAACCGTTTGACCTAGAGCTACCAAATTTGGCACGGGATAAGATAAATCATTTTAATCAAATTCAGCCTTTTTCTTAAACTTTGTTTTATTTAAACTGGGGATCTAATGTGAAATTTATCCCGGGCAACGCCGGGTACCTCAGCTAGTATATATCATATATATATATATATATATATATATATATACAGTACTGGCCAAATTATAGGAATTTTTTTAAAATTTCATTTTTTGGTATAAAATGTTAAATTAAAAAAATTTTAAACGTTGAAAAGTTATTTATTTCTACACAGAATACATGGTCATTATTTAGCAATAGTTTAGTACTTAGTTTGACCCACCTTAGCTGCCATAATGGCTGCGACACGCTTCGGCATGCCATGAATCAATTTTTTGCATAATTCTTTAGTCGAACAAAGCGTGTTTGTTCGTCAGTTGTCGTTTGGTTGTCGTGCGATGCGGGTGTGTTTCTCTTTCTTTTACGTGTCATTGTAACTACCGTTTAATTTAAATAGTGTATTTACCCAATTTCGGCAATTATTTGTTACAGTTTTTAAGTGAATTTGAAAATGGGGCGAAAGAATGACTTGAGTCCACGGAAAATTGGGCAAATACAGGTTTTATTAACTTCTTCTACATTTAAACAAAAGGAAATCGCTGCCAAACTCCATGTTTCACCACAGTCAGTACTTCGTATTAAGAAAAAAATGGTATTTGGAGAAAATGTAGGCCCCAAAAGGGTTGGAAGATGCGGCAGAAAAAGGGTAACGACTCCAAGAACTGATAGACAGATTGCAATTTTGTCTCTTAGAAATAGAAGAGCTACTTGCAAAAACATTTCCAGTAGTCTAGCGGCTGATGGCATCAATATTAGTCGTAGAACAGTCAACAGGAGGCTTCTAACTGCCGGCTTCAAAGCCTACCGCCCAAGGAAGAAGCCCAGGCTCACTGAGGATATGAAGAAGGCACGTTTTGCATGGGCAAAGGAACACATTAACTGGACTAGTGAGGATTGGGAACAGGTAAGAATAATATTTAACATTAAATAGAATGTTAATACAGTAAATACAGTATGCATAGAAGTGTATTTACAGTACTGATAAAACTGCAGTAAAAATATCTGTAAAGCAGCAAGTCATACTGTACTTCGTTTTAGCTGTACTTCATACGCTATGCACTGACTCTTTCACAGGGCTTTCTTTGATTGCAGGTGGTGTTCTCCGATGAGTCAACGATTGCCGTGCTTGACGATCGTGTTCAAAGTGTAAGAAGGAGGCCTGGAGAAGAATTTTTGCCTGAGTGTCTGATGAAAACGGTGAAATTTCCACAAAATATCATGGTTTGGGGAGCAATTTCTGTGCATGGAACTAGTCGTTTGAGCATTGTTGAGGGGAATATGAACCAAGTCAAGTATATAGAAGTACTAAGAAGACGTCTACTGCCTCAAATAAGGGAATGGTATGGTAATAGACGTTGGATTTTTCAACAAGACTCAGCTCCATGCCACACGGCAAAGTCGGTTAAAAAATGGTGTCATGAAAATAGTGTTCGGTTGCTCCCATGGGCTGGAAATTCTCCAGACATGAACCCAATCGAAAGTTTATGGTGTATTTTAAAGGACGTAATCCATGAAACGCCGATAACAACAAAACACCAACTCATAGAGCGACTTATTCAAGTCTGGTTTCACTCTACACGTATTAAGGAATTATGCAAAAAATTGATTCATGGCATGCCGAAGCGTGTCGCAGCCCTTAAGGCAGCTAAGGGGGGTCAAACTAAGTACTAAACTATTGCTAAATAATGACCATGTATTCTTGTGTAGAAATAAATAACTTTTCAACGTTTAAAATTGGTTTAATTTAACATTTTATACCAAAAAATGAAATTTTTTAAAAATTCCTAATAATTTGGCCAGTACTGTATATATATATATGTATGTATGTATGTATGTATGTATCTGTTACGTGCTCATTGCGTTTGTCTTTGTGTCTAGATTTCTTTTTTTTTAGAAATAAGGACATTTTTAGAGAAACCTGGTATATATATATATATATATATATCTGTTACGTGCTCATTGCGTTTGTCTTTGTGGCTAGATTTCTTTTTTTTTAGAAATAAGGACATTTTTAGAGAAACCTGGTATATATACATATATATATATACACTGTATATCAGGTTTCTCCAAAAAAATTTCCTTATTTCTAAATAAATATTCTAAGCTAAAAAAAAAAAAAGATTCTGAAATCTCGACCCAAAGGCAAAATGGGTACGTAAAACAAGAGATTATTGAGTTTAATTAAACAAGATGTGAAGTGTTTTCGCCATTTTTTTCTAACCCAATATTCAATCTCACAAATGTTTGACATAAATTTTGGAAATAGCTCAGCTGGAATGTTGGTGATTACCTCGTACGTTTTAGTCTTTAGATCTTCGAGTGTCTTTGGCTCGATAGAATACATCCTGTCTTTTATGTAACCCCCCAAAAAAAATGGGTATGGGGGCCATTCCACTGCACCGGCTCATGAAGGGAGATTAGACTCCCAGAAAAATGATTCCTCAAAAGTTGCGAGTTTCACGAGCATCGTGTAGAGGTGCTCCATCCTGCTGAAACCGCTGTCAATCCGGGGTTCGGTGGTCTTACTAAGCTATATATAGTCTATTGGGAGCGGTATCGTCTTTTCCTATTTCGTACAATTTAGGCAAAGTTAATACAATATTTTTTAGTTATTAAGTAATGACACACACACACACACACACACACACATATATTATATATATATATATATATATATATATATATATACACACACACACACACACACTGTATATATAATATTATATATATATATATATATATATATATATATATATTAATGGAATAAAAACCCAAATCTGTTACTTTTCTGAAGGATAAAATCCTATAATAAAATACATCCATTATTATAAAATAACGGGCAAATAAAAATAGGGACTTTTTGGGAACACCCTATATATATATATATATATATATGAGGATTATTTCATTTTACGGTAATTTTGATTTCAGAATCATTAATTCTTTTTAATGTCTGTATAAATGTCATTTTTCAGGTCTGACTAAAAAATTTTAGAAAATAAATTATATATTTTCATGGAATTTTTTTTTATTTGTTTTAAAATTTTTAAAACATTTTAAACAATTTTGGTAATTAGTTATATATATATTATATATTTCATAGAATTTTTTTTATTTTTTAAATTTTTTTAAAACATTTGAAACAATTTTGGTAATTAGCTATATATATATATATATATATAATATATATATATATATATAATTACCCAAATTGTTTTAAATGTTTTAAAAATTTAAAAAAAATCAAAAAAATTCTATGAAAATTTATATATATATATATATATATATATATATATGTGTGTGTGTGTGTATTTTCTCAGCCAATGAGGGAAAAGCTTTCATACTCTGTGGCCAATAGGAAAGCTCCTTACAATAAATTATACTCGTTATCTGTATAACGTCATCCAACCTTCCTGAAATATGGCTTCATTATCTCCATTCTAGAGATGGCTCAAAATTTGAATTTAGAGCCAGTGTCGCCTCGGCTCTCGTGAGGAGATGATGTGTTGACGCGTGGCTCTTCTTCCGTATGACACGGTTTGCTCATTCTATCGAAATGAATTGAATTCTTTATAAGCGTCGATTTCGAGCTAAAACTTAATGTATTTAAATATTTCTAAATTGTTAATTTATTTACCACATATTTATTGCGATGTTAACTGTCGTGTTAAAACATTTTATCGAATGGATTGTTGTTACGAGAGAAATGTTAATTTTACTGGGTCCAACTCAACCAGACAAACTGGTCAATTTTGCATTTAAATTGTAATCGTAACCATGATAACTGAAGAACTATGGGACGCAAAATTTACGAGTTAAATTAACTGTTGGCTTTTGCTTTATGTTAATGTTAATGTTCCCTTACTGCAAATCGCACTTCAACTTGTATTTAACACATGCTGAGGTCAGAAGAATTTTAGGTAAGGTTTATTGTTAATAACTTAAGGTTTAGTAAAACATCTTATTAAAGCTGTAGAGAAATATAATTTCTCTCTCTCTCTCTCTCTCTCTATATATATATATATATATATATATGATGAATAAAGCCACGA
>JAJOZX010000883.1:870000-1075000 GCA_023014485.1 Bathynomus jamesi | reverse complement strand
TCCAACGCATTTTGAAGCGCTGTCAATGGAAAAGTTACATTCCAAGATTAGTCCATGCTATTAATGAAGATGATCCGGACCGAAGAGTGGAGTATTGCGAGTGGTACTTGGCACGATGTGGATGTGGATTGGACGAAGGGGTTTCGTAGAATATCCTCCGCGTTCACCAGACCTCACACCACTAGACTTTTTTTATGGGGATACTTAAAAGACAAAGTCTACGCTATAAAACCTGCAACAGTCGCTGAATTGAGAGCAGCCATTGAACGAGAATGCACACAAATACCAAACGAAATGTTTCGTGATGTTTGCGATTCATTGCTTCGCGTTATCAGCAGTGCCTGGACCAGAACGGACGTCAGTTTGAAAACAGGCGTTGACAAAACAATTAAATAATGTCTGTAGATTCTATTACATTTTGAAAATGAAATGTATTTTAATAAACACTGCCTTTATAAGTATTTAAAGTGTGTATACATGTTTTGGGACGCCCTGTATATATATATATATATATATATATATATATGGTGTCCCAGAAGACCTGCCCATAATATTAGACTTTGGGTACGTATTCTGGGATACCCTATACCAGGGGTGGGGAACCTGCGGCCTTTTGGGGTACTAGTTGCGGCCTTCTGCCTATTTGACATTCAGAATTCATACCGTACGATAATGGACAGCAACTGATACCACTTTAGGGCTTTAGGCTATTTCATTAGATCATGGTTTCAGCTTCACTGCTTCTTACACATACAAGCCTTCTTTATGGCTTGAACAATAGGAAATATGGCAACGTTGCCAGTTGAAACTGGCAGAGTTGCCTTACGGCTTACGCCCTTACCTATCAACGATCAACTCGACTGGCTGACTGGATGACAGTTACTGACGATTCTCCGATAGTGACACGCACGCTTGTTTCCTTTAAAACTGTAAATCTTGGATCAATTCGTGTACCATTTTTATTTAAAAATCTTCTGGTACCCCAATCATGTCAAAAACTGTGAAAAGAAAATTAAAGGAAGAGAACAGAGTATTCCATGAAGAATGGGAATTGCAGTATTTCATAGTTACTGAGAAAGATAAAATGATGTGTTTGCTCTGCAACGCCATAATTGCAACAGTGAAGAAAACACAATGCATATCAGCATTATGCAACTCATAAGAACCACAAGTATGCTATATTGGAAGAAGAACCCCCGAAAGTTTGCACTTACGAAGATGAAACTCAAAACAAAAGCAGCAACAACAGCAAGTATTTAAAACGATGTCAGGCCTAAGGACTGAAATCACTGAAGCAACTTATAAAGTAGCATATATACTTGGAAAAAGAGGTAAGCCATATAGTGATGTGGAAATCATAAAAGAATGCATTGTTGAAGTTGTAGCCCCTTTAGATTCAGACAAGGTTAACAAATACAAACAACTACCTCTTTCAAGAAGGACCATAACTGATCGGCAACATGAATTAGCCCTCAATGTAACTGAACAACTTCATACAATATGCCAAAGCGAAAATACTTATTATTCGATTACCTTGGATGAGTCCACTGATATTACTGACTCAGCGCAAGTGTCATTTTTTATTCGTGTTATAACTGTAGATTTTCAATGCTACGAGGAGTTACTGGCTTTGGGTACCCTTACGGGGAAGACACGTGGAATTGACGTTTTGTCTCTCTTCAAAGAAAAATGCCGTGAAGCGAAACTGAATTTATGTAATTTAGTAAGTGTATGCACAGATGGTGCACTTTCCATGAGGAAAATGTGCAGGATTTGTTGCGCTACTACAAAAAGAACTGCCAAATCCAGATAGCTTGATTTCCTTTCACTGTATTTGGCATCAACAGAATCTCTCTGCCAAATCTACTGTTTTAAGTGACATATTAAGTAAAGTTATACGTATTGTGAACTACATTAGAACAAATGCATCACGACATCTCGCAATATGCTTATGCTTGATGGTGAAACATTCAGTGTGGATCTTCCGTATCATTCTAAAGTGCGCTGGTTGTCACAAGGGCAAGTCTTTGAAAAACTTTTGTCTTTGCGAAAACAAATCACAAGATTTTCTGAGGAACTCAATGAACCATGTGAATTGTCAAAAAAGGATTTCTGCAGAAATGCTGCATTTTTGTGTGACGTAATGTCAAGCAAAATTACCTGAATATTTCTTTGCAAGGTAAAACTAAATCCATATATGAAATGTGGCAAAAAATCCAGGCTTTTCGGAGGAAGCTGCGCTTTTCCAAAACTATCCTTACCCGATCGGAACTTTCAGCTGAACACTTCCCTGAACTGGCAAATGTAATTGATGAAGAAGATACAAGCAAATCATTAAGGGAATGCGATGTGAAAGAATACACAGCTGTCCTAGACTCCCTAATTGAAGAATACGATGAAAGATTTGAAGATTTTGAGAAACATGACTTCACACTGAAACTAGCTTTCCAACCACACCTGGTTGGTGTCTCCAAGGCACCTGAAGATTTACAGATGGAGTTGATTCAGCTATTAGAAGATAATATCTTTAAGTCTCTATTTGATACTGAGAAGGATCCTGTTGAAATATGGAAAAATGGAATTGAATACCCACGTCTGCGCCAACATGCTCGTCGAATGTTGCCTTCTTTCGGCACAACCTACTGTTGTGAATAAACGTTTTCATATGTGACTCAAATCAAAACGCGCTTGAGATCTCAGATGACGAATATTCACCTGGAGGACCAACTAAAACTACGGTCAACGATATTGGAACCAAATGCACGACTCCTGTCCCGCAATAAGCAGTCACAAAAAAGTCATTAAATGGTTTATCACTTTTTCACTTAATATTAACATCATTTCACTTAATATCATTTTTCACTTAATATTAGTTCTATTGTTAATTATTCTCCCCCAAAAATAAATGTGCACTTGCTGAATTTTTTATTTATTATAAAAGCCCTCACGTATTATCAAGTTTGATTTAAAATTAATAAATATGTAGATTGTAGACTAAAATATGATATTTTGTTGTACTGTATATGTTAAATTCTCAGCATGCGGCCTGATAGGGTCTTGGTTAAATGAAATGCGGCCTTCCAATGAAAAAAGGTTCCCCACCCCTGCCCTATACCGTATACCGTGACCCCAAACGTATAGCTACTCTGTTGTAACGGCAAATTTGTATGCTTAAATCTCATATCGAAAAATAAATAAAAATCTTAAAATAAAGAAGTGATTTTGAAATGGTTTTAATTTCACGTAAAAATTAAATCTTTAAAACAGAGACTTGGACATAAATGAGAGCAAACTTACCCGAAACTCGAGAAGCAAGTAAACGAACTTGTGTTTGACATCCCAGGAACAGATTTATGTTCAGCAAATAATCTGCCGGTAAAAATAAAAAAAGATTAGCTTTAGGATCTTTTACACTTTGACGCTTGTAAAAGTTTTTATTAATTTTTATTTTGTTGATTTTTTCTTCCTCATAAGAATGAAAATTCTATGTAAACATGTGAGATGTGTTTCACTTGTTACGTGTCGAAAGTTCGATTAGCTCAGAAAATACATCGCCTAAAGAAAATCCTCCGAGAGAAAAATTTTAGTTTAAATTTTTTCTGCGAAAAGGCGAAGCTTAGGTATAACGAACTTAGAGTCTAGGTCAACAGAAGGTCAGTAGTGTCTGTACGAGTGACGTCATGGTCGTCATGTAATGGTCATTTGGGCTTAGTAAGGCGGAGTCTCTTGAAGTCTAAGGTGTGACTTAGAGGTATAGCTTCAGTTGTAGTCGTATCTCTCCAAAGATGAAGTGTTGTAATTTGCTTCTGAAATAAGTGGCACAGATTGGTTTTATAAGCTGACTTTAAAGTGTCTCTGTTCTTCGAATAATTTGAATATCATTGTTTCACTGTTTCATACTTTGTCTCAAGAGTACAGGTTCAGACCTCCTTTAAATAAGGTGGTAGTCAGCAGGAAAGACTGAAAATAATACCTGAAAGTGTGGCATTTTTTTAAAATTTAATTTTGTTCACATATCCAACTTCTAGCTTATAGGCTTGCCGAGTTTATTGTGTTTTCTCCGGGAAAAATCGTACAATTTTTGTGTTGAGCAAATATCTTTTGATGATTTTGTTTCCCGATGAAATCTGCGGAGTTCGCTCAGGACTTTTGGAAAGTTTGTTATAAAAAATTAATTTGGAGGAATTTTTTTTGAAAAATTCTGCGGAACTCGCGCGGAACGTTTGAGACGAAATTTCTGTAATTTTCGTAAGTAAATTTTTTATTTTAAGGAATTTGAATTAAGTGCTGTTTCTTGAGTCACATATAAAACACCTCTGTATAAATCCTTTGAGACTTAATCCAAGTAATCGAAAACATCTTTTGGCATTCACTATTATTGTTTGAACAAAAGTGTACAGCTGTAAACTTATTTTGAATTAATGTTCCATCGCGAGTGAAATCTTTCAATTTTGCGAAATAAACTTTATAGGGGGAATTTTGTTGTTTCTATGTTACCTCGCAATAGGCCTCCGTCGTAAGCTCAGGATAAATTAACATTCAGTTCGAAATTAAAAGTGGGCTTCAGATAAGCCGAGGAAATTGTGCGTATAAAATTGAAAAGGTCATCCGAGTGATAACCAGAGCCATCATGAACAAACGAATCCGCGCGCGCGCGTAATAAGTACAATAACACACACACACACACACACACACACACACACACACATATATATATATATATATATATATATATATATATATATATACAGGGCGTCCCAAAAAAATGTATACACACTTTAACAGCTGATAGCTAAATTGATGTTTCATTCTTTCCAAGTTAAACCCATTAGAATTAATAATGGCAGTCAGACTAAGCTTTGAACAAAGGAAATTCATTCTAAAATGCTACTGGAAGTGTGAAAACGCAGTTGAAGTGCAAAGACAGTTTAGGAGGGAGTTTCAAACAGATCCACCAACGCGACTTACCATCACTCGAATTAGAGATAAGTTTGAAGCCGATGGAACTGTTCAGAATGTCCACAAGAAGCGTTCCGGAAGACCACGGACATCGACAAGCCCCACAAAGCAAGAAAGAGTACTGGAAACGTATCACCAAAGTCCAAGAAAATCTGTGCGGCAAGCGAGTCGTGAGGTAGGAATTTCAGAATCGTCTGTCCAACGCATTTTGAAGCGCTGTCAATGGAAAAGTTACATTCCAAGATTAGTCCATGCTATTAATGAAGATGATCCGGACCGAAGAGTGGAGTATTGCGAGTGGTACTTGGCACGATGTGGATGTGGATTGGACGAAGGGGTTTCGTAGAATACCCTCCGCGTTCACCAGACCTCACACCACTAGACTTTTTTTTATGGGGATACTTAAAAGACAAAGTCTACGCTATAAAACCTGCAACAGTCGCTGAATTGAGAGCAGCCATTGAACGAGAATGCACACAAATACCAAACGAAATGTTTCGTGATGTTTGCGATTCCATTGCTTCGCGTTATCAGCAGTGCCTGGACCAGAACGGACGTCAGTTTGAAAACAGGCGTTGACAAAACAATTAAATAATGTCTGTAGATTCTATTACATTTTGAAAATGAAATGTATTTTAATAAACACTGCCTTTATAAGTATTTAAAGTGTGTATACATTTTTTGGGGACGCCCTGTATATATATATATATATTTATATATAAACTCGGGAAAGAAGCCCGTTTTTACTTAGGAAAGCGATAAAAACAAACTAGACTCCATTCAACTTATTTAGATAAAACAATTTCCTTGTAATACTTCTTGTTTTGTTGTTTTATTTTTTACTTGTTTACTTTTTGTCCGTGAATAAACGAAATAGAAACTGTTTTAAGAAAAAAAAAACTTTTTTCAGTTTCACAAAAGGAATCTTAACTCCATAATTTGAACAAAAGCATTTTCCATTTAACGCAAAATGTATACGAACCAAGTTAATTTGTTCTCACAACGACTTTGCCCATTATGACAACATCCACTGAATGCGATATATATATATTTAGTCATCGATGCATTCATAGTTTGAGTGGAAATATAAAGAGTTAAACATCTTTTTACAGAGAGCACCATTCCGCCCATACGCCCACTTCAGGGTACGAGGAGCTAGCAACAGTATTACCAAGCAAATATGGGGGTCAAAGTACCGATGAGACTTTTGTACGTAGTTTATCACCATTGAAAGCAACACTGCTCTGCGTTAGTCTAGTCAAAAGAACGTCCGTATACGTATTCAATGATTGCAATTTTCGTTAGTTTGTATTACAGACACCCTCAGTTATTATCAGTCTTGGTGCATGATTCTTCAGGAGCAAGATGAATCGCAAGTTTGTCTTTCCTCCAAGGCAGCGGAAATTTACTTGTATCAATCATAATCATATTCGTAGTACCTCAAGCTTGCGCTACACAAACTGGACTAAAAACTTCAAGTGTATATACAGTATATATATGTATATATACATTATAACTGCAAACACGCAGTATAATTAACGTAAAGAACGACGCTTTGTATAGGAGAATTATCCGCGCAAGATGAGAGCGAAAGAACGAAACAAATGAAAAAATGAGGTACCCACCCGGGAATCGAACCCGGGATCTTCCGATTGCCGGTCAGATATGATAACCACTACACCACAGGCCTCACCCAAACAAATGTCGTAATTCCTCTACATACGCGCAGAAACCAATGCCCCAAAGGGGCACCTCCCGCATGCCGTAACATTATATACATTATAACTGCAAACACGCAGTATAATTAACGTAAAGAACGACGCTTTGTATAGGAGAATTATCCGCGCAAGATGAGAGCGAAAGTGGTGTAGTGGTTATCATATCTGACCGGCAATCGGAAGATCCCGGGTTCGATTCCCGGGTGGGTACCTCATTTTTTCATTTGTTTCGTTCTTTCGCTCTCATCTTGCGCGGATAATTCTCCTATACAAAGCGTCGTTCTTTACGATATATGTATATATATAGATATATATATAAGTTATATATACAGTACAGTATATCGATGAAAGGACGATTGTAAAGGAAACTGGTATCGATCTCTCCTGATCTTAACAAACTTGACGTTTTTTTTTTATTCAGATTTTGGAATAAAAAAAATAAAAATAATGAAATAAACTATATAAAAACGTAGAATAAAACAGAAAGAAAATAAAAAATAAAATATTGAATCTTGAATCACATTTTATTGGAGGAAACTTTTCTCATTAAAATCTCCAACTTGGAATTAATTTTTAATTTGAAATATTCTCAAATATTTTACCCAAAAGCTTTGCCAACTTCACACACACACACACACACACACACATGCAAACAATATATATATATATATATATATATATATATATATATATATATATATATACACGAGGGTAATTCAATAAGTATCCGCACTTTTTATTTTCACAATTTTATTTTCACATCTGATAGATTATAAACACATCACTTCTCAACATAGTCTCCCTGTTTCTCAATACACTTAGTCCATTGATTTACAAACTTCCTAATGCCATCACAAAAGAATGTTTTTGGCTGTGAGCGTAGCCAGTCATGCATCGCCTCCTTCAGGTCATCATCGCCTTGGAATCGCTGACCTCTCAAAGCGTCTTTTAGTGGTCCAAACAGGTAAAAATCCGAAGGTGCCAGGTCTGGACTGTAGGCTGGATGGTCAAGAACTTCAAATTTAAGTTCTTGAAGGCATTTTCTAGTCTGTGCAGCGGTATGAGGGCGCGCATTGTCGCGGTATGAGGGCGCGCATTGTCGCGCATTGTAACGATGCACTTGTTACTGTAGTTCCACGCTCTAGATAATGGTCAAGGTTATCATTATCATTATTCGTATACTGACATGCTTCGGAATGAGTTAAAGCAAGCAATTCGCACAAAACGGAGAGGGAGATTGTCGGAAGGTGTTATTCTGTTACACGACAATGCGCGCCCTCATACCGCTGCACAGTCTAGAAAATGCTTTCAAGAACTTAAATTTGAAGTTCTCGGCCATCCAGTCTACAGTCCAGACCTGACACCTTCGGATTTTTACCTGTTTGGACCACTAAAAGACGCTTTGAGAGGTCAGCGATTCCAAGGCGATGATGACCTGAAGGAGGGAGTGCATGACTGGCTACGCACACAGCCAAACACATTCTTTTGTGATGGCATTAGGAAGCTTGTAGATCGCTGGATTAAGTGTATTGAGAAACAGGGAGACTATGTTGAGAAGTGATGTGTTTATAATCTATCAGCTGTGAAAATAAAAGGTGCGGATACTTATTGAATTACCCTCGTGTATATATATATACATATATATATATATATATATATATATGTGTGTGTGTGTGTGTGTGTGTGTGTGTCCTTTTTCTTCATTCTAACTCTTTGACGAATATGGCATACATATTCTCTCTCTCTCTCTGTGGAAGGAGTGACTCATAAATCTTAATAATGCACTTATTTACTTCGTTTGTTTTCTATTGTTTTCCCCCCCTTTTTACCAGGACTGAAGGCTGAGTTGTTCTATGTTCGAGAAGGGGTCGTGAACGACTATGCCCTGAGCTGGACTGTCCCTGTGCCATCGAACGTGCACAACCTTTATTTCACGTGGGAGGCACTCACAAGGAAACCGGTAAGTCGTTTTCTTTCCTGGATTTAATTAAATCTTATTTTAAGGGAAACTGATGCAATTTTCGAAAAATAACAATTTTAAGAACCCACAAATATATATATATATATATATAATTATATATATATATATATTAAATCTGGGGTTGGTCGGTGACTTAATGGAGTCCTATTCATCGCAGCTGAATTTAAAATCAAGCAAATTTTAATTTTATTTTTAATTTTTAATTTTTTATCACATGCATTTTTATGGTATTTAAAAAGATTAAGTATTTGAAGAAAAACTTGCTTCTTTCCTCCACAAATTAAAATTCTTTCTTTGAAAGGAGTGAAATGCGATACAAAGTCTCATTTCCCACGACGAGTCCTTCTTTTTCCGCTCAACATTAAACTGCTCATCTGTTCACCCGAATTTCATCAACGCGATATTCCTCACCCTGGAAGGAGACCCTTCTTCATTCTTTTTTTTCTTTCTCCTTCCGCACTTCCTAGCTCTTCTTCGTAATTGGGACGTGTCGGAACGTGTCTGCAGCTTCCTCATGATGAGTTGATTAATGAATTTGCGTCGTAAGACACAGATTTCACTCCAGGAAATGAATTTCTTTCTTCCGAACTCGTTTCGCTTAGAGTCCCTACAACCTCTCTCTCTCTCTCTCTATATATATATATATATATATATATATGCACTAAAATCACAAAATAACACGTGACCTTATTAATAAGCAAACAACCACAAGGAAAAGGAAACACAAAGTCCGAGCGCTTTCGTGATATATTCACATTATCAAGGAGGAACAGAAAATATTTTCTATTCCTGTTTCTTTTCTGTTCCTCCTTGATAATGTGAATATATCACGAAAGCGCTCGGACTTTGTGTTTCCTTTTCCTTGTGGTTGTTTGCTTATATATATATATATATGTGTGTGTGTGTGTGTGTGCAGTGTGTCCTCAATTTGGCTCGGTAAAAAAAACTTGTCTGCATTAAATATAACATAGTAGTAGCGCAGTTTACCTTTTTATTTACATTAAATTTTAATTAAATTTTAACAGAACTTAATGGAAAACATTCGTTGAGTGACGGTAACAGAGGAAAAATGCAAATATTTAAAACTTTTTTTTTCATTAGCTTCTCCCTATAATAGTGTCGACTGTCGACATGTTTTTACAAACTAGAATACCTTTATAAACATGCCAGATTCCCGATATAAACGTTTCCTGAATCTCGTCCTGCAAATAAAAGGTTTACTATAAGTAAACGGATCAGTAATTAATTAATAAATCCATGAAGAGAGAGGTAAATAAATAAATAAATACATAATAACTGCCTGAATAATTTGATATTAGCAGAAAAAAAAAAAAAAGAATATACTGTAGTTTACCCAAAAAATCACGAAGTTACATTTTCGTTGGTTTGTAAAGATAAAATTTTATGAGTTTTCTTTCATAGCGTTTAGGGGAACTAAATTGTTTTAGTACGTCCCCCTACGCTACTCCTAATATATATATATGTACTGACAAATATTCGGATGATTCTACTGACATTTTATAACTTCGTTTTGGAGTCAATATTCAATGAATTCAATAAGTATTTTAAATATTTTGAAGGATATTATTATTATTATTATTATTATTATTTTTTAAAATACAGGGTGCTCAAACAGTAATCTGGTCAGTGAGTGCTGCGTTTTATTTCCGTCATTTCCCAACTTATTATGTGATAAATCACAGTACAGGGTGATCTAACAAAAAAAGGCGTTCTCAGAAATAA
Source organism: Bathynomus jamesi (assembly GCA_023014485.1). Taxonomy (NCBI): domain Eukaryota; kingdom Metazoa; phylum Arthropoda; class Malacostraca; order Isopoda; family Cirolanidae; genus Bathynomus; species Bathynomus jamesi. Next base: position 1,064,599 of record JAJOZX010000883.1, on the reverse strand, counting down.
ATTTACGCATGTTTTTAGGAACACCTTTTTTTTTATTTGATCACCCTGTGTAATAATGAAGAAAAGGACAAAAGAACTAAAGAGAGAGTCATGAGAAAATGAAAGCCATTTTTGAAAGAGATTTCATTTCGCCTTTAAACAAAGCGAGACACGTTGACTCACATTGTGGAACACTTCCTTCCTTTTCATCAGGTTGTATGGCATTGATGACGCGATAAATCTCCTGTATTAATTCGCGTAAAGTGCGTCCATTCTCCACGCAATAACCTCGACAACTTATGAAGAAAATGCGTTCGAAAATATACAGGGTGACCAAGAAGTCTCGGCCAAAAGGCTACTGCCACGTTGTATATTATGAGGCAGGACTTCCAGGACACACTGTATATACGTAAATTAGTGTTAATTCTAAGTTAAGCACATACTGATAATTAACAGTATGTGGTCTTGGGAGAGGGATTTGTCAAACCCATTCGACTCTCACCCAGGACCCAATATCGATTAACTTCGAATTATCATTAATTTACATATATATTTTACAAGACATTTTCTTCCAAAGCTCTCTCTCTCTCTCTCTCTCTCTCTCTTCTCTCTTATATATATATATATATATATATATATATATATATATATGTGTGTGTGTGTGTGTGTGCGTGTGTGTTGAATAAGTGGCATAGCAACAAGATTTTACAATGATTTTGGGGTATTGGAATTGATTTGCATATTAAATACTTTAATTTATTCGAAATCTGATTTTCTTTTATTATTTTTTTATGCAAATTTTTTTCCCGTTTGTTTTAATTTTTTTTTTTTTTTTTTTTGTTTTTGTTTTCAATTTATTTTGTGAGTTTTTTCGATACATCATTTTAGGGAACTTTGTAATAACGCTTCTTTTTTTTTATAGTTCTTCCTTTCTTTTGTATCCTCTTTACCACAATGTTTTCTGTTGCTTCAATTTAAGGTTACATTATTTATTTATTTATTTATTTTTATTTTGAATTTGATTATATTCTTACCTCTTAACACCATTCTAATAATTCGGTACCATTTTCCGTAAACTAGAGTATAAATGACTGGGAAAATGTAGAGGGTGATCCAAAAATTGTGTTTCTTGAACTAATGTTACGTAAATATTTTTTTGGAACACTTTTTTTGGGGGTGGGGAGGTCAGCTTGTAGTTACTCAATTAATAAAATTTATTCGATGAGGGGGGGGGGGGTCTTTTTCTGCGAGTTTACTTTTTGACGAATATTTCTCATTATTAACTGAATTTTCAGTAGTTTGTACTACTTTCGACTACTTTTTGACCATCACATTCGCACGAGTAATACGGACTTAATGCTTTGGTTTAACGCTTGTTTTCAACAATCTCTCTTATCTTTTTCCTATGCCCCGTTCCGCCTTCCTCATTATTGGGTCATACCCATCGAGAGAGGCACGCGGATAAATTGAAACAAGGCGAGAGAGAGAGAGAGAGAGAAATATTTTAATCGGCGCCTCTGTATAAATGAAGGATAAACGAGAAGTGGGAGTCAAAAGACGCGCGTGGTGTTCGCCCTACAAAGCTCCTTCTTCAGCCGGAATGGGAGTCTTTTCATAAAAGGGAGTCATTATCCGTAGATTTTAATGGGTTTTAGCGATGTTTCTGCGCCATTCGAAAGAAGTTGTAATTGTCGGCCACGTCCAGAATTATTGCTAAAGAAGCGCCTTTTTGCCTTGTTCCTCGTTCGTTTTTAGTGCCAGAATTAAGAGTGAAGAAGAAGCATTCTGGGAATGGCTTCTCGCTCGAGTCGAGAGACGATTACTGAAAGAAGGAACAGGTTGTAAAAACTACTCTAAAAGGTCTTAATGAGCGGTCATCAAGGTAATCGTCATATTCGCCGTCATCATCATTTTATATATATATATATATATATATATATATATACACAGTATATATACACACATTGCATGAATATTCATTTTGCTAAGGCAGAAATGCCCAACAGGATTCGGAGCCAACATCGCTTTAGTAAAACGCGAGGTCGCTAACCATTACGCTACAACAAAATGAAAGAAATACTGTCATTACTTCGAGTGCATGGGGGTTAGTACAGAAAACACTTCTAAATTCAAAAGCGTCGTGTATTCCCTAGGGTGTTGAAATACGCTCCAGTGCGCCAGGTTGTACTAATTTTTATCTTGTTGGTTCGAACCTTGGTGGGGGAACAGTTGCCATATATATATATATATATATATATATAATTATATATATATATATATATATATACACATATATATATATATACACAGGGTGTTTCAGGAGGAAAGGTCAATACTTCGGGAGGTGATAGTATCGGTCATTGTGAGGAAAAAAGTTCATATAAACATGTGTCTAATTCTGAATGGTTACGGAGATAGAGCTGTTTGAATCTGATGCGCGCCCAGCTCTTCCTCCCCCCTGCGGTGGTCCCATTCAATGGCTACCAATGTCTCCAGACCTCTCTCCGTTAGATTATTGTTTGTGGGGTGGATGAAAAGTCAAGTTTACAAAAGAAAGGTGGATACACGAGACGAATTGCTCGCGCGCATTTTGGATGCTGCTGCCCGCATAAAGGAACGTCAAGATCAACTCAGACGAACAACACGCGATCTTCGCACACGAGTTGCAAAGTGCATTGAGGTTGACGGTGGGATTTTCGAAAACATATTGTAAACTGTAACAAATTTGTCATTTCTGTATCTGATACCATTCAAAATGCCAATGTTTAAATATTAAATGTTAGAAACAGTATATAATTGGTTTCTCTTTCTTGATTACCGTTAACAATGCTTTTGCATTTGTACATTCAAACAGCTCTATCTCCGTAACCATTCAGAATTAGACACATGTTCATATGAACTTTTTTTTCTCACAATGACCGATACTATCACCTCCCGAAGTATTGACCTTTCCTCCTGAAACACCCTGTATATATGATACACACAGACCGTGCATGGAACAAGGAACTCTTCTAGGATAATTAAATCCACTATAGTCCGAATAAGTAATGGTAAATGACAAATACTATAGTTTTTCTTTTTCATGATGCTAGCCCGACGTGGGCAACGGGTCACTCGCAAAGTGGTCCCAAAAATATAGCTTCCCTCACCAGCTACAGTATCTGCAAAGCAGATAGGATCCAGCTTTGGGACAGGATCTAGCTGGTGAGGGAAGCTATATTTTGGGACCTCTTTGCAAGTGACCCGTTGCCCACGTCGGGCTAGCATCATGAAAAAGAAAAACTATAGTATTTGTCATTTGCCATTACTTATTCGGACTATAGTGGATTCAATTTTCCTAGAAGAGTTCCTTGATCCATGCACGGTCTGTGTGTATCATAAAAAACCTCAGGGAACCATTCTGAGTTCATTCCCATATATATATATTAGGGTGATGCAAAAAAGGGGTCAAATTTTTTTTTTTCAATTTTCAGGGAGACACCCTCCTATTTTATTCATATTCCTAAGAAAGTATTGTATGCGAAATTTGGGGTTGAAAAAGAGAAAATTAGAGGTTGCTACCAAGCTTTAAAAATAAATGTATATCAGTTTGTGCTCAAAAATATTGTTTTGTTGATATTTTCGCCGGAGCCGGTTTGATATGTACCTACTGTAGTTAACCTAGTTTGAAAAAAAACGATGACATTCTAGACTATAGTACGTAGTGAGCTCATAAAATAGTAAATAATAGGCACGCTGATTTCCGCACCACCCTCTGAGGTACAGCGTATAGCGCGTTAACTTTTTTTTATGTGGAAGTTTCCCCAGTAGGCATATCATAACCACTTATGTATGTTTATTTTCGTTTTTTGTGAAGCAAGAGTAATGTTTTCTTGTTTTTGTTTGAGAGTGACGACCTGTAACTTTTAACAATTTGAAGAAGGTATTGTTTCTGCTCTTCATCATTGGTTATCAGTTTGTTGTATTCCTCCATCAGTCGTACACCTCTTTCCGCAATGTCGTTTACCACTTTGAGTCCATATGCGATATCTCTTGCATTCGCATAACTTTCATCATCATTCCATTCTTCAGCATCTTTTTCAAGAAAAGTGCAAGGCACCTCTAGGATTTCAAAGAATCTTTTTGTGTTCGCAGTAACGAAATCCTGCAGTTGTTTCTGCCCAGCTGATTCAGGATTTATTGATGCTCGTTTGCTCGGTTTTGAGTCAACTGGTTTCTGCAGAGCATGCTTCATTTTGTTTTTTGTCTCATGCGAAACAGCTGAATCAAAAAATGCAAGCGCCACAAGCTCCTCAGAGAGGTACCACAAATGTCTCAAAAACTTATTGAGTGCAGCACTTGCAATTTTGTCATCCTTTTGATTGTAGAGCTGCAGACTTTGCACAAAATGCAAATCTGAACGGGGGGCGCATGAGGGTATGGGTGCCAGGTACCACGATCTGATGTATATCGCAGCTGAAAAGAAGCAAACATCTCAGTCCTTTTTCCTCTCTCTCAGTTAGTTTAAACTGAGATTTAAACATCCAAATTTTAATGCAGTAAATTAGCTTGCCCATCCATCGTGCTCTGTGATAAGCTCCGGGTGCTTTAAAGCTGATTCCTGACTTGGGGGCACTACCGATGAAAATGAGCGTTAGCTCGAGCAATTCCTTGTAGTCATCACGAGGCTGCTGTTCATCAAGCTGAGCTTGAGCAAATTGAATGAGTTCTTCAGCATCTGAGATTTTCTCTGCAATGTTAGGGTCATCTGTTGCTGTTTGGTAATTGTTCTTGTTAATTTCCACCCACTTTGCTTTGAATCTCTTAAACAGTTGTATGTCAGGGCCACTAGAAGATGGCAAGGAGACAGAAACTGCAGCTTCTAACACTATTTCGAAAATATGATGTCGGCAAGCCAGCCACAGCATATCTTTATCCAATCTTTGCTCTAGTAACATACAAGCACCACTCTTAGAACCTGTGTTGGAGGCAGTGGTGTCAAAACACATGCCCTTCACTTGGTCAGATATATTCCACTCCAATACTAACTGATGGACAGCATCTGCAATGTTTTGACCAGTTCCTCTGGCAAGTTTGGGAATACCAAGAAGCTGATCAACTCCTTGGCCGGAAATTAGAACTGGCAGTCGATCAACATTTTCATGACCAGTAATATCTTCCATTAGTTTGCCGTCCCAATGTATTTGGAGAGGGCAATTTGTTTCGAAATCCTGCTTCAAATTTTCTGCCATTGTCTTGCGGTTCCTTTGTCTTGATCTCCGTATCGATGAATAGCTAACACTGTATTCTTCAGGGTTTTGCCCAAGAGCATTGATTGTTGGGATCAAGATTTCCGAAGCAGCTCTATCACTTACTTTTGCAGCATCAAGAGATACAAGCATTGAAGAATCCATAAGCTTTGCACTCTTAGACTTTGATCTACTTTGTCTCGAAGTTGATGGCTGCTGAGGGTCAGCAACAAATTCTTCTTCTGATTTTGAACTATCTTCATTCAAACTTGAAGGACTTGAACTTGAGAGCACTGCTGCTTCGAAAACGGCTGTTTCCCTCTTTCTTTTCTTTTCAAGCAATGTTTCCTTTTCTCTAGCAATCTCTTCCATTTGTGAAAAAACTTTATCCACTCCAGACATTTTGCCTTTTCTTCCTTTTTGTCGTTGCAGCATCAAAAACTCACGATCTTCATCTATCTTTATCATGTCAAGAGCACTTGCATGTGCAATGTCAAACAGATCTTGCAAGTCATTTTGCCAGCTCTCTTGTTTTTGAAGTAGTGCAGGTGATTGCTTCTTCTTATTATTTCTGTTCTTCTTTAGTTTCTCCCACTCGTTGAAAAGTTTCTTTACTCTCTCCACGACATGACATTTCAACACTGTTGGGATGCGTGCCTTTTCCCACACATCCATAACATCTCTAGCAGTCAACAAAGCCGCTGTTTTCACCTGTTGCTTTTTATTGATCTTGTAGTTCATAAACAATGCTAATGTTTCCCTTTTAGATGGAAGCTGGGTTTCTTTGAAGGACTCTATAGGATGTCCTATGAGCCAAACAACTGTTTTGTGACGCGTATGCCGCTCCATGAGTGCAACTCAGCAACTGCTATACAACCACTCTCAGCGAAGGCAGCAAAGATACTGAGTCAGTGACACCGCACTTACACTGACGCGGCCGCCACAGTGACGTCACAGCAAAGAAATGATTCTAGAATGTTCGGCCACGGCGTCTATAGCAATGAAAGGGATGAGAAGGTTTACGGAAAGAGGTTCAGAGTCTGTTATGACTGCTATATGTTGCTGACTACCATTTTTGATGAAATCTGCAAAATAAATAAATGTACAATAAATACAAACTGAAAAATAACAATATACAAAATGTTCAATGGATGGTAGCAACCTCTAAAATGTCTTCAATTGTGCTGAAATTTTGCATGTTCAGTTTTTACACTAAATTAAATAAAATTAGAGGGTGTCTTCAAGTTTTTGAAATGATAAGTTATTTTGCATCACCTATTATTATATATATATATATATATATATATATATATATATATATATATATATATATATATATATATACAGTGTGTCCGTAAAGTCATGGTGGGAATTTAAATAGCTATATTATTGCAACGAAACATGATAATGAGATGAAAAAAAGGCAAATTGAAGAACAACTCTAAAAGAATAACTTTATTTAACGTAGTTCGATATGGGCTCCTCTGGTAGCCCTGCAGACATCTAGGCGGTGATGTGTGTCCGTAAAGTCATGGTGGGATTTTAAATAGCTATATTGCAACGAAACATGATAATGAGATGAAACAATGCCAAATTTAAGAACAACTCTCAAAGTTGTATCTTGCAGTTAGTCTAGGCTAAGCTTAACCTTTATCTCGTAGTTAGTCTAGGCTGTCCACATGTCTATGTTGAACATGAGCGTAATAGCCCGAAAGTTAATGTGTGGTGTGCTCTAGCACGAGATCGAGTGATTGGCCCATTTTTCTTCGCGGAACCCACTGTGACGTCACACAACTACCTCGCTATGTTGGAACATTTTGCAGTACCCCAATTTATTGACAATAATGTCATCTTTCAGCAAGATGGTGCTCCTCCGCACTACGCCAACGTTGTTCGAGAATTCCTTAATGAAAAATTTCCACAGAGATGGATAGGAAGAGGAGGATGGAAGCCATGGCCTCCACGCTCTCCGGACCTGACACCTTTGGACTTTTATTTGTGGGGTTACGTCAAGCAAAGCGTGTACAGTGTACTCATTAGGGATATTCATCACTCGCACGAGCGAATCGCGGAAGCTATCGCATCCGTCACTCCTGATGTTCTTGGGCGTGTGTGGCTGGAATTGAATCACCGCCTAGATGTCTGCAGGGCTACCAGAGGAGCCCATATCGAACTACGTTAAATAAAGTTATTCTTTTAGAGTTGTTCTTCAATTTGCCTTTTTTTCATCTCATTATCATGTTTCGTTGCAATAATATAGCTATTTAAAATCCCACCATGACTTTACGGACACACTGTGTATTATATATATATATATAATTATTAGTGAAGCAGTTGCGATTAATTGCGTCTAGGCTCCTTTCAGTCCTTTTAGGGGAACGGGTGTGTCCCATAACTGCCTCTAAACTCGACACCTGTTGCCCCGCAGGTGCTTTACAACATGGCGATCTGGACGAACAATAGCGACACTTCCAAACCGAAGTTTCCGCTGTTCGAACCCACGTTGAACATATCCTTGACCGGAAACATCCCTGACCATCCTTCCACCTTTAAACTCAAACTTCCTTGCACCGGGATGATGAATGCGGAGGTGGACGTCATCCTCAACATTAACGTGACGTCACCGAGACCGGAAGTTCCTCCTACGGTGCTTTACTTCCGCAGGAGAAAAATATGCATGGAAGGTGCGTTACATACAGTAATATAATGAAGGCTTCAGATTGTTTGTATTTGTTTATTAGACTCTTGGAAGGTATAAAGTGTCCAATCTATAGTATATAAAGCACGTCAGCTAGAACATATTAGTAAGTGCCAGAGTGCCACGATGCCAAAGTTAGTGGATTATAGAATTAGAGATTAATAATAATAATAATTATTATTATTATTACTGTTAAAGAATGAGGAAAGTTAAAATGAAAACAATGATTGTTTACCTTTAGTAGATAATCAAATTATACGATCTCTTTCGTACTTCAATAATTAATCGAACAAAGACTAAATTAGAAATTTTCTCAAAATGTTTTGGAGAAATCGTGTATTGGAGTTTTGTTCTCTCTCGCAAATTCCTAATAGTAGTCTTCGTAAATGTAGGTTCAATATAGTTAGGTTAGATTAGGTTAGGTAAAGTTAGATTAAATTTGAGTTAAATTTGGTTAGATTAGATTAGATGGTGCTGTGGATCGTTTAGCGATATTTTTGTCACAAAAATTTTCATTCGAAAAAATTTATCAACGGTTAAAAAAAATTTGGTTCGTTGGTCAAAAGTCTTGTCTTTCGAAAGGGTTCACCACCATTATTTATAAGAATATTAACTTTTAAATACCTATTCTTTCAATTTACACTGTAAAAAAAAAACAGGCAAACTGTAAACTATCTTAAATTACAGTAAATTTGTTTGGCATTATTATTATTATTACTATTATTATATATATATATATATATATATATAAATATATATATATATATATATATATATATATACCGGGTGGGCCAAAAAAAACTATTACCCTGATTTTGAACAATATAATTTTACCTTTATCAAATGTTATTTGTGCAATCAATATATGTTTCCTGTATAGAATTTCATGGTCTCTCTCGTGGTGAAGTTGGATTTCTGCTAACTGTAACCTTTATTTTGTAATTCGCTGTTATATAGACACGGGTAGAAAAACTTTTTGTTTCTATACAGTTACCTAATTGATTACAAGATTATGCAGAATGTGCCCTCCTCTATTATCAATGCACGCTTGCACCCTTAACTTCTCCCTTGTCGACGGGAGTACCACATCAAAGATTTTTCTTGGTAATAAGCAGCAGTGATTTTGGCATTTTGATCAACAAAAACAATCTCTGACTTCCCTAACTTTGAAATAAAGATGGAAACTACGACTTTTTAAGAAAAATGCGGACGTTCTCTGCAAAATCGATCTAGACTGATAGATTTTTTGTCCTGTCTTCCATAAACTCGGTCATTTTGTGTGTTTATTGTTGAAGCAACCGTAAAGTTCTTCTCGTCGCTGAACCATATTTTCGACACTTCTCTGTCTGGGAATCGATCTAACAGAGCACGACATTTTTCAACTCTTGTTTGCTTATTTGATGCAGATTGCTTATGAACTTCGGCTCTTTTAAAACATTTAAGACCCAGATCATCTTTTACTATACGACGAACACTAGAGCGAGAAATACCAGTAGTTTTTGAAATTTCTCTAACGGACTTGTGGGTGTTGGGCCGTTCTTCTTGACTGCATATCATGGATGAAACCGTGTCAATATTTTCCTCAGTACGTGATGTTTTTGGCCTTCCACTGGCTTCTTTTCGTTTGGGCGACCCTGTGATATCGATTTTCTTTATGAGATATTGAAATCCAGGTATCGTCCATCGTTTATTTGGAAACTCTTTCTCCATTCGTCTTGCACCCCAGTGTTTCTCCTTATGCAGGTTCAATATCAATGCTTCATCTTCCAAAGAGTATTTCATTGTTATAACTTGTTCAGCAACTATAGCAGAATGATGGTCTGAAATGAAAAAGGAAATAAATTAATTATTTTGTGTAAAAATTAGGAAAATTAGTTATTTATGGAAAAACTGACTGTCATCTGAAAGTATTAGTTGCTGACTTTGACCGCCTCTCAATTGAGCACCATATTCTGATACCTCCCTCCAGTTGTGAGCCTGCATCTCTACTCCTGGGGCGTTGAATCTAGATTCAAAGCCAGCGTTTGAAAGAGTAAAAGTATGGGTACAACATACGGCCTCATCAGTAAGATCAATGTATAGGGTGAGCCACAATATTTTTTTAAAAGTTGGGTAATAGGTTTTTTGCCCACTATATATTATATATATATATATATATATATATATATATATATATATATATATATACACCAGTATATACAAAATTCTAGGTTATTTATTAGGTAATAAAATAACTCGGAAATTACTTATTTTTATGTATTTCAATTTTTAAGTCTAAAATTACCTATTTGTCCATTATTATCCCATTAAACGATTGATCTTTATTTCTCATCCACCCCATTACAGACCTATTTTATAGCGGAGTAACCCATTACCTCATTCTTCTCTCTTTATTTCAATTACGTAATTTGAACCTGGCGTCAATAGGCGAAACGTCTGAGGTCTACGAACCGCATCAGGACCCCTCTGATGGGGGGTCTGACAAAGGACTACCTATCCTCTACTACGTTGTCTCGTCCGTATCAGGAACGACACTCGTCGTCATGACGATCCTGGGTATGGCTCTCTACCGACGAAGGAAAATACGAGCGAAAGCAAATATTAAGAATTTGGAGTGAGTTATATTTAATATTTGTTTATAGATATTTAACAATATATACAAGGTGTCCAAAAAGTCCTGCCTCATAATGTAGAACATGATATTAGCCTTTGGGGCAGGACTTTTGTGGGACACCATATATATATATATGCCTGTTGTTTTTGTTTCAGGGTGGGTTCAGTGGGTGTTCTTTCGGCGAAAGAGAGGGCCCACACTACCAGCTCTTCCTTCCTCGACTCGTCCACCCCCAACAACAACATGTACACTCTTCCTTCTTCAATGACAGTTAACTCTTACGCCTCTTTGCACAAGACACCCATTGCTTACTTCACGCCTACGCTGTCCGTCTACTCGTGTCACCACAGCCCCGTCAATACCTACACCTACGCCCACCCCATGGGGTCCGGGGCTCTAACTCCCAGTCCTCGATCGGGGAGTCAAGCAGCATTCTGAATATGGAGGAAGATTCCCTCGAGGAGAAACCGAGCAAGGAAACTTCCTCCAGGAAGAACACCTTCCCAAGACCGGAAGTGATCGTCGATCCTTCCACCATCGACTTCCGGGAGAAGTTTAAGGTGCTTCAGGTACGCCCTTCCACGGCATCAATGGAATATATATATATATATGTGTGTGTGTGTGTGTGTGTGTGTGTGTGTGTATCATTATGACGTCATGTGAAGCATAATATGATTTTTTGATTTAACCAAAACTATATTTGAAAAGAAAATTATTATGCATTTTAAATTAAATATCTTATTAAAACATATGTTATATATACAAAATACGGATCAAATGTAGAATTCGGACCCCAGCCTTCTTTAGTTAGCTTTATAAGGCTAACTAACGAAAATATCACGACCTAACCTAACCAATCGTTAGGTTAACTGTACGCCCTTGACGATTGGTTAGGTTAGGTCATGATATTTTCGTTAGTTAGCCTTATAAAGCTAACTAAAGAAGGCTGGGGTCCGAATTCTACATTTGATCCCAAAATACAATTTTGAGATATACAGTAGTTAACCATTTAAAGCCGACCGTTGCCTTATGGCAACATGAGCCTCACAATTGAATTTGAGCCTTACGATCTGAATATTAGAGATTGTTTTGGCTCGATTGACAAGAAAATAATTGTAAAATAAAAATTTCATAATTCAGGCATGAAAGAGTTAAAATTATTAAAAGTTTGAAAGGTCAAAGGTCAAAGGTCATTCATAATAACAGAGCGGGACCTTCTATCAACGCTCTAATAAACTAACAACCTACCCTACCCTAACCTAATCAAGCCTAGCCTAACCCGTGCTAACCTAACCTAACTTAAGCTATACACAGCGCTTAAGTCCTACTTGAAAAAAGTAAGTAGTTATTTTTATGAATGTATTGGATGTTGGGTATTGGGTATTCCGTTAATGTCTTTAATTAATGAATCTAATTACAATTACTTTAAACAAACGACACTTTTATGACCTTAAGTTTCTATACTTGAATTCGCTCTTCCAAAACTTCGTTCATATAATCTTTTAAAAAAAATTAGAAATTGAATTTCTTTATTAAGTTCAAAAGGAGTTTGGGCGAAAACTATTTCAAAATTCTTTCATTACTTAATACTTTCATTATTATTATTATTATTTTTTTAGATATTATTTAATATGTTGAAGTTTTGTCACAAAAATATTTGTAGAATTTCAGAAACTGAAATGAAATATAAGATTGGAACCATAAATTTTAAGTTTCTGGGAATTTCGTATCTAAAAATTGTTTTGAGACAAATACAAAAAAAATTATGTAGAAATTAGAATCATATTTCATTTCTCATTTAGAGACTAGTTTAAGCGGAGTTCCCAACCTTATTTTAGGTCGACTGCATATTAAAACCTTTGGGTAATACCCAGTGTTGGGCACTAAAGCGTTAATCCGATAACAGTTAATTAACGAAGTTAACTTTTTTTAACGGACTATTAACGGAAGTTACTTTCCATTTATCGTTATCGGACCAGTTAACTTCCGATAACTCGATATTTAGTCTGTTAAAGTCCGTTAACACGTTAACTGCGAGGAGTCATTCACGGAAGATCACCGCTCCGCGAATGAATTCAAACCGCCATAACTTCAGTCTGCCAATTCCGTCCTCTGCCGCAGTGGAACGGCTCTTCTCTCTCGGCAAGGACATCCTGAGGCCCAAGAGGTCAAGACTGGCAGTTGGGCCTAACTTTGAGAAGTTGGTCTTTCTGAAGGGCAACCAGCACATTGTGTCATAGTCTTTAATAAATGTGCCTAAAATTTAATTTTACCTTTCAGTTCCCGCCATAATAATTTTCTGGTAAATTAAAATTTAGTTAATGGTTAGTGGTTACAAGGGTTTCAAAACATGTACTCAGTACATTTTTTATTAAAAATAAAAAAAAAAGTTATTAAGCAAAAAAGTTGCAAAACGATAAAAATACAGTTAAATACCTATTTATTGTTGGATTTTGCATAAATAAACATTTTCTATGGGTTTTAAAGCTTTTTTCCTTGATTTTTTTTAAATGTTAGTAAAGAAATACCTAGTTATCGTTAACGGATTATCGTTAACTCCCGTTAACTTTGTAGTAAAATTATCGGATTATCGTTATCGGAGTTAAAAATTGGGGTTAACGGATTATCGTTATCGAAGTTAACTTTTGGTTAACGGTGCCCACCACTGGTAATACCTTTTTAGGTAGTACGTAAGAAGATATCCAGAAAAGTGATAACTCCGCGTACCACAGGTTGGGGATCACTGCTCTAGTTTATTATCATTATTAGTATTCTCTCTCTCTCTCTCTCTCTCTCTCTCTCTCTCTCTCTCTTTCTCTCTCTCTCTCTCGTGCAGTAAAACTTTGAAAACTGTTTCTCTTCCCCTTAGATTGAGCGCCAAAGGATTCGGATCACTGCTGTCATTCACGAAGGAAAATTTGGAAGAATTTACCGAGGGTGGGTCCAAGGGGAGAAGCGGAAACTGGACCAACAGGTAATTCCTCCTAAGGGATCTCATTCCGTGCCGTTGAAGGGGGTTGATTTATCTGGTTTTCAGATCACTTTGACAACTTCTTATGGTTTTAGGAAAGAATAATTGCAAATGGCTGAGATTGAACATAATTTATTTGCTTATCATCTTCATTACTTATTTATAGATTTGTACGTAATTTTTAATAATTTATTAAGTAATTATATAATTTTTTTTACATAATTTATTAAAGCATATAATTATGAGACGATTTTGTGAGATTTTTCTTCTTATAAAGTCTAGAAAATGTACCGTATAAAGTCACTGGTTGGTTAGTTGTATTATTGTTGGTTGTCTTCTGAAGTAAGACTTAGTAAAACAGATTATATAAGGAATAAATAGTGACCGAAGCGACTCTGAGTTGTCAATTCGTAAGTTATTAATTTTTCTGGGTTATCGGCGAACAAACCTCTTCAGCCAATCACTCGTTTCTAAGAAGAAATCTGAAACCCATTTACCCAAGTGGTATTGAACCCTCCAGTTCGACAATTTATTCGTGTTTGCTGCTATGTCGACAGGGACAATTTGGTTTTTTTTGTTTAGAATTTATGATATTCGGGGTATTCGATCCCCTCCTGAGACCCGTGGAGATCGATGATGCTCTACCATCACACTGACCTATACGTATTGTCACACTGAGATTCAAACTTCTTTGTAAGGTTGTAATAAAAACGGTGCGCGAGGGAAGTCCCCTCGAGGAGGAGATCAACCTCTGCAGAGAAGGGGCGAGACTTTTCAACTTCCTGCACAAAAACATTCTGAGCCTCCATGGCGTCTCCTTCTCAGACATTGTGTCCACATTTCTTATCTACGCCGACCCGGGCTCAACCAACTTGAAACTGTGAGTGATATGGGAATTTTTAAATTTTGAGTGTTTACCTTCTCGCGATATAAGCGTGTTTATCTTAAGTATTTATCTGTTTTTTGCCTTCTTATAACTTAAAATTTTTATTATATATTTTAAATTCTTATTTTTTTTTCGTTTTTAAAATTTTCACATTTTTTGCTTTTTAAGTGCGTTTAGTGATTAATTATTTTAGTTACCCATTTTAATATTTATCTTTTACGTTTTCTCTTTTCTCAAAATTTATTTTGATATTTTTCCTTTGATTATCCAATGCACATAAATTAAATTTTGACACTTTATAATTTAATTTATAAAGTATTTTTATTACAGTACGTATGTGTATGTGCCCTTTAAAATATACAGTGCTAAGCTATGTAATTGCAAATCACGGTGAGGACTATATATATATATATATATATATATATATATATATATATATATAAAGAACGACGCTTGTATAGGAGAATATTCCACGCAAGATGAGAGAGAGAGAACTATATATATATATACCTTACAACCTTACAAAGGTTCCGCGCGATGATTTCTCATTTCGCGAAGGTCAAGCTTGTCGCTCCTCCTCTTATATATATATATATATATACACGATGCAAACCTTCCTGACGAGGTGTATTGCTGAATACACGAAAGACCTTGTAATCATTTTTTCTTTTCCTTGTGGATTTGCATCATTCATTTATTTCACGTGTTTAAGTGTGAAATTCATCCCATATATATATATAATATATATATATATATATATAACAGTTACGATTGAAATGTCCGAGTTAAATTAACTGGAAATGCTTATTAAAAGTTATATTACACCTAAAATTTGAAGAAAAAAAAATCGGTGTAAAATTTTTGCCTGCGATAGATAAACTCAACGAATGGAAAAGACTCCGCTTCCCTTTTCTGGATGTCTGTCTCCACTAAACAATTCATTCGCTTAAATGTAGCACTCCACTTCGCACTTCTAAATGCGTTTGTCAAAAATCCTATCGTGTGCAATATTTAACGTTAACTCGCGTGAAATTCGCCTTTTTAGCCACACTATATTTTCAATATATATCTACCGATATTTGCCTTCTCTCTCTCTCTCTCTCTATATATATATATATATATATATATATACAGGGTGTTTGAAAACTTTCTGTACAAATTGTAATGGGGGATAGGCAACACCAAGACAAACCCTTTTCGTCTATAAGTGTATGTCCGCTGACGTCACCATTCGGCGCGAGAGGGCGCCGCTGCAATTGGCTAAAAGGTGAAGTGGGCTAGACTCGCGCTTGCCGCGGGCATTCTTAAATCGGACGTAGTACGCGTAACATGGAGCGCTTCACGACTGCTGAGATGGCTGACATGCGTATGGTGTATGGGGCTGCCAATGGAAACGGAAGAGCTGCTGTGAGGTTTGTACCGACAGCGCTTCCCAAACAGACGTGTGCCAAACCACCAAACGTTTGCGCATTTGCATCGGCGACTGCGAGAAAACTGGAACATTCCATGCAAACATGCGTGACACTGGTCGGGAGAGAAACGTGCGCGCACTCCTGACATGGAAGAAGAAATCCTACGGCGATTTGAGGACAATCCAAGCGCAAGCACGCGAGGTGTTGCACGTATCCTCGGTGTGAACCACGACCTGGTCTGGAGAGTGTTGCACGAGCAGCAGTTACATCCGTTTCATCGTCAGAGAGTCCAGGCATTACAACCTCGGGATTACCTCTTCGTGTGGAATTCGCACGCTGGTTTCTGCAGCAGACAGCAGGTGCAGCAGCCTAATTTTCCGGCTTATGTGCTGTTCTCAGATGAGGCCTGTTTCACACGTGAGGGTGTGTTAACATGCACAATTCTCACGTGTGGGCGCACGCAAATCCACATGCTACAGGGTGCATGCTCATCAAGAACGGTTCGCCGTCAATGTTTGGGCGGGTATCGTCCATGGCAAGTTGCTGCTCGTGCAACACTCTCCAGACCAGGTCGTGGTTCACACCGAGGATACGTGCAACACCTCGCGTGCTTGCGCTTGGATTGTCCTCAAATCGCCGTAGGATTTCTTCTTCCATGTCAGGAGTGCGCACGTTTCTCTCCCGACCAGTGTCATGCATGTTTGCATGGAATGTTCCAGTTTCTCGCAGTCGCCGATGCAAATGCGCAAACGTTTGGTGGTTTGGTACACGTCTGTTTGGGAAGCGCTGTCGGTACAACCTCACAGCAGCTCTTCCGTTTCCATTGGCAGCCCCATACACCATATGCATGTCAGCCATCTCAGCAGTCGTGAAGCGCTCCATGTTACGCGTACTACGTCCGATTTAAGAATGCCCGCGGCAAGCGCGAGTCTAGCCCACTTCACCTTTTAGCCAATTGCAGCGGCGCCCTCTCGCGCCGAATGATGACGTCAGCGGACATACACTTATAGACGAAAAGGGTTTGTCTTGGTGTTGCCCATCCCCCATTACAATTTGTACAGAAAGTTTTCAAACACCCTGTATATATATATATATATATATATATATATATATATATATATATATATATAAACTATTTGTTTTAGTTATTATTATAAATGGTTATTGTGTACTTGTTAGTAACAGAATTTCACTGAAACTTTTATTCCGTTTAAATATTAAAAAAAATATATATTAATTGGTTTTTAGTTTTATGTCAACTGAGTTACATTTTTAATTATAAGTTAGACACAAAGTTTAAATAGATTCTGTCACATATATATATATATATATATATATATATATATATATATATATATATATATATATATATATATATATAACTGTATTTATTTAGTACAGTGAAAAATATTACCATGGTTACGTGATAAAGCACAATAAAGGAGTATTATTTTCAAAGTTTTAAACGTGGCTCTATAAAATAACGGGAAAAAGTCTTTTTTCCCAATTCCAGATACCTTCGTGACCATAAAGATAAACCTCTGAAAACGTGCGAAATCGTAGATTTGGGTCTTCAAGCAGCGAATGGCCTCGATTATCTCCATTCCGCCAATGTCCTCCACGCAGATATCGCCACAAGGAACTGCGTGTAAGAGATTCATATACCATCTGCTTCTGTTTACACACACACACACACACATATATATATATATATATATATATGTGTGTGTGTTGTGTGTGTGGTGTGTGTGTGTATCTATCTGTGGGTATGTGTGCGCACACGTATGTATATCTGTGTGTGTGTGTGTGTATCTATCTGTGGGTATGTGCGCGCACACGTATGTATATCTGTGTGTGTGTATAGGAAGGAGGAGGGGGGGAGAGAAGAGATTTGTTTGGTTACGCGCACGTAAGTGTATTTTAGCCTTTAATTTTAAAGATTTGTTAAGGGATAAATATGCATTATGTATGCAAGTATAAAAGATGTAGGAGAGAGAGTTTTCGAGAAAAGAAAAATATGGTTATTTCACATTTATTTTGAAGATATGCGCGTCATGACCGTCAATTTATTACATTACTTCGCGTTTACTCCAAACTATTTCTTTCTCACACTTCCTAAAATTCTCTTTTGATTCTTATTTTTATGAATATAAATAAAAAATTTTTTTCCTGCTTATTGCGAATGAAGGACTGAAGGTACTTGTAAAAGTTTCAGTATCTCTTCCACCAACGATGCATTGTGTGTATATGGATTAAATATATTTAGGAATAGCGTAAACTCGAAACAGTAGTAAAAAATATGAGACACTTTGTGACTGGATGCTATTATTGGCGTGTCGAAATATCGCCTCGTGATTGGTTGATTCTTTATTAAGGGGAGGAGCTATAAATTTTGCATTATCTGAGTGCCGGAAATTAATCTGATAGACGAGACAGTGTAAACCTTATAAATTAAGTATTTCAAACAATGACTGTTCGTGTCCCCTTATCTTAAATATTAAATAATTAAATAAATAAAAGGGTCGACAGCTTCCCCTCCCAAATTCAAATCTTTCCTCCTCAACAGAGTGAATGAACACCGCCGTCTTCGCATCACAGACGCTGCTCTCGCCATTGACCTTTTTCCCTCAGATTATGAAGTGATGGGGGTGAAAGAACCCCCCAAACCCATCAAGTGGATGGCCTACGAAGTGCTCACAGATAGACTCCTTTCCACGGCTAGTGATGTGGTAAGTGAAGAGAGAGAGAGAGAGAGAGAGAGAGAGAGAGAGAGAGAGAGAGAGAGAGAGAGAGAGAGTCATAACGATAAATAATGACTGAAAATAGATAAAAAAAAAAAATAAAGAAATGTAAGGGTCCCCCTTTAAAATAAAAAAATAAGAGATAGAAAATATAATGTTAAACTTAATTCTCAGATTCAAAAATTGGATTTTTTCAGTGTGAATTTTAAAAAAAAAATTTTAATTTATTCTTACGAGAAATTTTACGAACAATTAAATTCTTTCAATGAGAAACTCAAAATTTCAAATTTTATTTTAAACTCAAAAGTTAATTGGATAAATTTTATTTTATTTATTAAATAGTAATTTTGTAAAACTTTTAAAACTATTTTTAACATTAAATTATTATAATGTCACATTATAGGGGCTTTAACATATATATATATATATATATATATATATATAGAGAGAGAGAGAGAGAGAGAGAGAGAGAGAGAGAGAGAGAGAGAGAGAGTTCACCACACACACATACCCATTTATTCACAAAACACTTAATTATTTAATAATAACAACCTAATCAACGAAATAACTGAAATGAAATATGCCAATACTTTGTTGGTTTCCGTTGAGCTTCTTGAGAAGTTGAGAAGTAGAAATGACGTCACGCATCAATTTAATGAAATCTGAAATTTTGTCTCGCGGAATTTTGTCCAAGTTCGACTTGAAAATGTCAATCAAGTCTTGTCTGGAAGTGGGTTTATTGAACGTTTTCCTTAATGCCTAAGAGAGTCCACACTCGTTCAATGGGGTTCATATCTGGCGACTGACCCCGGTACTGTAAGTCGTCTGATGCCTTGATCGTCGTGCCAGAGTTGAGTTTGTTATGGGTGTCTACTGTACATATATGCGTCAACAGTGTGTGTGTATTCGACTGTCGATCTCCATTAGAGCGTTAGCAAGATGTTTTGTGGAATGGACCCAATAAGCTCTCTGATTCTTTGAGAGAATTCTGCCAGATCCCTGGGTTTATCACTGGACTAAGTTCGGTGGTCGAGCTGGCTAGCCTGATGGTCCACAACAGCCTATTTCTCTCTCAAACACGTCAACACGAACGGGAATTAACAAAAGTTAACGTTTGGCGTGCCGTGTCACTGCGTTAATCGGTCCATTTTCCTTTGACGATCGTACTATGACTGGAGCGAACTATCTTAACAACCTACAGACATAATGTGTTTCTTCCTCAACTAAGGGCTTTTGGAGTTGGCTTCAGGAATGTATACTATCAGTCTTTCTAGACGCAACCTCTCCTCGCCGCTGGATAAGCCGTTGTGGACCATAATATGACCACCTCGATCACCTGACTTAACGCTTTTGGAATTTTATCTATGGAAGTGTGTTAAAACACTCGTGTATCGCGACAAACCCAAAAATCTGGCGAAACTCCGCCAAAGAATCAAAGAGATTAATGGATCCATTCCATATAAGAGCATTTTGCTAATGCTCTACGAAGTTCGGGCGTCGAATACGCAATGTGGCAACGAATGATGATCATCATGCGGAAGTGTTCTAAATTTAGATAGTTTAGAAACGTAAACAACCACATATGTTGTATATTCCATTTTAATTCTATTTTAATTAATAATTTATTAATTAATAAAACAAATATAACAAATTATTTTTGGCAACATTTGTTTCCGAACATCTCCTCTCTTCTCTCTCTCTCTCTCTCTCTCTCTCTCCTCTCTCTCTCTATATACATATATATATATATATATATACTTCTACTGCAATAATAATAATAATAATAATAATAATAATAATAATTGTATGATTATACTCATTATAACTTTTAATATTCAATAATAACTTTTTAAAAATTCGTGTTGCGCATCAGGTGTGTCATTTTAAAATTGAGGCAATTTGAATATCCCAAAATCATTAGTTCGAATAAGAATTTTTCTCTTCAAACTGTTGAGAAAACATAAAAGAAGATATATATATATATATATATATATATATATATATATATGAAGAAGGAGCTGTTAGAATTGTTTTTAATAAAACGTATAGCTGCAGAAATTAATTCGCCGAAAAAATTTATGGATTTTCTATTGAAATTTCAAAGCCTCCAAATAATTCAGAATTGCTTGGAAAATAGCCTTATGCCCCACCTTCGCTTTTTATGATTGGGTAATGGGTACTGAATTCGCTGTTCTTCCTTGCGACGCCCCTTTTCATAAACCTAAAAAGAAAATCCCCATTTACCCATTCCTTACCCCGCCACTTCCATCGATACATGATAGAAGCACGGGCGTAGTATAATTATTACAAATGTTTTGTCCATTGTTTGGGCATAACTAAAAAACAAATATGCCTTAGCCTTCACAATAGATAAATATATGATTGCGTATTTTCTCTTGTTAATAACCAAAGCTAATTCCTAAACAACATAGCCCCGTTTTGTTTCTTATCCCCCACCCACCCACCCGGTCCAACCCTCTCATTCCAAGTCCATAAAATTCTACAGAAAAATCAATGCATTTTTTATTACCTAAATTCTATTTTAATTATAATTATTTTATATTATACATAATTTAGTGGTGGACCGGATATCCGCATCATTTTTAACATCCGCATCCGCACTTCTGACTGCGGATGTTATGCGGATATTACCTCTAATAAATTATGCCATTTACAATTAAATTTAGCTTATAAAGTAGCTTATAAGGCCCAGTCATGCACATTTCATGTAAAGTATTAATTAGTAATGAACAAACAAATATATAAACCTCAAAATAAAAATACGTGGTAACAGAAAATTGAATGAAACTTGTTTCACTGAATTTTTTGTGGCTGAAACTCTTGAGAAAGTTATTATTTTTATCATAATGAAAATATTAATATTAATTTTAATTCTTATGCATTGCCTGCCATAATAGTAATATCACGAAATTTGAAAAATTATGTCATATATTCATAATTCTATATTATATTGATAGATTAACTAAATATCCGCATCCGCGAATATTGAAATTAAAGATCCGCATCCGCAGATGTTGAAAAACTGACATCCGGTCCACCACTAAATTACATACTATAGTGTAGTGTATTATAATTTCTGTAAATTATAATATAGAATATCATTGGTCATATCATCTTTTAGCATTATTTCACTTCTCATTTGATGAAATAAGAAATGAAACGTAAGAAAACGCTTTAATGAAACGTGGAAAAACGCTTCTGCACCCGAATAAATATTATACTTCTTGTTTGTTACCGCTGTTGTAAAGATATAAAAAACAACAACGAAATTTACATCAAATTATATATATGTTAGCGGCAATAAGCGAAATCAGCCATTAAGATAATGCTAGGTAATAAGCTGAAAGCTAAGAATGCATAGAGCATTAGTTATAATGGTCACTTTCACTGTTTAGGTTAGGTTAGGTTATATTTATTATTATTATAAATATATAAATAGGCCATTATACTCATAATTATATGCATTCTTAGCTTTCAGCCTCGGCATTAAGCTTAATGTCGGATTTCGCTTGTTGCCGCTAATATATATGCGCCTTGGTGGTGTACTGGTTAGCGTCGCTGACTATGAATCCATCGGTCCCGGGATCGAGACGGCGCGCAGCAAAACCCAGCTGTTCATCCTTCCACACAATAAAGAAAGTGGTTGGTAGTAAATGATAAATGGGTACCCTGGGTGGCCTAGTGGTTAAGACGCTGGCTGCTGGTGGGGCGTGGTTCGGATTCCACGTTAAACTGTATGTCTAAGGTGGAGTGAAAAGCTTGACCTTCGTCAGAATGAACAATTCGGGCGGAAGCTAACCAAAGGTTAAACCAAAAGTGTAAAAGGTAAATTAACTTGCTTACAGTATCTCTCATATGAGATAACGCGTCTTCTCTCTTAGAATTTCAATATTATCTTTACTATATGTAAACTAAACATTTGAAAGCTCCCGATCAGCCATTCTAATTACGGATGAGTTGAAATTAATGTTTTACGTTTGATATGCACTACCGGATCCAGGTATGTATGTACAATCCGGGCAACTTCATGAGGACTCCAATATTCACAGGCGATAAAAATTTAGCTGAGAACAGACACAGATTTCAAATAAATTACGAGCAAAGCTGTTTCAACGAAAGCGGAGAGACCGTGTGTCGTCCCAGCTTCCTCGCATCTGACACTGTTGACAAGTTTCAACGTGTTTATGACAGTTTATTCGTAAATTATCTTATAACGAAGAAAGGAACAATGAAAAATATACTGTCAAAAGTTGGAATACGACCATTAAGATTCATTTGTGCATTTCACTCATCATTCACTCACGACAATAACGTTTCCAACTTTTTCATCTGATATCAAAAAATCATGAATGCTCAAACGGTACCGAACGGAGGTGGAGTTATTGTTGAAGTGTGTGTGTGTGTGTGTGTGATGGGAGCTACTCCTCCCAATTTAAAGCAAGCTTGTGGGACAGTAGGTTATATCATAAAATTACAATTCAAATAATGTAAAATGTTCAATATTCAACTTTTTTTTCCGCTACTTTGCCCTGTAGAAGTTTGGTATAATTTGGTAATTATTCACACCTTTTCTGTGTAACACGCCTCGCCCACACCCATATATATATATATATATATATATATGCTTTCTACTGTCGAGGAGTTTGTGATACAAGGAAATATTATGTAGTTTATCTAAATACGTCTCTTAAAAGGACAATTATCTTTGTCCTGTTGTTTACTGGGGAAATTATGCCCTGTATTTTTACGTCCCAAATGAATAGACTAAATATAAACTGGTAAAAAATGTACATCGGCAATATTAGTTTCTTTAACTTAGTTTTCATTCTAAATCCTTCATTTTACTCTTTCCTATAATGAGAGAATGGGTACACGCCAGATTTACAAGGAGTACGCGTGGTGTGAACGAACTCTGAAAAGCATTTTGTTTTTAGTATACGTTTCCTTATTTTTTGTATTGTGTTATATTACTTTCTTGTACTTTTCTATAACGCTTTTCACAGCGACCGTAGCTAGGCTGGTAACACCATTTCATTGTAATCGAAGTGAAGACACTGAAGTCAGGGGTTCAAGTCGCGATGGTGATGATTAATAATAATCCAGGAGTTAACGCGATGGGCTGCATTCGTCTGGCCTGAGCGCTGTGCCAGTATTCGCCCTTCTGACATTATTATTATTATTATTATTATAATACCTCCTTCATTGCATTTTAATAACGATATATATAATATTTCAAATATTCATCTAAGTACACACACACACACACACACACACACACACACATAAAGTAATAGAAAAAAAAGGGGTGAGTGTGGGTTGGCAAATCTCATTTCCTTTCCCCAAAGCTTTTATAATTGCAATTGTAATCAAACAATATGTGTACGGTGCTCTCTCCTTGTCAGTCACAGTCTCCAGTTAAAATAGTGTTTAATATGAGCCACCTCTTAACACTTAATATAAAACAAAACGAATATATTGGCTGTTACGTATAATTCATTTGCTACCTGAAAATACGCAGAAAATAATAAAGAAAAGACAGCGTGAGAAGGGAAGAACCGATATGTGGATTTAAGTTAGTAAAAAGTACGAGATCAACTACAGGGTGATCGTAAAGTCACGCAACCCGGAAACGGTTATGCAATCATCTTTGGGTCGCGTGACATTACGCTCACCCTGTATATAGCGGTTACTACGCAATGGGGAAAACTAGAAGTAAAGATAATAAGACAAATGAGACACAACACAAATGAAACAATGAAACAGTTACTGAAAAATATAATGATTGTAACTAGTATGGGTCAGGTATGGTTGCTCTGCTGTAAACAATACTGTATTTGTACAATTCTCAATTTAAAGGATTCAGGTATTAAATGCATTGATTTTATAAATTACGCTTGTAATTAATAAGTGAAAGCGTAAAAGCGTGTATTTACAAACACACACACACACACACACACACACATATATATATATACTTTGACGAGGCGAGGTGTACTTCTGAATACACGAAAGACTTTGAAATAATTTTTCTTTTTCCTTGTGGGTTTGTATCATATATATATGTATTAGTGGTTGACCGGATATCCGCATCCGCATCATTTTTAACATCCGCATCCGCACTTCTGACTGCGGATGTTATGCGGATGTTACCTCTAATAAATTATGCAATTTACAATTAAATTAGCTTATAAAGTAGCTTATAAGGCCCAGTCATGCACATTTCGTGTAAAGTATTAATTAGTAATGAACAAACAAATATATAAACCTCAAACTAAAAATACGTGGTAACACAGAAAATTGAATGAAACTTGTTTCATTGAATTTTCTGTGGCTGAAACTCTTGAGAAAGTTATTATTTTTATCATAATGAAAACATTAATATTAATTTTAATTCTTATGCATTGCCTCCCATAATAGTAATATCACGAAATTTGAAAAATTATGTTATATATTCATAATTCTATATTATATTGATAGATTAACTAAATATCCGCATCCGCAGATGTTGAAAAACTGACATCCGGTCCACCACTAATAATATATATATATATATACTTAAACTATTTAGTTATGTGAACCGAATTTGGTGTTGCGTCATGTCAAAGAAAGTGCGACCCCTTTAAGTAATTAAGATTACTACACCAGTTCGTTAATTCCCAAAAGTAAAAGGATGATAATAATCATAAAAAAAAAAACTTTCAAAAATATCGCACCGTATTAAAGTTGTAATTTTAACAACTTTATGGGTTGCACCTTATTTGACACCAATTTGGGGTAAAATAACTGGATAGTTTTTAAGAGTGTGTTTATAATATATATATATATATATATATATTTTGTTACACATAAATTTTGTTGTCTGCAGGAGCGTTGATGTCATATTTCATTAAAGTTTTTGTTACGTCATGATGTTTTATAATGAAAAATACAATAAGGGTAAGAGATAATACGTAGTATGGTTGCTCTGCTGTAAAGAACATTGGTACAGTTCTCAATATGAAGAGTTTAGGTATTAAATGCATTGATTTTTATGAATTACCTTTGTAATTAATAAATGGAAATGTGAAAGCATGTACACACACACACACACACACACACACACACACAACACAGCGGAAAGTGAGTTTATAAAAGAACAAATCATAAATAAACAAAAGCATATTCTAAGGCTTTTTACCAACCAATTATAATTTTTTTTAGTTTGAGAAATTTTATTTTCATTTTCTATAGATTTTTCTTGACCAAACTTTTTTTTTTTTGGTGGAACTTTAGATTCAACAAATATTAAAGGAAATTTTTGTTTACTTATATTTAAGAATTTTAAAAAAAGTATTCGTTAAGGAATATGGATTGAATTTTTACTAAAATATATTGAAAAGATATTCAGCTTTCGATCAATAGTGAATCATAAACGTTATCAACATTTCAGCAACAATCTATCAATATTTTATGCTTCACGACCAGAAACAAGAACAACAACAACAACAAGAACAACACCAAAATGTGTTACTTTTCTTATCTTAAAAGAATAAAATATTCCTTTAGTACCCCCATATTCCAAACTTTATCATGGGGGCAGACCCCAAACGATTTACCTCCTCTCACTTTTCCCTCACAGTGGTCGTACGGGGTATTCCTGTGGGAACTAACGACGCAGGCGCAGCAGCCCTACGAAGACATAAGTGCCAAGGACATGGCGGAGTACCTGAGGGAGGGGTACAGACTAGCGCAGCCCCGGCAGTGCCCTGATGACCTCTACAAACTGATGGCCTTCTGTTGGGCAGTCTTACCCTACGACAGACCGAGGGCGGAAAGAATTTTGACGTACACGAAGGAATTCGAACATAAATTGAAAACATTCGTGTAAAAACCTTTTATAAGTGAAAAATAGAAGAAACAGTGTGATTCAAAAGTCCTAGCTGAACGGTATTGTATTAGTTAACTTTTAGGCAGGGATTTTTCAATCACCTTTTATATTATATATATACACACTTGAATCATGTACACAAAAATTATATGGAATGAGTTCATCAATTTAGATTTTACCAAAAAATGTTATTTTTAATGTTAAATATGATTGTTAACAACATTTACGACTTAATTTACATTTTTTCGCAATTAACATAATTAAAAATAATTAATGATGAACCCACAATTTGCATCTGAGGACGTCACGTGATTTATGGCGTCGTAAAACTTATATTACGCCCCCAGTAAGGTCTCAACATTATATATATATATATATATATATGTGTGTGTGTGTGTGTGTGTGTATATAATGTGTTCTAGTCATAAATGGATATATATATATATATATATTATATATATATAATATATATATATAATTCTATAGAATATTTCTAAAAACATTTTAATGTTGAAACATAGTTGACATTGATCTCATATTACACAAACAAGTTATAATATAAGAGAGAGAGAGAGAGAGCGCGCGTTTATATATATATATATAAATATATATATAAATGTTATTAAAAGTATACCTATGGTAAGTGCGTAGTAAATTATATATATATATAATATATATATATATATATATATATATATATATACAGGGCGTCCCAAAAAAATGTATACACACTTTAAATAATTATAAAGGCAGTGTTTATTAAAATAATTTCATTTTCAAAATGTAATAGAATTTACAGACATTATTTAATTGTTTTGTCAACGCCTGTTTTCAAACTGACGTCCGTTCTGGTCCAGGCACTGCTGATAACGCGAAGCAATGGAATCGCAAACATCACGAAACATTTCGTTTGGTATTTGTGTGCATTCTCGTTCAATGGCTGCTCTCAATTCAGCGACTGTTGCAGGTTTTATAGCGTCGACTTTGTCTTTTAAGTACCCCCATAAAAAAAAGTCTAGTGGTGTGAGGTCTGGTGAACGCGGAGGGTATTCTACGAAACCCCTTCGTCCAATCCACATCCACATCGTGCCAAGTACCACTCGCAATACTCCACTCTTCGGTCCGGATCATCTTCATTAATAGCATGGACTAATCTTGGAATGTAACTTTTCCATTGACAGCGCTTCAAAATGCGTTGGACAGACGATTCTGAAATTCCTACCTCACGACTCGCTTGCCGCACAAATTTTCTTGGACTTTGGTGATACGTTTCCAGTACTCTTTCTTGCTTTGTGGGGCTTGTCGATGTCCGTGGTCTTCCGGAACGCTTCTTGTGGACATTCTGAACAGTTCCATCGGCTTCAAACTTATCTCTAATTCGAGTGATGGTAAGTCGCGTTGGTGGATCTGTTTGAAACTCCCTCCTAAACTGTCTTTGCACTTCAACTGCGTTTTCACACTTCCAGTAGCATTTTAGAATGAATTTCCTTTGTTCAAAGCTTAGTCTGACTGCCATTATTAATTCTAATGGGTTTAACTTGGAAAGAAAGAAACATCAATTGAGCTATCAGCTGTTAAAGTGTGTATACATTTTTTGGGATGCCCTGTATATATATAAAAAATTTTGTAAATAAAAAACTTTATGTCTTTCTAACGATTAGAATTTTTATTATTTTTTTAATATTTTTTGTAGTTTTTACAAAAACTTTAGAATTAAATGTATTGAAATAGTAAGAGAAATATCTTTAAAAAAAATTGTTTTAGTCCTACCTTTAATATTACTTTTACATTTTCTATAAAAGCTATAAAAGGAAATTGAATTTAATCCATTAAAAAAAGTTGACGTAGCTATCTATCTATTCGTGTATCTAATTTTATATCTGTATCTACATGTAGATACATATATAAAATAAGTAGATACAGACTAGATACTATTTTCATAGGTAATGTCTGCCCGATCAGGTGGGATTGTCTGTGGTGAGAGTTAGTGTTGTGGGTAAGGTATTGCAGAGTAAATCCCCATATATATAAGTGTTTATTAACAGTAAAGTTCTGCGTTCTGTTGTTACTTTCAGTCACGCAAATGAGGCATACAGGGTGGCTCATAAGTTACGATCGGGTTAAATATATTTAATTATTTGGTACTTACGTATTATCGGGACTACCAAACTGTTTATTATGTATTTTTGCTCTCGTCATTTTCGTTTAAACTAACGAAAATATCACAACTTAACCTAACCATATTATATATTATATCATTATATTATATTATCCACAATGAAGAAAATCGCTTAAAAAGGAAAATGTGTTTTTCGTAGGTAGTCCCGATAATACTAGATGAAGAAAGCACTCGATGTTTCTATCAATTACGGCGGCGTTATTCTCTCATCCTTAACTTGCCCCAAAATGTGACAGTGAGTGCCTAATACGAAAAATCAGAAGATATTTAGGTGAAATAACCAATATTAACCTGTTAGGTTAATTGAATGCCCGGTTAGGTTAATTGAATGCCCGGTTAGGTTAACTGAATGCCCGGTTAGGTCAACTGTACGCCCGTGATGATTGGTTAGGTTAAGTTGTGATATTTCGTAGTTTAAACGAAATGACGAGAGCAAAAAATACATAATAAACAGTTTGGTAGTCCCGATAATACGTAAGTACCAATTATTTTACTCTTTTTACAATATGATATTTAAGAACTTCATACCTTATATTATCGACATTTTGTGTATGGATTCCATCATGAGAGATGACAAACTGAAATTTGTAGTTTTTCTACCTCATAAGTGATATTTTTGGTCATTAATCTCCTTCGTAACAACTAAAAGGTCATGTGACGGGGGAGACCTACACCTTTACGTGAGATCCGAACCACGGGTCGCTACATCATTTGGACCCAAGGGACGATCACCTCCCCTAACTACTACTACTACGCAGATCCAATATCCTTTAACTTTGCTGATCTACGGGAAGCAATGCACGACATGGACTATGCCGCAGCCCCACTACATTACAGTACAAGCTAGACTAGAACGAAGCCGATTCGATCATGACTTTTGAACTACTCTGTAGATATTTCTGCTGTCTCTTATATAATCTTTCCTTACAGATGAATTTACTCACGGTGGAGCCCCATTTTTAAAAAAGGGAGGTGACTCGAGTCACCACATTGCGAGATATTGATAACCTGAGTGACATTAAATGATATCACGTAAATACAGGTTTAAATGTAAAAAAAAAAAAGTCTGACTCATCACCCTTCATTATTTGAAAACAAATCTTAGGTTGTTACTCATCGTATTTGGGTGGAATTCACACACTAAAATAAGACTTATCTCCCGAGATATTTAGATTTTAGGGTTACATCTCCTACAATAAAACTCAAGGAACGAAATGCTTTGCTTTAAACTTTAAAGCAACTAATATATATATGAGAAGGAGGGGCAATAAGCTTGACCTTTGTGAAATGAGGAATCATCGCACGGAACATGTATCATAAAAGGTTGAAAGGTACATAACAGGGTGAGTCAAAAGTCCTGCCTCAAAAGTATTTATTGTATAGTTATTTTTGAGACAAGACTTTTGACTCATCCTGTATATATATATATATATATATAATATATATATATATATATATAATATATATATATGTGAAAAAAATATTTCATAAAAAGTAACACGTGAATAATATTTATGATGAAATAACCACGAAGGAAAAAGGAAACACAGAATGGTGCTCAAGCGCTTTCGTCTAATGACATCCTCAGGAACACTGAGGATGTCACTAGACGAAAGCGCTTGAGCACCATTCTGTGTTTCCTTTTTCCTTCGTGGTTATTTTCATTATATATATATATATATATATATATATATATATATATATATTTTTAAGTCAGGAAGAACCGATTCGCCTCTATTTAAAAGGGCATATCTCGGCGGAAAAAACAAAGAAAAAGTGAGAGGAAAGACAGAGGAAAAGAAAAGGTGGAGGGGACAGTCGAAGTGGAAAAAGACCAAGGATGACAAGGACTGCAGGGTCGAGCCCCATCATCCTTGGGTGCTAGGGCCGGGAGGGCGCACGTGAAACCTCCAGGAACAAGCACGTACAAAACGAGCACAAAGAGCACTCAAGAGCACGAGCTTAGAACCCCCTTGCGGGGAATGTATATAATATATATATATTATATGAATGGAATATCAAACAAACAGGCTTGGACTTTGCATAAATCAAAATTCGAACCGAGACCTCTAGAGTAGAAGCCGCAGGCGTTACCACCATGCTTGGGCAAACTAAGAGTTAAAAAACTAGTGTATATTTTTCAACACTATAACAGTAAGCAGTGAGGAAGGTCAGAAACTGGCACAGTGCTTAGGCCAACGAATGAGGCATATTACTTTAACTCCTGTATTATTATTACTACCATCATCGGTTCGAACCCCCGACTCCTTTTGTCTTCTCTTTGCTTAGAGGAAAACGGTGTTAATCACTGAGCTACGGACGCTGGCATTTTAACACTATGGGAACACAACATTTTCGCGACCAGAGGTGTTTTACGCGCTAGCTCCCTTGCACTCGAGGCACTGGCAGCATTTAATTAAAATCTGCTTGCTATAACAGTGGCATCCCATAGAGGAAATATCATTCATAAACACGCATAATTCTACACAAATCCTTATTGTAGCGTGATAGTAGCCTTCGCAGTCTGTACTCAAAGGGTCCCGGGTTCGATCCTCAATATATATTATAT
This sequence comes from Bathynomus jamesi, assembly GCA_023014485.1. Classification (NCBI taxonomy): domain Eukaryota; kingdom Metazoa; phylum Arthropoda; class Malacostraca; order Isopoda; family Cirolanidae; genus Bathynomus; species Bathynomus jamesi. Next base: position 1,033,434 of record JAJOZX010000883.1, on the reverse strand, counting down.
ATACACATATATATACACAGGGTGTCTATAGTACAGTATCACAGGCAACATTTTTTAACTACAATTTACAACTATAATGCTAAAGTTTAAGATTCTATATATTAAGTTAATGACAGTTAAAATTTAGAGTAACACAGAGGGATTTTTAAACAAAATAAAACTTTCACATTTTAAGTAATTTTTATTTTTTGCGACCATTTTTTTTTTTTTAATTTTTTCAATAACAAAAATCTTTCCTATTTCGGTCTTCACCAAATGCCAGTTGAATGAGACCAAATTTGTTTCAGAGTAAATACTTCAAACTTAATTAGACTTTGAAACGTAAGTTAGTAACGAACTTACAAGTCGTTAATTAAGATTTTTAAGGTTACTTGGCATATATATATATAGGGTGAACAAATGTAGGTGGACAGTAAATGATAAAGTTTATTTTGAGAATACATATTTAATTTTTTTGTATACTAAATAAAATACAATAAATTTAAATAAATTTAGTTATAATATTTAATATAATAAAACACAAACACATAGTTATAATGAACACCATAGTTTAATAATATAATATAACACAAACCGTATTCAACCTACTGTCCACCTACTTTTGGTTCACCGTGTATATATATATATCACACACACACTGTATTCTAAAGGAATTTAATGCTATATTTAACCGTGACAAACTGAACATAAAATTACCCGTAAAGAATTTTGAACATTCCTTTTTTTAATAATCAGTCTGAAAATAAATTTTATATAAAAGCTGTTTTAGGGAATAATTGAAATAAATTCGTTTCATCTTCAAAATGAATGAGTTTGTTCGTCGCAGAATTGAACTGAATACAAATAAAGAATTAAATTAAAGAAAACTTTAATATTAACAGTAAATTTGGACAAATTAAGATTTAAATCATATTATGATCTACTACTGAACAGGAGAGACGAAAGAAAGTAACCTTGGCGGATATATTTATTACTTTATACTGAAGTCCTTCAATGAATAAACAGATCCCTCTAAAATTATCTGATGAAGAGGCTGAAGATATCTTCTGATATATATATATATATATATATATATATATATATATTATATATAAAGAACGATGCTTGTGTAGAAGAGCGTTCCGCACAAGATGAGGAGGGAGAGCGAGCAAATGAAAATGAGGTACCTCCCAGGTTCTCCCTCCTCATCTTGTGCGGAACGCTCTTCTACACAAGCGTCGTTTTTTACATTAATTGTACTGTGTGTTGTTTGTAGTTAAAATGTATATATGTACGGCATGCGAAGGTGCCCCCTCAGGGCATTTGATTCCGCTCGTATGTAGGAGAATTACGAGTACTGACTAATCGTGGTCCTTGGTGTAGTGGTTATCATATCCGACCGGCAATTGGATGATCCCGGGTTCGATTCTTGGGAGTATACCTCATTTTTCATTTGCTCGTTCTCCCTCCTCATCTTGTGCGGAACGCTCTTCTACCACAAGCGTCGTTCTTTACATTAATTATGCTGTGTTGTTTGCAGTTAAAATGTGTATATATATATATATATATATATATATATATATATAAAGTGGTTAGAAAGGAGAAATGAGTTTATTTATTTCATAGCTAAAAAAAAATACACACACAAAAATAGAACCAAAATAATCATGAAAAGCTTTTCATATTTCACAAAGGAAATATTTTGTATTCATTCATTTGACTTGAATGAAAAATGAAAATAAATGATGAAAAAGATTAAAAAAAAAAAAATGTAAACAAAACGTGAATTAGCAAAAAAAACCCCCCAAAAAAAACGAGAATATAAAAACATTATTAGAGAAACGAAAGAATAGAGATTTTTTATCAAAGAATATAAAATGTCACAAAAAAGTAAAATTCTTTGACTTCTGAAGCGTTCAGAGTTACCGTCTCAGAGTTTATTTCCTTCTCTAAATTAGCAGCCTCCGAAGATCAAACATCCCATTTTTTTTTTCACCCTTTATCTTTATCGGAGGGGGGGACTCGTCTATATCTATTTCCCCTTATACCCCCTTATTCTCCTCCCCTTTCGTAACCTCTCTCAACCTCTTCGAAATTCTCTTTTAAACCCCTCAAAACGCTTTGGTCTTTTCACCCTTATTCTAAAAGTAATAATAAATACAAAAGATTTCTCATTCATCTTTTTCTTTTATCATTTTACTTACGCATGCAGTCACATGCATTACAGTGTAGTACATATTAGATAAGCTGTATTTTGTCTTTTATGGTATTCTTATGAGTTATGTAGTAACCGAGGATAGAACCAATATTATATTAATGCTATGACTTCAGTACAAAGCATAGGAATAATTATTATGAACAAATAATGTTTGAGAAATTTATGCCCATATCCCAACCATAAAACATTGACAATTATGACTTACAAGATACCACCAGTTTATTAAAAACATGAAGCACTGGAATATACAGTATTAAATTGTATATTATTGGTTTAAAGCATTTATTTATTACTTACCTTGTTCAATTCCTAAAATTATTTAAACTGAAATTCGGCTCTTCTTGTTTTTCTGCAAAATTGTTCAATGACTTTGTTATAAAAGTCTTCTCTTTTTTCCATTTGTTTTTTGAGGAAAGACTTTTCAATTGAAATTAAGGCTAAATTCGATAACCTTGCCTGCTCTTGCGTATTTCTTAAGTAAGTTTTTATTCTTTTTAGCGCCGAAAAAGATCTTTCAACGGACGAAGTTGTAATTGGCAAAGTTAAGATTAAATTTATAAATGAATGTATCTCCGGAAATACTTCAATCATTTCATTGTTCAGTAAATATTGTGAAGTTCATGAATATCATTTTGACCAAAAAATTTGTGAGAGAATAAGACAGTTAATTCTGATTTCAGGAGAACAAAATCGAAAAAGGAACTGTAGTTACTTTTCAAAGATTGATAAGCCTTTTCCGGAAAATATAGTTCATAGGGCTTTACTTTATTGGGAGCCAAAAGCTCTAAGAATTCCATATTTTTAAGGGACTTAAATCGCTCTTTCATTTGCTCAATGATATTATCACAAAGTTCAAAGTAGACTTGTCGGTAGCTCGTCTCTATTGGGGTGCTACTTTTTTTTCTTGAGGAAGGAAAACCAAAATCTTCAACAACGGTTTTCCATATTTCATCGAACATCGAATCTCTAATTTCTTGAATTTTGGATATTGTGATTTCAACTGTATTCGAGCCAAAAATGATGTTCATAGATTTGTTTTGCAAAATTTTAAACAAATACTCAGTTAATGGAAAAATTTTAGAAAACACTTTCAATAAAAAATTGAAATCAAAAGAGTCCAACGCTACAGATAAACCTCTTGCTTCATTCTTTGTTTTATCATCAAACATCTTTGGATTTTCTTGAATATAATCGAAAAGACTCTTTAAACTTTGTCTATTCTCTTTGACAGTTTCAACTAATCTAGAAGAGTAATTCCACCTTGTCGGAGCAAGCTTAGGAAAGCGTTTGCCAACTATACTATCAAGCAAGTTTGTTCGCTTTGTAGAGCTGCTAAAAAATGATGATAAACTGGCTAACATTGAAAAGAATGAGTTACATTTAGAAATGTGTGAAACTGCTTGGCTTAATACAAGGTTAAGCTTATGAGCGTAACAATGTATGAAAAGAGCTTCTGGGGCAGAATCCTTTACCTTTTTTTGAACACCATTAAGTTCGCTTGCCATAACTGCAGCACCATCGTATGATTGCGCGACTAACTTTTTTAAACAACCCAACTCATTTAATTCCTTCAACACCAACGCGGATATATCGTTAGCACTTCTACCTTCACTTACATTAGTAAATCCTAAGAATCGTTCACAAATGTTTCCATTCGCATTGACGTAACGCACAACGGTAGAAAGTTGTGAACAACAACTAACATCGGAAGTTTCATCCAAAAGAACTGCAACATGCTTGCATTTTGCAAGCTCATTTTTTATTTCATGTAAAAGTACAGAACTTACTGAGTCTATTATATCATTTTGTATTGTTTTAGATAGTCCTTTAAAAACTGTAGCACCCTTTAAATGCGTTTCCAGTTTTTCATCATACTCAGCTAAACAATGGGCAAACTCGATGAAGTTTCCTCTATTTTCAGATAACTCACTTTCATCATGACCACGAAATGCAAGTTCTTGTGTTCCTAATAAACACGTTATTCTGATTAGTCTCTTTAAAATTTCTCTATTTTTCAATACCTCTTCATTGTGTTTACTAATAGCAACTTCCTTTTGTTTGTCAAGTGCCAAGTCAATTCGACTTATTCCAAATTGTTTCAAATCAAAATGTGCTTGAATATGACTTACTGCTTTTTCGTGACGTGAAATTGCCGTATGTATGTTATTTAAATCTTCGTAGCCTCTATTCACTTCGCTCCACACAGAATTTTCTCTTGAAAATAATATACATGGCCAACAGTAGAGTTTGTTTGTTGAATTACTACCACACAACCAACGGACACTATCATAAAGTTGGTAGTTAAATTTTCTTATAAATCCTTTGTTCACTTTCGTCAAATTTATTTTTGGGGTAGGCTTTCCATTGCGTATTAGAAGCTTTTTTTCATCAAAAGTGAGCGTTTGAAATGGTTTCGTTTTCAATTCATGAATTATATCAAAATCTGGATCGTCAGCCATTGCTAAAGGGGTAATTTATCATCTAAATAAATAATTTATACAATTAGTCACTTACACAAATATTTGCATCACTGTACGTAAAAGATAAAAAGTTAATACGCTATCAACAAAGATTAATCACAAATTCACAACTTATCATTAAGTCTGAAGTAAAACTAAGTTGGAAAATTAAACAAATGCGCTAATTGGTAACTCTACAATCGAAAATGATGCCACTTTTTGCAGATTTGATTTTCAAACTACAGTCACCATGCAATTATAGTTCTTATAAATAAAAGCATAAGATTCTTTTTCCATTGTTTTATTATTCGTGAAATCACTACTCAGATTGATTACGCCGTCAGAATGTGATATCATTAAAACATGTTAATTTATTCATTTTCATGTAGAATATTACTAATATTAATGCACTTTTACATTCATAAATACAATTTTAATAAATGCATTCCAAAAATGTGAAAAATAACGGAGAAAGTAATTGTTATTTCAACTACTTGTACATAAAGGTCAATATTGCTCGTCCTTTGGCTCGGGTTACGCCTTTGTTTTCTATTTCGAATCGGTGATTTTTACTCCTGTGGAAAATAAATACTGTATTCAGTTTAGATTTTCAGTAAATAAATTCATAAAAAAAATCTTTAAGCTATTTTTAATGAAAACCTAAACTGAATATTTATAAAAAAATCGACTAGAACACATTTAAATGATGAACTTAAATAATAATTGCCATCAAGAGATTAAATAATAAATAATAATTTTAACTTTATTTTTTTAACTTAAATAATAATTTTAAATTCATTGAGTATTTTATTTACGCATGCATTGCATGCATTGCATTCATTAAGAAGCCGCCCCTGATATATATATATATATATACACACACACGAGGGTACTTCAATAAGTATCCGCACTTTTTATTTTAGTGATAATATAATATATATATATAATATACTCGTATACTCGTAATAACGAGCCAAACCTGCTAGATTTATAGGCTTATTTAGGCTAGCAACAGTATAGGCTTATTTAGGCTACTCGTAGCTGTCACATATCGTACGAGTAGTGAACGTGGCTGCGCCGCTTTCAATTTGTACTCTGGAAGAACAGAGATCCGTGGTTCGTTTTTTGTGGGCAGAAGTTGTGAAAGGAGCTGAAATTCACACGCGTTTATGTGCTCAGTATGGGAATAATGCGTTACCACAGCGAAGTGTGTACGAGTGGATTCAAATTTCAAGGAAGGTCGACATGTGTGACAGATGCTCAGCGCTCAGGACGACCGTCACATCAATCAGTGGTGACAAGCAGGAAGAAGCCAGAGCCATGATTTTCGATGACAGAAGATTAACACTAAAAGAATTGCATCTTCATTAAAACATCAGTCAAGGGTCAGCCTATTCGATAGTTTATGCCATTCTTGCTTTCACAAGGTTTGTGCAAGATGGGTGCCCAAACAGTTTACAGAAAGCACAAGCGTAATCGTATGGACGTCTGCTCTCGTCTTTTGCCGAGGTATCATAATGAAGGTGAAAACTTTTTGGAGCGCATTATCACTGGAGATGAAACCTCGATCCACCACTATGAACCAGAAGCAAACGACAGAGCATGCAATGGAACATCCAACATCTCCCGTTGCAAGGAAGTTCAAAGCGCAGCCGTCAGCAGGTAAAGTTATGCTACCACGTTTTGGGATACACGAGGCCCTATCCTTGAACATTATCTAGAGCGTGAAACTACAGTAAAAAGTGCATCGTATTCGGACATGCTTCGGAATGAGTTAAAGCAAGCAGCAATTCGCACAAAACGGAGAGGGAGATTGTCGGAAGGTGTTATTCTGTTACACGACAATGTGCGCCCTCATACTGCTGCACAGACTAGAAAATGCTTTCAAGAACTTAAATTTGAAGTTCTCGACCATCCAGCCTACAATCCAGACCTGGCACCTTCGGATTTTTACCTGTTTGGACCACTAAAAGACGCTTTGAGAGGTCAGCGATTCCAAGGCGATGATGACCTGAAGGAGCGGTGCATGACTGGCTACGAACACAGCCGAAAAACATTCTTTTGTGATGGCATTAGGAAGCTTGTAGAATGTACGTAGATCGTTGGACTAAGTGTTAGAAGTGATGTGTTTATAATCTATCAGATGTGAAAATAAAATTGTGAAAATAAAAAGTGCGGATGCTTATTGAATTATATATATATATATATACAGTGTTGGGCACTAAAGCGTTAATCCGATAACAGTTAATTAACGAAGTTAACTTTTTTTAACGGACTATTAACGGAAGTTAATTTCCATTTATCGTTATCGGACCAGTTAACTTCCGATAACTCGATATTTAGTCTGTTAAAGTTCGTTAACACGTTAACTGCGAGGATTCACGGAAGATCACCGCTCCGCGAATGAATTCAAACCGCCATAACTTCAGTCTGCCAATTCCGTCCTCTGCCGCAGTGGAACGGCTCTTCTCTCTCGGCAAGGACATCCTGAGGCCAGGGCTGCCACAAAAATTTTAGGGAAAGTAACAAAATGAATAAGCCAAAGGTAACAAATCCATCAAAAAGGTAACAAATCGCGAAAAAAAATTAAATTGTTCAAATTAAAACTATTTATTAAGTCTTACCTTACTTAAAATGCTACGTTTTCTTCATCCATAGTTTTACTTTCTTGCCATTTGGATTCCTTCATCATATTTATCATTTCTTTTGATGGTTCCCATTTTGTACAATCCTGGCTCGAAGTAATTCTTTTGTATATAAAAGCGCATTTATTGTGGATGTTTTCAATGAAGATCTATTTTTAACTTTAACATTAGTTAGTGTTGAAAATATTCTTTCGGCACTAGCCGAAGAATGAGGAAGTGAAAGGAGATCCATCATGAATTTAGATAGTAAAGGGAAGCGCTGCTTGTCCCCACACTGTTCTTTTGAATTATTATTATACCAAAATCTTTCTGGATTTTCTAGTCATTTTAGGCTTTTTCTCCGGTGTTTTATAATCACTATCAGAAGTTTCATCATCTTGATTTCCCTCCATATTAAAGGGATATATACACGGTGAACCAAAAGTAGGTGGACAGTAGGTTGAATACGGTTTGTGTTATATTATATTATAACTATGGTGTTCATTATAACTATGGTGTTTGTGTTATATTATATTAAATATTATAACTAAATTTATTTAAATTTTATTTTGAATTATAGTATACAAAAAAATTAAATATGTATTCTCAAAATAAACGTTATCATTTACTGTCCACCTACATTTGGTTCACCCTATATATATTTTTTTATCAAAATATAGTAACACAAAATTTCACTCACTAAACAGGTTTAATATAAAATTAAAGATAAGACTGAATAAACTAAAACACTAAACACACGTGAGATCACGGAACAAAGTCACGAGAGCAACTGGAAAGAGTTGCCAATCACGCTATATTATAACGTTAATTGGCAACTCTTTCTAATGTGCCAACTTCAGTGGTGACACTAACAGCAATTTAAAACTTAGAAATTTACCGTTTTCTTGGAATTAGAGTTAAAAGTCTAAAAAGTAACAAAATTTCCGAACGTCGTAACAAAAGTACAAAAATGTTAGAAAGTAACAATTTGTTACGAAAGTAACAAAAGTGGCAGCCCTGCCTGAGGCCCAAGAGGTCAAGACTGGCAGTTGGGCCTAACTTTGAGAAGTTGGTCTTTCTGAAGGGCAACCAGCACATTGTGTCATAGTCTTTAATAAATGTGCCTAAAATTTAATTTACCTTCAGTTCCGCCATAATAATTCTCTGGTAATTAAATTTAGTTAATGGTTAGTGGTTACAACGGTTTCAAACATGTAATCAGTACATTTTTATTAAAAATAAAAAAAGTTATTAAGCAAAAAGTTGCAAAACTTGATAAAAATACAGTTAAATACCTATTTATTGTTGGATTTTGCATAAATAAACATTTTCTATGGGTTTTAAAGCTTTTTTCCTTGATTTTTAAAATGTTAGTAAAGAAATAGTTATCGTTAACGGATTATCGTTAACTTCCGTTAACTTTGTAGTAAAATTATTGGATTATCGTTATCGGAGTTAAAAATTGGGGTTAACGGATTATCGTTATCGAAGTTAACTTTTTGGTTAACGGTGCCCACCACTGTATATATTATATATATATATATATATATATATATATATATATATCTATATATACACACTGTGTATATATATTACGATATTAACGCACAGTTCACAAGTGATAGCTATAAAAGATGTTCAAACTGTGCGAAATGACTAATTTTACCTTTTCCGGAGGAGTATGCAATGATTCTTGCGCTGGTTCTGCCATTCCCAGGAAGAGGTGAGAAATAAATTCAATATAAATAACAAAATCAAAATCAAATATCAATATAAAATTCATAAATTTACTTATGATATTATACTATGAGGCAGGACTTCTGACTCACCCTGTATATATATATATATTATATATATATATATATATATATATATATAACTTGGTTGAATGTTTGTCCTTAGGGAAGCGTAGCTTAGCGAGGAATAGGAGGACGAAAAGATGGTACATGTTTATTAACAGACGTTTCGGAAAAATTCAATTTCCATCATCAGTGCTAAAAAAGTTTAAAAACAAATAGAAATAATAAGTATAATAAATAAAAACGAACAATAAATTAAAATGGCGCACAATTAGCGAGAATTAATAGTAAGTTTCAATATATATTAAATTAGAAGATTAAAAATTAAATGATATAAAGTATAAAGTATGGACAATAAGTAAAAAAATAAAAACGGTTTAGTTGAAAGAATTGAAGGGGTTCTTACCAAATTGTTAACGTAATGAGAGACTAATTGTATAGAAGATTGGGAATGGTTGCCTGTTGAAAGAATTCCATATTAGAAAGATGGAGCCGGCCGGAGTGATGGTGGATTTCTTTTGAGTTTGAGAGTTTATTTGGCAATGTTTAAATTGAAAGCGGAACTGTAATCGTTGAGGGTTGGCTGGATACTGAGGATATAAAGGGACTCAAGTATGCGGAGGTCGATTAGTTGGCTGGCTGAATTAATGATTTTGAAATTGGAGGAAAGTAACGGGTGGTTGTGAAGGTGGCAGTGATCCTTATTGCTGATTTGGAGGGTTTGTTCAAGGGCTGTGAAGTTCTTGTAGAAATCCCACGATGCTCGTCACTCTTGTTTGATAGTGGCGGATGGTACTGCCAATATAGTTCGCTTTGCAGCGAACACAATTAAAAGCGTAGATAGTGGACGAAAGCAAGTGGCTGGGGTGTTTTTTCTTTATGGTTGAGGTAAGATTTGATACTATTGTAGCTTACTATTAATTGATACTATTGTAACTTACTATTAATTGATACTATTGTAACTTACTATTAATTTTCGCTAATTGTTGCGCCATTTTAATTTATTGTTCGTTTTTATTTATTATACTTATTTATTTCTATTTGTTTTTAAACTTTTTAGCGCTGATGATGGGAATTGAATTTTTCCGAAACGTCTGTTAATAAACATGTACCATCTTTTCGTCCTCCTATTCCTCGCTATATATATATATATATATACAAAGAAAAAGTATATATATACATCCCAAAAAAAACTTCCAAATTATAGTTATAATTTTATTGCTATGGACTATAGGAAGCTAATTAAATGCCCAATTTTAAACTATGACTGGAAGTTTTATATGGCATAAGAATCTCGACAGTTCACATCCGGTCATGCTCAATGTAAACACTGTGATAGCCGATTACTGACTGAGTCGCACGGTTACATTTCTCATAACGTTCGGGAATGTTTCTAAGGTATTGCAACAATCACCTCTTCAATCCTCTGCTTGAGCTCAGGGATGATATTTGGGCCAGGTGCCTGGAAGATCCGTTCCTTGAGAGACCCAGAAACGCATGTTACGGCGAATGGTGACAGCCTGTGCCAGCGTCCATGGCATTCATCAGTAAAGACGATCTTCTTCAAGAAGTCTACATCGTCTTCCAGCTTAGTGGACATCCGCTGAACAAAAGCCACACGCTTACCTTGCTGCTGGTCAGTGAGAGGGGCATGCACAATGATTTGGTACAGAAATGCATGAAGATCGAGGTGCAGGATTTTCTGAGTCGATGGTCGTTTCAAGCTGAGTTCATTTGCAATGTGCCTGATTGACTTTCTTGGACTTCGAACCACAGTTTCACGGATTTTCCTGGAATTCTCCGGCGTTCTCACAATTTTCAGGGGTCCACGATGTCCTTTATGGAGTGGTTGAAGTGTCCCATGAGCAATGAACTTTTTTATGAGAGCTCTGATTAATTTGCGATCAGGAGCTTTTCGAACTCCAAAGAAACTGCAAAACTTTCTCTGTACTACAACGATACTTTCGGTCTTGGGCCACCAATCAAGCACCTTCTTTTTCTGATCAGTTGGAAGACGTTTCGATGCCATTACACAAAACTCCCAGATCTACCTGAAACAGGGAAAAGAGAATTAGAGCTCTAGCTATCATAGCACCCTCGCAATTGGCGTTCAGTTTTGGGGTGTTTTTCCGTGGACACCCTATATATATATATTATATATATATATATATATAGTGTGAGGAGGGGTTTGTTTAAACTCCTTCGTAAAGGCAAAGGTCATGTGATGGACGGGGTCATACTGAGCATTAGTGAAACCCGAACCACGGGTCAGTACATCATCTAGATGAGGAAGACGGTCCCCAATCCAAATATCACCCTGACCTAATGTCGCTTAACTTCGCTAAAATACCGTCCCTCACCATTTCATATTTATCAACTACAGGGTCGTTGTCCCTATAAAGTCCCTATAAAATCTCTATCTATTACACGTACAAATAGATAGGGAAATAGATAAGGCGTATATGGACACCCTGTACAATTACCTCGTATGACAATTCCTTTACGAAGTAAAGCCACGTCTCATATTTGTATTTGAAAAGCGTTTCAAATTAATAAAAGTTTATCTTTCAGAATTATTAAATTTTGGTGTCTATATTCGTAAATTCATAAATTGATTGACAGATAGTTCCGGAACAAAGTTCGACTAGAAAAAACTTTTCTAAAAAACAAAAAATTATTAACTGATAACTTGTTTTTATTTCGATATTTTATTCCTTTTGGTCAAATTAATAAAATTTTAAAAGCGAAGCTGTCATTACTAATTAGTAATTTTTTCGTTTCTTTAGAGTTTAGACCTTTTCAGTCGATTTTTTTCCGAAACTGTACATTTATAATTACAATGTAGAGTATATGAAAGAATGACTAAAAATGGGAATAACATTGTGAATTAAGTCCAATCATATTGATACAATTATAAAGAAATAACGAACACACTCTAACAGACCAAAAAGTCCAGGCATTCTTACGTTCATGTGACGGATTCGGGTGTTTTACTGGGCAAACGGTGCGGAAGTTCCAACCGTCCCAACCCCTAAACCTTCCATCAAAACTCAACTGGACAAATACACGCATTCCGTATCGATTTTTCTTCTTTTTGGCTTAACTGCTTTGGCAATTGCATTTCCGAAATGGAAAGATCTTGACGTTAACTAGGAATAGTTAAACTGTGGTAACGATTCTCGCAACTTCGCAAGTGGTTAAAAGTTAAAATCTGCGGAACTTCCGGTGTATCTAAATTTATTTTACTATGGACATAATACTCAGGGCCGCCGAGAGGGCGGGGAAACCGGGTTAAATCCCCGGCGCCCGGACCTCTAGGAGGCCCGGAAAGAGGGGGGATAAAATCTAAAAATATTAATAAAGCAATTGATTAAATAACAGAGGAAATATAATTAATGAACATACATTTTATAGAGATTATCATACTGTATGTTTTGAATAGTGACTTGGACATTAGGCTCGACCGGTGGTTGTATCGGTATCGGGCCGATATATCTGTATCGGTACCGATGCCGATGGTTAGTAGCTACCGATACCGAGAGTTTTTTGTTTTTAAGAATAAAAAAACGGGCGTTTTCCAAATAGAAACTTCCCGGCTGCTCGAGAAGTTACGTGTGTGTTCGTGTGTGATAAAGGATGGCTGCTTGAACCTCCCGAGTGTGGCTAATCTTTTGACAGCGGCTCGGAAAATCGTCGGTCATTTTCGCCACTCTCCGCAAGCAGCGCCTACATCAAATTCAAAGACTTAACTTGCCTCAACTGAAGCTGATTCAAGATGTGCCAACCAGATGGAATTACACGCTGGAAATGTTGCAGCGACTCCTTTCCCAAAAGCAACTATCATTGAATATGACGTCGAATGGCCCCTGGAAAATACGTTGACTTCAACGCAATGGAAGCTTATGATCAAGCTTATTGACGTGCTTGCTGTCTTCAAAACTGCAACGCTCAAAATCAGTGAGGAAAACTCACTTTTAGCAGAAGTTTTACCTACAGCCAAATCTCTGTCAAAAGGAATCTGTGCAGCGTGCTCAGTGAATGATGCTGGTGTCAAGATTCTGAAGAGCCAGCTGGGCGATTCTCTCGAACAGAGATTTCGAGAGCATAATTCAAATGAGAAACTGCTGCTAGCCACAGCAGTTGATCCCCGATTCAAAGGAGCTGGGCTGATAGATGACGTCATGCGAGAAAAGGCCAAGGAATTGTTGAGACAAGAGATACGCAGTCACATGGAGGGGGCCCAACGAAAGCGTATTGGAGGTGCAATTGCCGTGAAACGCCGCCGAAGTGGCCCGGTTTCTCCATCCAAGAAAATCGCTCTTTGGGAAAACCTTTCCGATTCAGAAGGTAGCGATCTCGACGATCACATTCGTCCTATTCTAGTTGAAGAATCCCAAACGAGGGATACGGACACGAGGTTCACTGTCCCAGACACGAGTGGAAGCAGCCCTGGACGCCTATTGGTCGCAACTTCGGATCGCTGGGATAGGGATCCGTTAATTTCCAGACGAGAACATTCTGCTGATTTTCCGGAGATTGCCAAAGTTGCTGAGAAGTGCATGAGCTGCCCCTCTGGATCATTTGACTCTGAACTGCTTTTCTCAACGGCTGGAGATGTTATCAATGCGAAACGAGCCAACATCACCCCAATCAACGCTGAGGAACAAATCATCCTCTCCAAAAATCTGAAGTTCCTCAATTTTGATTATTGAGTGAACTGTTATATTGAGTTAAACTTTTTGAATTACAATTTTTGAATTACATATTGTTTCCATTACATGACTTTTATTTTGTGAATTCCATTTCTTCAAATATATGTTTTGAATTAAAGTACATGTGTCGAATTACATTCTTTGAATCCTATTTTGATATTTTGGACAGATATCGGTATCGGTATCGGCCGATACGTTGCTCTAGCTATAGGTATCGGTACCGATACTTTGGGAATACTATCGGTCGGCCCCTATTGGACATATAATCAGTTTGCTTGTTATGTACACAAAAAACATTCATAATAAACTACTGAGTAAACAGGGGGGGCCCATATACCAATCCTTCCCCGGGGCCCGTGACAACTCTCGCCAGCCCTGAAGTAATACTAACACATTCAAGACGCTTTTGCTTGCTAGACTAAGACGTCAATTGGAGTGCGAATAGTGTACAGTAGTAGAATTATTATATTACAATTGACGTCTTACATCTGGCAGGCAAGAACGCTTGAAATTTTTTAGTATTGTATCAAATGTAAATTAAATTCAAATACACTACCCGGGCACTATGTAGTGACCCGTGGTTCGGATTTCATGTAAAGTTAAAGGTCCCCACCGTCATATGACGTTAGACGTTGTAAAACGTGGTTAAACAACCCCAACAAACAACATATACTGCGCGGACAGATTCGTATGTTATGGAAAGACTTTAAAACCATTGAAACATAATAATTCACTGTTCTACAATGATTTTGTCTCAGGAAAAGTCTTATGTCATTATTATAGAGATTTTAACGCTGATTACGAAAATGGTCTTATTATTTTCCTATCACGTATAGTTTTTGAGACATTTTCATTTTTGTTTTGGAAAAAATATTCAATTTTTGTAGTAAAAGCTGTTCATTTATTTTATTATCTCGCAACTCTGACCACATGTGATGTTTGTCTTATTTCGTCGTGTGTATTGCTACTCTTATAGTATGTGTGATGTTAATATTTTTTAATATTTTGTATAATATTCAATTAATTATATCCAATATACAATATTATACATATTATGCATATTATATACAATATACAATAATTGTATAATATTTTTTAAGATTTCATGGAACTATACACGATACGTCAAAATGAATAACATTTTCGGAATCAGCAGCGTCGATTTCAAATAGACCAGCTTTGTTGCTGAAACAGAATAAAAGTAAAAATTTGTTGTTCAATGTAATTACATGATGAGAGATAGTTAAAGAAGACTAGACCATATCTCATATGTCCATTCAATACATTCAAACAACCTAACTATAAATATATGAATAAAATATACCAAAGAGATGCTTTCAAAACAAAGGAATATCATTGAGACTTAGAGATACCCGAACCTGACCGTTTTGAGATAATTAAGGGATCGACGCTCGAAATTCATACCAGGTTACCAGATTATATATATACACCTTACAACCTTACTTACCTTACAAAGGTTTCGCGCGATGATTCCTCATTTCGCGAAGGTCAAGCTTGTCGCCCTTCCTCTCCTCTCTCTCTCTCTCTCTCTCGCTCTCTCTCTCTCTCCTCTCTCTTCTCCTCTCTCTCTCTCTCTCTATATATATATATATATGATGCAAACCCACAGGGAAAAAGAAAATAATTCCAAGGCCTTTCGTGTATTCAAAAGTACACCTCGTCAGGGAATGACGAATAATGTTCTGAATACACGAAAGGCCTTTGAATCATTTTTCCTTTTCCTTGTGAGTTTGCATCATTCATTCATTTCACGTGTGTAATTGTGAAATTCATCCCATATATATATATATATATATATATATATATATATATAATATATATATATATACAGGGTGGGCCGTAAGTTTCCATACATAGGAAAAATAAACATTTTTTTATGGACAACCATTTTTATTTATATAATATGCTCTACATGGTTGCCATTGTTTTGAAAACACATTTCAATACGTGTTCCCCACTGTTGATGAACACGCATTAGCACAGTTGACGTTATGCTTGTAATGGCGTTGGTGATACGTTCCTTTAGATGATTTATGTCTCGTATCTTTTCCTGATACACCATGGCCTTCAAGTGCCCCCAAAGATAGAAATCAAGGGGGGGGTGAGATCTGGGGATCTGGGAGGCCACTCCACAGGACCACGCCGACCAATCCAAGCATCCGGAAACTGCTGATCCAAATACCGACGCACGTGAAGACCATAATGAGGTGGAGCTCCATCTTGCTGGAAGTAAACTGGAAGTTACCTTCCTCGTTTAGCAGGGATGGGAAAATCTCTTCTTGCAACATGTTAAGATACCTTTCGGCATTAAGATTTCCACTGACAAAAAAAATTGGTCCAATAATTCTGTCACCCCATATCCCGGCCCACACCATCACTTTACCGGCACCTTGCATCTTCGTCGGACTCAGCCAGTTAGGGTTAGCATTACTCCAATAACGTATGTTTTGCCGATTAACCTCTCCATTGACGTAAAAATTTGCTTCATCAGTAAACAAGATCTTACGTCAAACGCATATTCTTAGGGTATCTGAAACATAAAAACAAACGTTTAATTTTTCCTATGTATGGAAACTTACGGCCCACCCTGTATATATATATATTATATATATACACAGTATATATTACCACTAAGTAGACCAGCCACATCCTCAATCCGTAAACACTGAAAGTAACAACCATCCATCTAATAACAATTTTTCAGTTTTAACCACTTTACGAAATGAAACAGGCCTGACAATTATAGAGTTCTTACTTATATATGTATAGACAAAAGCCGAAATTTATATATATATATATAATATATATATATATATATATATATATATATATATATATGAAAATTATTTCACGAAAGTAACACGTGAAAAATATTTATGATGAATAAAACCACGAAGGAAAGGAAACACAGATGGTGCTCAAGCGCTTTCGTCTAATGACATCCTCAGGAACACTGAAGTACATAAAGAATTACAGCCTATTTATAGGTTACAGAAAAAAAAAAAAAAAAAAAAAATATATATATATATATACAATAAACGGAGAAACGAAATTAAAGGATTGTGGAAGGGGGCACACAAATTTATAAGGAAAAACTATCAATTTTTAGCACAAGATTAAGATTTGTTTCCAAACAATGTTATAGATAAAAAAAAAATAAATAAATAAAATATATATATACAAATTTATACTGGAAATCTGCCCAAGTTTTAGCACTCTGCTCTTTTTGTATATAAAAATTGAACAATTATCGATTTTTAGCACAAGATTAAAAGATTTGTTTCCAAACAATGTTATAGATAAAAAAAAAATATATATATACAAATTTATACTGGAAATCTGCCCGGGTTTTAGCACTCTGCCCTATTTTTTTGTATATAAAAATTGAAAAATAAAAGTTATTAGGGTGGCATACAAATTTTACCAAAGATTTAGCGTTCTACCTTTCTTATCTAAATCTGTTCTGAAGGAATTCAAAACAACAGGATCGAGTTGAAAAAGACCTTTGCTTATGTTGAAGTTATTTGTTAGTTGGATAATGGCAGACTCAAGAATATTTCTATTAACAATGTTGCTAGAGTGGAATAAAACTGAAGCATTATTCCAATCAATACAGTGGGATAACTCTGACAAATGGACAAAAAGGGCACTGGACAATTGTCCTGTTCTAACGGAATATTGATGCTGTTTTATACGTGTGTGCAAATCCTTTCCCGTCTGACCTATGTAAAAGGAATCACATTGTTTACAACCAATTTTATAGATAATGCCTGAATTATTGGTAGGGCTATTTTTTACTATGATATTTTTCACAATATTGTTATATGAAAATACCACATTAATATCCAAAAGTTTAAATACATTAGCAATGCCTAAAAAGCCCGGGAAAAATGGAAGTACTAAAACACTTTTTGTCAAAGTACGCGTGTTATTATTGACGGGATAGAAAGTTCGTTTTGCCTTGTTGAGACAAGATTCCATAAACGCAGATCACTTCCAATACCGTTGATTTTTTCTAAACCCACAAACCTGGCAACCCTATGCGCCCTATTATTAGCTCGGTGGCCTCTATTACTTATAAACTCTCCAAATGGCTTGTCAAAGTCTTGTCCCCCATTCTTGGAACTATCTCTGATTCACATGTAAAAAATTCCATGGATCTTACTGAAAAAATGAATAATGCATGTATTGGAACTAACGATAGATTGATCAGTTTTGACGTTTGTTCATTGCTTACAAAAGTGCCGATTGACGATATGCTTGACTTTCTCTCCCAAGAATTACATAAATATGACCTGCCACTACCTTCACACATTGTTTTGGAACTTATTAAGCTTTGCATCAAAGACTGTAAATTCACTTTCAATAACGAGTATTATCAACAAGTTTTTGGGATGGCCATGGGCAACCCCTTGTCGCCCCTCCTCTCCAATATTTATATGGAGTTTTTCGAAATTACTTACATTCCGAGAATCCTGGGGTGGGCATCCCTTGGTTGCGGTACGTCGACGATATTTTGTGTATCTGGCCCATGGATCGTGACCTGGATAACTTCCTCCTTCAGTTAAATGATCAAGTCCCCTCTATTAAGTTTACTTTAGAAGTTGAACAAGACAATTCAATCCCATTTTTGGATGTGCGTGTACATAGGGAAAGCCCAGGTTTTAAGTTTAGTATCTATCGGAAAAAAACAAACAATTTGTCCTACGTACACTTTTACTCGGGACATGACACCCCCACTAAGAAGGCCATTTTTTCTTCAATGTTTCTCCACCCCTTAGGATCGCCAGTCCGGAATACATCGATGCCGAATTAGAAAAAATCAACGGTATTGGAAGTGATCTGTGTTATCCATCTGCGTTTATGGAATCTTGTCTCAACAAGGCAAAACGAACTTTCTATCGCGTCAATAATAACACGCGTACTTTGTCAAAAAATATTTTAGTACTTCCATTTTTCCCGGGCTTTTTAGGCATTGCTAATGTATTTAAACTTTTGGATATTAATGTGGTATTTTCATATAACAATATTGTGAAAAATATCATAGTAAAAAATAGCCCTACCAATAATTCAGGCATTATCTATAAAATTGGTTGTAAACAATGTGATTCCTTTTACATAGGTCAGACGGGAAAGGATTTGCACACACGTATAAAACAGCATCAATATTCCGTTAGAACAGGACAATTGCCCAGTGCCCTTTTTGTCCATTTGTCAGAGTTATCCCACTGTATTGATTGGAATAATGCTTCAGTTTTATTCCACTCTAGCAACATTGTTAATAGAAATATTCTTGAGTCTGCCATTATCCAACTAACAAATAACTTCAACATAAGCAAAGGTCTTTTTCAACTCGATCCTGTTGTTTTGAATTCCTTCAGAACAGATTTAGATAAGAAAGGTAGAACGCTAAATCTTTGGTAAAATTTGTATGCCACCCTAATAACTTTTATTTTTCAATTTTTATATACAAAAAAAATAGGGCAGAGTGCTAAAACCCGGGCAGATTTCCAGTATAAATTTGTATATATATATATATATATATATATATATATATATATATTTTTATCTATAACATTGTTTGGAAACAAATCTTTTAATCTTGTGCTAAAAATCGATAATTGTTCAATTTTTATATACAAAAAGAGCAGTGCTAAAACTTGGGCAGATTTCCAGTATAAATTTGTATATATATATATATATTTTATTTATTTATTTTTTTTTTATCTATAACATTGTTTGGAAACAAATCTTAATCTTGTGCTAAAAATCGATAGTTTTTCCTTATAAATTTGTGTGCCCCCTTCCACAATCCTTTAATTTCGTTTCTCCGTTTATTGTATACCTTTGGTTAACCTTTGGTTAGCTTCCGCCCGAATTGTTCATTCTGACGAAGGTCAAGCTTTTCACTCCACCTTAGCCCTACAGTTTAACGTGGAATCCGAACCACGCCCCATCAGCAGCCCAGCGTCTTAACCACTAGGCCACCTAGGGTACCCATTTATCTACCAGCCACTTTCTTTATTGTGTGGAAGGATGAACAGCTGGGTTTTACTGCGCGCCGGCTGCCGTCGGGTCTCGAACCCGGGGCCGATGGATTCGTAGTCAGCGACGCTAACCACTACACCACCTATATATAGGCTGTAATTCTTTATGTACTTCAGTGTTCCTGAGGATGTCATTAGACGAAAGCGCTTGAGCACCATCTGTGTTTCCTTTCCTTCGTCGTTTTATTCATCATATATATATATATATATATATATATATATATATATATATAATTCTGCGTACAAATTAAACATTGTAAGCTAAGATTTTAAATATTATATATAATATATATATATATATACACACACACACACACACAGTATATTTAGTAATTTTTCTTAGTTCTGTGCTTATAATTTTGTCTAAATATTAAACTTAATTTGAAAAACGAGATTGGTTGTCGTTGTAATTTTATTGTTGCTGGTGTACTATTGAAAGTACTTTAAATTAAGTTAATCATGTACGTGTCCGACGAGTCTTTCACCAGTTTTATTTTGCTTTTCATTTTTTATTTTATTTTTTATCATTTTAACCACTGATGATGAGAGTTTGACTTCCGAAACGTCTGAATAAGTAATGAGAAATGACAAATACTATAGCTTTTCTTTTTCTTTCATCATGAAAAGAAAAAAACTATAGTATTTGTCAATTATCATTACTTATTCGAACTATAGTGGATGTAATTTCCCAGAAGAGTTCCTTGTTCCATGCACGGTCTGTGTTTAACATACAAGTTTCTCAGGGGACCATTCTGAGTTTGTATATATATATATATATATTATATATATATATATATATATATATAATATATATCAGGGTGTTTCTTAACATCAAAAGTTGAAAATTTATCAGAGCCTTTTCATTATTTTGTTTCATTTGTACTGGGTGATCCAGATAAATGGGACCCATAAAAAAAAGCCAAATATTCTTAATATTTAATTCCTTTCATAAAAACTATATATCATTCGAAAGAGTAGAGTTACAAGTTTATTATGAAATATTTATTTTTTTAAAATGACTCCTTTCAAATGTGCTCCATTAGTTGCCAAGCATTCCAGTGTTCTCGCTTGTAAGTTCTGCATCACTTTTGCAAGAGTGTGCGGTGGTGGTATGGCCTGTATCTCATTTGTGATGGCGGCCTTCAATTCTTGCAAGGTCGTTGGGTTATTTCTGTAGACCCTACTCTTTAAATATCCCAGAGATAATAATCTAAGGGAGAAAAATCCGGAGACCTTGCGGGCCATTCAACGTCTCCAAATCTTGAGATTAACTCGCCTGGAAACGTTTGACGCAAAACTGCCATGCAGTTCCTCGTGGTATGGCAGGTAGCTCCGTCTTGTTGGAACCAGTGGTTTTCTAGACAAAGATCTCTTAATTTAGGAATAAGGAAATCGGTCAACATTTTTTCGTAGCGATCACCATTTACAGTGACCGTGTTTCCGGTGGAATCCTCGAAAAAGTACGGCCCTATGATCTGAGATGCAGTAAGACCACACCAAACAGTTACACGCTGACTATGCAACGGGACTTCGGTAATATTCAATGGATTTTCTGTTGCCCAGAAACGACAATTTTGTTTGTTTACAGTTCCATTCAAGTGAAAATGGGCTTCGTCTGACATAATCAAAGTTGCTAGAAAATTGGTGGTGTCATTTACCTTCTGTTGGATCCATTGACAGAATTGTCGTCTTCGTGCGAAATCTCCATCGTTTAGTTGTTGCACTGTTTGAATTTTATATGGAAAGAGCATTAAATTTTGCTTGAATATACGGTGTGTTGTTGTTCCATATCCAACTCCTAACAGCTGAGAAGCACGTCTGATGCTTATGTTAGGATTATCTTGTACAATTTCATGAGTTCTGTTAATGATCTCGTCTATCCTTGCTGTGCGCACTCTTCCAGTTGGTTTTCTTTTTCCAATGCTGCCAGTTAGGGAAAAATTTCTGACACACCGACGGATTACTTTCTTAGAAGGTGATTTTGACATCTGAAAATTTGTCTTGAAAGATCTTTGAGCTGAAACTACACTTCTTCCATGCTCATAATATTGCTCAGTTATGAAACGCAGCTGTTCTACAGTCCATGCAGTCATCTTGAAGGGTTAGTTTTAACTAACACTTTTATTTTGTTTTGTATCTTATCTTTTCTTGTATTGTCAAAACCTATACAATCCTGTACAAACTTGTAACTATCCTCTTTCGAATGATGCGTATGATTTTATAAAAGGACTTATACTTTAAGAGTTACAGGGGTTTCTTTTGGGTCCCATTTCTCTGGATCACCCTTTAGAAAAAGCAGTTTCTCTGAAATTTTGTATCAATCGGATGATATTTAGAGATCGCGCATGAATGTTGAAAATGTTTTACTAATACAGTAATTGGTTTTGGTAGCTATATTGAAACATATATATTTGAACCATTTATTATCATAATTCTAGTTAATATTTGAAAATAATTGACATTTTTAATTTTAAAATGCACAGAAGAGAGAAGAAAAGAATAACTTTTATGTTCATGGTAGATTTACATCCATTTTTTACTGGCTTAACATGACAGATTTTTTTGCCTTTGGATAACGAGTGCGGTGATCACGAACAACTTGTAATAGATACTGTTTCTGATCTTCACTCTTTGTCAGTGTTTCGTTGTAGTTTTGAACCAACTTAACACCCCGTTCAGCCACATCATTCACCACAGTAAGGCTTTTAGCAACCTTCTGAGCTTCTTCGAATTCATCATTATATTCCCAGGACTCAGGATTTTGCAAGAGAAGTGAAAAAGGAAGACCAAGTATTTTGAAGAACCTCATTGACTTCTTTGTGGCAAAATATTTTAATTGAAGCTTATGAATATCGCTTGTAGCATCTAGAGCAGCTTTAACTAAAGGTATTCCTAGTTCTTCATTAGATTTCTGAGGCTCAATTATTTGAACGATTTCAGCTTTTTCTACAGAAAATACCTGATTACTAAACAAAACTAGAGGCAGCAGAGATTCCGAGAGGTACCATAGATGTCGGAAAAGAGCTGCTTTTGTAGAAATTGAGACTTCTGAATTTATTATTTTATATTTTTCCAAGATCTTTCAGGAGACCGAGATCGTTTACTGGAGCTTCTGTAGCGAAAGGAGCAGTAGTCCATGTTTTAGGGTAAATGAGAGCAACAAACATAGAAAAATCCCGAAGACCTTTTATTTCTGTTTTTGTTAATGAAGACTGATCTCTGAAAAGCCACATTTTTAAACTGTAGATGGCTTTTGATATCCATCTGGCTTGGTGCACTGCACCAGGGGCATATATGTGAATTCCTCGTTCTGGAATTTGGCCAAAATATATAAAAAACAATTCTTGTAGTTCCCGATAATCATCTCCTTCTTGTTGAATTTTAAGGGCTTCATGAGCAGAGGTTACCGCCTGTTCTTTAAGATCATCACATTGACGAAGAAGAGAAACTACCTCTTCGTCTGAAAAAGCACTGTGGAAGTTACTACAATTAAAATTAATAGATGACCAGTTATCTTTAAAACGTTTGAAAAAATGTATGTTAGGACCAGATGAAGAGATGCCAAAGCAAACTTTAAAAACGTCGCCATGCAGAATTTCTATGATATGGTGTCTACAAGCCAAATGGAGTAATTGTCTACCCCAGATTGTTCAATTAATGAGCATGTTCCTGCACGACAGCCCGTATTGCTAGCTGTTGTGTCAAAACTCATGCCATCGACATTTTCCTTTAATCCCCAGTCTTCTAGAGCTTTTAAAACTGCATTTGCTTGGTTTCTTCCAGTTCCATTTGATATTTTTGGTACAGATAGTAGTTTCTCGGTGATAGTTTTTCCCGCGACAAGAATAGGTAAACGATCGACGCTTCCTTTACCAGTTATTTCAGGCAAAATTTTAATTTTAATTTTAATTTAATTTGGCAAGCTAGATGCAAATTATTCTTTCAGTTTTGTTGCAACAACACTTCTTGCTGTCATTCTTGCTCGTCTAATTGAAGATGGATTTATAATTAATTTTTCAACGTCTTGTTTCATACTCGAAGCTATTGCGGTAAGGACAAACGTTGCTTGACGATCACTGATGTTGCTTCTGTCTAACGCTGTAGCAACCTCTGATGTTATGATGTTTATACTTCCGCGAGACCGCTTTTGGGTAGACAATGTAGCTGTAGTACCTCTAGATGATCCAGCTGTAGATATTGGTGCAATTTTAAATTCTTCTTCTTCCGAATCACCATTATCTTCTTCAGAACTCGAAGAAGAGCTAAGACGAACTGTCGCTGACTTAATCTTTTCTTGATTACGTAACTTTCTTTTTTCTTCCATTTTCAGTCTTTTAGCTTTTCGCTCCACCATTCTTGCTAGAGTATTGTCGACGCTAGTCATATAACCTCTTCTTCCATCTCGTTGAGGTATTAGAAATTCTCTATTTTGTGCGATTTTTATGATGTTCAGTACATTGGTACGCGCAATATCAAATAATTTATCTAAATCTTTTAAAAAATATTCTTTTTTTTAATTTTTTTTGTGAACGGCGTTCTGAACTTTTTCTGAGAGCTTCCCATCTTTGAAAAATTCTCTCTACCTTCGTGATGATGTTTCTCTCTTCACCCGTAGGTAGGAATTCTTGCCTCTTCCCAGAAACGACGTACAACTCTTACTGTATATTTGGCGCTCTCTCTAATTGTCTTCTCAACTTTATGATGGTGGAAAAATAGCGCAAGTGCTTGTCGTAGAGACGGTAGTTTCATTCCTCCTATACTTGCGTTGGTTGGACCCACCAGATATACTTCTGTTTTCTTCCGTGTTTGCATTTCTTAAAAAAGAGTCACAAGAGAGCTCGAGACAAACGCCCAATGTAAACCCGCTAGAACCCAACTGATAAACAAAGCATCAACCATAACTCTCAGAAAGGCCAATCACGTTTCGTGGGCGTGAACTTTGTGACGTCACAGCGACCAGTAAAAATTGTTTAATGACTTTCAAATTCAGTGAATAGAATTATCAGGTCATTCCATAAGTAATGTCCTTTTTTAGATCGGAATTTGAAGGACAAAAAAAACTCGACTGAAACTTTTTAATCTAGTATATTTTCCATCGGAATCAATGACACTCTGCCAACGTCCTACAAGCTTTTCAATGCCATGTTTATAAAATTCAGGCGGTTTTGAGGCAAAAAACGTACAAAGACTGGTGTGCAGGTCTTCTAAAGAAGTATACCGTTTCTCGTCAAGATAGTTTTGCAGACTCCTGAAGAGATGATAATCTGAAGGTGCAAGGTCTGGAGAATATGGAGGATGCGGAAGTTTTCCCCACCCAAGCAACTCAATTTTTGCAGAAGTGATCCGAGCGGTATGAGGACGTGCGTTATCGTGGTGGAACACGATTCCTTTCCGATTAACCAAAGAAGGTCTCTTTTCTTTTAGTGCAGTGTTCCATCGATCCAGTTGTTGACAGTAGACTTGAGCGGTGATTGTTTGGTTGTGTGGTAAGGTTTCAAAGTGTATTACACCACCTTTATCCCACCAAACACTACGCAACACCTTCCGAGGGTGAAGATTTGGTTTTGGCTGTGGTGTCGCTGGTTCTCCGGCACAAACCCACTGTCGACGGCGCTTAACATTCTGGTATAGTATCCACTTTTCATCACCAGTCACTAAACGGTGCAAAAACGGATCTTGGAGCGCACGGGAATGAAGAGCTATGCTAATGTTTACCCGCACCCTCAGATTGTCGACCGACAATTCATGTTCCTAACTTAGGCACTCTCCCGAGTTGTTGCAAATGTCGATGGATGGTGGACGGGGATGAATTGAGTTTCTGGGCCAATTCTTCGACAGTTGTTGAACAGTCTTCTTCAAGTGCGGCTAACAGCAGGTCATCATCAAACTCAGCAGGGCGTGCAGAGCGTGCTGCATCTGTCAAACAGCAGTCACCATTCCTAAACTTTTGAAACCATCTTTGACATTTCCTCACATGCAGAATATCGTTGCCATAAACTTTCTGAATGTTTCGCGTTGCTTCAGTAGCACTATTCCCTTTTTTGAACTCGTAAAGCATTATATGCCTGATATGCTCTTCTGATACCGCCATGTTTATGAGGGGTTCATATAAAGCAAAACACACGTCTTCACTGGTCATGGTCTGTAAAGTATGTAGCGAAACACGATAGATCTCCTCTTAGATATAACTTTCGGAAAATTTATGCTTAAACCGAGTAGGACTAATTTAAACTTAATCTATCGTAAAAAACGACATTACTTATGGGATGACCTGATATATTTGCAAAAGGAACATTTTAATGGAAAAGCATCATAGAAATTAAAAATTAAAAATTTTAGCTCTAAGCCAAGAAGCACCCTAATATATATATATATATATATATATATATATATATATATATTATGAATAGAAACGACGTAAATAAGGAGCGTCTCTGCACACGGGGAAGAGAAATAACGAATAAATGAAAAATGAGGCGAACCGCCCGGGAATCGAACCCAGGGCCTTCCAATTGCCGGTTGGATGCGCTATGTAGGAGAATTTCGATTTATGATTGATCGAGGTCCGTAGTGTAATGGTAGAGCATCCAACCGGCAATTGGAAGGCCCTGGGTTCGATTCCCGGGCGGTTCGCCTCATTTTTCATTTATTCGTTATTTCTCTTCCCCGTGTGCAGAGACGCTCCTTATTTACGTCGTTTCTATTCATTTATATACTGCGTGGTCATTGCAGTTAAATGCATATATATATATATATATTACCATCAATTACTTAATTTAGGCATTTTATTAAATGGCTAAATTTTCAGCCATTTATTAAAATGCCTGAATTGATCGGCCAGTTAACTAAATGGCTAAAATTTACAAGGCAGTTAATTTAATGACTGAAATTTGTCGGCGTTTTTTAACATACTGCATGATGTCCAAAATTATTGGACATAATTACATTCGTGGGCGACGGCAACTGCTGGCAAGTACATTCGTTTGTACATTTCAACGCTAGTGTAAACAGTCACCATGGTAACGGCTGTTGCAAAAAGCGGTACAGTAATTTTAAAAACTACTTAAAACTGAACATTCATTTACCTTGTTTCAAGATGGTCAATCCAGATTCAGTTTATGTTGGTCTTCCATATAAGAATTTATCAAGTTTTAAAGAAGATCTAACGTAAGGATATTTCACTGTAATTCATTACTTGATAAGTTATCTTCGATTTAAAGAGTTTAAAAACTACTAATTCGTTCCCGAGTGGAACTCATTGGAATTGCTTTCGATTTTGGAAACCATATTCAGTACCAGTTTTTGTGTACGTGTCCACTTAGTTCAAGTTAAGTTTAAGGTTATTTAACTTTCAGTGGCTTGAGAGACATGGAGCAGAAATTTACTGCCAAGATCCTAAAACTATAGAAGAAAACAAGAAAAACATAATATAGC
Organism: Bathynomus jamesi; assembly: GCA_023014485.1. Taxonomy (NCBI): domain Eukaryota; kingdom Metazoa; phylum Arthropoda; class Malacostraca; order Isopoda; family Cirolanidae; genus Bathynomus; species Bathynomus jamesi. The sequence continues at coordinate 1,006,141 of JAJOZX010000883.1, read as the reverse complement.
CAAGAACCAAATACGAAGAAGTACTGAAAGCCGTGAAACAATCTAAGAAACATTTACCAATGAGTTACTATTATGAGTCAGTCCCGTAGCCAGGACTTCACAAGGTGATCGAAATTGTAGAAAGGCGAACCTTTTGGTGCAATGACCTAGTTACAAGGTGTAGAGGAGAGAGGCGAGGAAGGTGTAGGAGAGAGAGAGGAGGATGTAGAAGAGAGAGAGGGGGTGCAGAAGAGAGAGAGGAGGAAGCTGTAGACATAGTAGATAGGAGGGTAAACGTAATATTGAATGAGAGAAAAGCAGCTGCAACAGGGCTAAAGAAACAGGATCAGAAAATGACAAAAACTTCAAACAAAATTCTCAGAGGTAGAGATTGCAACCAATGTACTGCTACCGATCTCCCATGTAGAGAGAGGAAAAGGGATACACGAAATATTATGGCTTTTATTATTAATAGATCAGAAAGAGGTTACAAACTTGCTACAAAGGATGGAGTGGTCATTATTTGCGTTCACAATTTGAACTGTGTAATAATTCTTTTCCCTCATTCAATACAGTAAACATAGATAAAGAATTGTCCCTCAGATAAGCTGTGAGAATGCAGTCGTTTGCTCGGGTTAAGGGTTTTCAAAGTGTAACTGTGCTTCAGATCTTAAGACACGTTGTTGCTCAAAGCGATGCCCTTGTTAGCAATCTGGCCAACTATGTAAGACTAGATGTCATCCCAACCTGAACTGTAAAAACAAATAGAACCTGCGAAATAAGTTTATTGTATTTATAGTAATTTTTTATTCATCATTTTGTACAATAAAGTTATGAACAGCATTAGCCGTTTCTTAAATTAACTTCGTTTTTTCAGGCATTAAATTAAATGCTTATCAATTCCAGTAATTTTATAAAATGACTAAATCAGTAGTCATTAAATATAATGGCTACTTTTTTAGGCATTTAATAAAATGCCTGAATTAATTAATTGCCGGTAACATATATAATATATATATATATACTATACAATCCTCTCAAAATGAAAAAAAAAGACTTAAGAGCACTGGAGACCTTGATTTCGGCTCTTTCCTTCTTCTATTGGGGAGGGGCATTTTTGAGGGCGTTCGCCCTTGGTCCCTGCCTCCTACATAAAATATATATATATATATATATATAAAACATAAATCAGGAATATTGTTCCTCACTTGCAGTCTTCAGAGATGAATTTAGAAAGAGCTTTAAGAAGGTATGGTATTTAGAAGATACCGAATGGGCCCTAGACGTCCATTTGAAAGTTGTAGACCCGTTCATTTTTCTTAAGAGTTTACTAAGTGTCTAAAACTTTTATATCGCCTCTAAGAACTTACAATTAATTTTTCAGTTTAAATCATTATTAAATGAAGAGGAAAGAGAGAAATATGTGTCCATCCATGAACAATAAGTGACTTAAAATGGAATAGAACGCTGCGTAGATGTTCGTGAAAATCAAAGGTTTTGAACGCATGAACCTCGACAATTGTCTACATGACAAGTCCAAAAGTGTTTTTTTCTTTTGATTTCAAATCGAGAACAAACATTTTTCTGAGCTTTTAAAAACATTGCTAGGAATTTTTTGAGGATTCAGAAATGTAGGGTTCTATAACGTCTCTCTTTTAAACGGATTTTACGTGTGCGTTGCCCAATTTTAGGTTTCTTAGCAAGGGATCCACAACATATAAAATTAATTCCATTTTGCACCCTAAAAGCTTCGCTGTGTCTATATTTTTAAGATGAAATGCATTTGATGAAATGCATTTTTAAGATGAAATGCATTTTTAAGATGAAATGCATTTGATTATAAATACACAGTTAGTAGGTAGAAAGTACACGGAGAGTACATGAAGCGGTTCTCTTCTTGACAAATGATCTCTGAAACAATACGAAAACTGCAAAAGTACATTTTCAGAGATTACAGAAAACTTTTACTTTACTTTCACTGTACCTTTGACCGAACGAGACTCTTCAAACACTTTATATTCGGACTTATAAATATTTCATCGACCAGAAATTTCATCGACAATACAATAAACTAACTCAGCATGATCGAATCTAACCTATAACAGGAACCTCCACGAGTGGACCGAAAGGTCTTTGAAACTTCCTCTTGTCGTTGTAACTTCTTGTAACTTATAACCAAACTAAGGCTAACCTAGCCTGTACTAACCTAACCTAATATAATCTAACCCCCCAAAAAAATTGTCAGTAAAATGTTACGTCGAAGAAATGTCGTTATCGCGTTATAGTCAGACTACAATAAATTCTCTTTCTACGTTTAGTTTTCAATCAAACACAACGAACAATTATTTGACGTTGGAAGGTCTTAAGACATGTGATCGACTCGACGTTCCGTCAATAAGTTATTATTAGGTTAAATCAAGTTAGGTTAGGTATTAAGTTACGCTAGGTTAGGTTAAGTTAGATTAGGTTACGCTAGGTTAGGTTAGGTTAAGATAGATTAGGTTACGCTAGGTTAGGTTAGGTTAAGATAGATTAAGTTGCGCTAGGTTAGGTTAGGTTAGGTTAGGGTGTTAGTTTTCAGTGTCTAGGTTTTGGTTTTGTCGACGAAATGGGTATAGGTCGACGGTGGAGCTTTCTCAACGACAAAACTTTTGATTGGCGAACCAAATACAGTAAATCCTCGATTTAACGAACTAATTCCCGCCACCCCACTCCCTTAAATAGAATATTCCCTTAAATCGAAAATTCCCTTAAATTGTACAAAATTTCAGGCATTGAAAAAATGATGCATAGTGTTTAGAAAGAATTCCCTAGACAAAAAAAGTAGACATGGCTTACCTTAAAATTTGGGGGTTATGGTGTTTGTTGTAGGTGGCCTGACACAGGTATGACCAGGGATGGGGTCAAATACGTATTTGTATTTACAAATACACAAAAATGGATATTTGCATTTGTATTTGTATTTGAGAATTTAAAAAGCTGCATATTTGTATTTGAATTTGTATTTGAGCCTTTTATTTGCCGTATTTGCTTCAAATACAGTCAAATACACTAATGTAATATAACTGTGCATATAACTACAAATTGATATGAACAGTAAAAATCAAACATGAGAAATATGAATTTATTTTCTTTAATTATGCAAAAGTGCAGAAATATCAAGAAGTGTGAAATAATTTTCTCTAATAAAAATAATAAACAAGAGGAATTTGTTACTTTTCTTGCCTTGGTGTGAAAATGAAGTCTACTTTGATAAGAGCCAAAGTATTGCAATGTTAAGTTTTATACAATAAGTACTATACCAGTATTGTCTTACTTGAGGGGTAGCCGAAGTCAAGAAAATATTATCCGTTTAAGTTTAGGATGAAATTGGAACGAAATTTGCAAATACAGTAAAAATTGTATTTGCATTTTATTTGTATTTGAAGCTTCATATTTGTATTTATATTTGTATTTGGGGATTTATAAATTCGAATATTTGTATCTGTATTTGAATTTGGCCGTAAAAAAAAATAGTGTATTTGTATCTATATTTGTATTTGGGCAATTGTATTTGACCCCATCCCTGGGTATGACCCCCAAACCTGTGCCAGGCTTGAGGGGTTGAATTATTCTGTCTCAACATCACCCTCCAGAAGCACCGCAGGTACCTCTGGGGTGACTGGTTCTGGGCTAGTGGAAGCACTGCGAGAAAAGCTGAGGGTTGGAGCTGGTGAAGATGAAGGGGTTGATGACAATCCTGATGTTGAGGGTGGTGGAACATCAAGAGAAGAATGGCTGTCAGATCTTCGTCTTTGAGAGGCAGGAGGCTTGAAGAGATCATCAATCTTAGTCTGGATCGGGGCACACATGGCTTGTTGTTTCTTGACGACCCTGGTTCTCATCTCCCTCAGATGGTCATAGAAGGGCTGCAGGTCTTCAGGCTTGGTGGTGATCAGGAAATTGAGGAGCGCATCAAGATTATTTCGCACCTCAGACAGCTTCATCGATGGAGTTGTAGATGTCTCTTCTTTTTCCAAGCTTGTTTCTAAGGGACTTGAGGCCAAAGAAACTTCTGCAGCAATCTCATCTTCAGATTGGATGTGGTACCCGGGGTCTCTACCATCAATCTCCAGCCACTCCTCGATGTCCTCTTGCTGTACATCGTCCTCTCCAGCATTGCGGAACACCGTTCTGCATTCCTCTACCGTCAATCCCTCGAAGTCAAGTCTGCTGTCTTCTCTTGCAGTTGGGTTTGATGGTTGTGGCCAAACAAGGCATTTCAGCCATGGACCAGGGTTCGAACACTCACCGTATCCCATGCTTTTATTACATTGTGCACTACATCATAAAAGTTGTAGTTCTTGTAGGCCTACATACTTCTTTCTCCTCTTGTATCTGGCACGTCTTCTGCCGGGGAAAGCTCCACAAGAAGAAGATTATCAAGCATGAGTCGACGGTAATGCCTTTTGAAAGCGTTGATTACCCCCTGGTCCATAGATTGGATTAGTGAAGTGGTGCTCGGCAGCAAATATTTGACCCTTATCTTCCCATCACTGGATCACAACACATCAACAGAAGGATGCGCAGGAGCATTGTCCAAGAGCAACAGGGCCTTAACTTCTCTATAATTCACTTCCTTTTCCTTCACCTGGAAAGACGGACAGCGGGACAAAGCAGTTGTCGAGCCAGTGCTTGGTAATCTCCCTCGTGAACCAAGCTCTCTTGTTACCCTCATAGGACACAAGGAGACTGTTCATGAAGGGGCGTAATGCCATTGGCCTATTCGCAGTTCCAACAATCATCGGCTTCAGGCGGTGGGTACCATCGGCTTTGGCACACAGCAGGACAGACACACGACTCTTGCTCATTTTGTACCCGGAGACACTTGCCTCTGCTCTCGCTGCCCTCGTGTTGCTCGGTAATGCCTTCCAAAAGAGGCCCGTCCTCATCACCATTGTAGATTTGGAAGTCCTGCAGATTCGTTTCTATCCTTAGCACCTTCATCTCTTCTACGAAAGGAGCAACACTGGCGGTATCAGCAGTGCATCTTTCGCCGACAATCTTACGGTCCGTGATATTGTGCCGGCACAAAACCTAGTCACCCAGCCAGTGGTAGCATGAAAATTTTCAATATTTAATTTTTCTGAAACCTTAATCCAGCTGACTGGAGCTCTGTACCTCGGACCGGCAGCCCTTGAGCACTTTGCTGTTTGTACCAGTTGTACACGACGTCGTCCAGGTCTTGATGTGATGGCTTCTTTAATGACTTTTTTTCGAGAGCCTTATTTTTGTCACTTACACTAGCATTCGTCTCATGCTGCAGCCTATAGCTCTTAAGGTGCTGCTTATCACCTTTCAGTTGATAAACTTGAATTTTTCTAATGTTATACTCTGCCATCACAGCAGCCACTGATGCTCCTTTCTCAGCTTTTCAGTTATCTCTAACTTCTGCGCAATAGTTAAACGCACTCTTTTCACCTCACCACCACTTGTTCTCTGAGATACTTTCGGCATGATAATAAAAGCACAGTTAAGCACAAACACAGGAATAAACACAGTGAGCAGCAATGCAACACAGCGGCGAGGCGACAGGGTACAGACTGGCCACATGTAAACAGAACACGAACACACGAAAACACGTGCGCGTCCGTCCCTCCTTTTTACGGAGCACTATTCTGATTTAACGAACTAGTTCGCTAAATTGATCACTCGATAACGGAGAAAACCTTCCGCTAAATCGCTCCTCCGTTATATCGAGGATTTACTGTATTGTACTCGAGATGTCGAAAAATATTTCGACGACAGTATTTGGACAGTAACAGACCTAACTTTACTTTTATTTACAAAGACCATTATAACTTTCGTGGACAAGAAAAATTAAATAAAACCTTTCTCGACACCTTTTCGACCAAATAAAAAAAAATATATATTCTAACTTTTGTTCCGTAGTTAACCCTTTAACGCCGGAATTGTTTGTAGGGTTAAGTTATGAATGCGTGTATTTGAAAGGTTATCAATATGTAGCGTCGTCATTTTAGGGTTAAAAGTGTAATGATCGTTAGTAGGATGGGCACAAAATGGACGAGTGCAAGAATGTTGCAGAGATAATGATCAATATTGCAAAGGGGCGGAGGTATGCTACAAAGGGGCGGGGGTGTTGCAAAAGGGGATGGGATGACGTTGCAAAGGGGTGGGGGTATGTTGCAAATGGGGTTAGTAATGAAGGGGGTGGGGTACGTAATAAAGGGGGAGGGGTATGCAACAACTCAATGTTGCAAAGGGGGGTGGGGGAATGCAACAAATCAATGTTGCCAAGGGGGAGAGGGAGGGAGCTTCGGGGGGAAGGGAGGATGACCTCCTCCCAAAGGGGTAGCCTTAACCTAAGAGAGAAAGAGAAAGGAGAGGACGGAGGAGGTCTTTGGGGGAGAAGATTGGAAGTCCTCACCTCCCCAAAGAGAAACCTAACCTAAGTCTTAACCTAAGAAGGAAGGAGAGTTCTTTATTCCGCCGGAGTCCACATCATTATGCGTCCCGAAGCCAAGCAGATCTTATATAGAGGATGGTGAGTTGCCAGATATCACTTTTCTATATATGGAGGGGGTTACCAGATACCACCATTTATTTTAATTGTTCAGATATACATTATTAGGGTGAGTGCTAGATACCACCATTTATTTTACTTACATGAGTTGCCAAATAATGTTTTTATTCATATGAAGGGATTACCAGGATTACCAGATACCACCATTTATTTTAATTGTTCAGGTATACATTATTAGGGAGAGTTGGCAGATATCGCCATTTATTTTAATTCACAGGAGTTGCCAAATAATGTTTTTATTTATTAAAAGCATGCGCAACTTTCTCCTTAAAGTTATTCAACAAGAGAGCTAATTATTAAAACGAAACACAATATTAACAATAAAAGAAATACATTTAAACTGCAATAAATAAAACACCATTACATCATTCGGTTTATTTAGACGAATTATTGGAAATATGTAGAAGATAAATATACACTCCTATACATACATATGGATTGATCAAAGATAAAATAAAAAATAATATAAGAAATACGAGACGTATAATCATCAAAATAATAGTTCAGGCGAAATACACACACACAAACAATTGTATTTCACCGACTTTCTCCTTAAAATTGACCAGCAAAAGAAGTAGTTTATTTAAACTTCGCTCTGTCTACTTTTGACAATCCTTTCAATATAATGTCTTTTCATTTTCGCGCAATTTTTTTTCGTTGGCGTGAGCAATCGGTAATATATATAATATATATATATATGGGAATGAACTCAGAATGTACCCCTGAGTTTTTTATGATACACACAGACCGTGCATGGAACAAGGAACTCTTCGGGGATAATTAAATCCACTATAGTCTGAATAAGTAATGGTAAATGACAAATATCATAGTTTTTCTTTTTCATGACGTTAGCCTGACGTGGGCAACGGGTCACTCGCAAAGAGATCCCACAAATATAGCTTCCCTCACCAGCTATCTGCAAAGCAGACAGGATCCAGCTTTGGGACAAGGATCTAGGGTTTAAACCAGCCTAGCCCTGCTACATTTAGAACCTCAATATAAGCAAAAGACTCGCTGTCTTCACGTCAGATTGAATACATCAAAGAAAAAGGGGTAACTATTATATTTTAGCCAAAAACCAAAACTTAAACCCAACTGGCAGAATTCAGCGTCCACTTTTCAAGGCACATAACATGTCCGTTTCAAGATGGGAATGAACTCAGAATGGTCCCTGAGTTTTTTGATACACACAGACCGTGCATGGAACAAGGGACTCTTCTGGGATAATTAAATCCACTATAGTCCGAATAAGTAATGGTAAATGACAAATACCATAGTTTTTCTTTTTCATGATGCTAGCCCGACGTGGGCAACGGGTCACTCGCAAAGAGATCCCACAAATATAGCTTCCCTCACCAGCTATCTGCAAAACAGACAGGATCCAGCTTTGGGACATGGATCTAGGGTTTAAAGCAGCTTAGCCCTGCTAACATTTAGAACCTCAATAAAGCAAAAGACTCGCTGTCTTCACGTCAGATTTAATACATCAAAGAAAAAAGGGGTAACTATTATATTTTAGCCAAAAACCAAAACTTAAACCTCAACTGGCAGAATTGAGCATCCACTTTTCAAGGCACATAATATGTCCGTTTCAAGAAAAACTATGGTATTTGTCATTCACCATTACTTATTCGGACTATAGTGGATTTAATTATCCCAGAAGAGTTCCTTGTTCCATGCACGGTCTATGTGTATCATAAAAATCTCAGGGGACCATTCTGAGTTCATTCCCATCTTGAAATGGATGTATTCAATCTGACGTGAAGCAGCGAGTCTTTTGCTTATATTGAGGTTCTAAATGTAGCAGGGCTAGGCTGCTTTAAACCTTAGATCCATGTCCCAAAGCTGGATCCTGTCTGCTTTGCAGATAGCTGGTGAGAGAAGCTATATTTGTGGGATCTCTTTGCGAGTGACCCGTTGCCCACGTCGGGCTAGCATCATGAAAAAGAAAAACTATGGTATTTGTCATTTACCATTACTTATTCGGACTATAGTGGATTTAATATCCCAGAAGAGTTCCTTGTTCCATGCACGGTCTGTGGTATATATATATATATATATATATATATATATATACACAGGGTGGGCGGAAAGTAGCTCCCTATTTGGATTGGTAAAAAAATACGTATATTATCCATTTATTTCAGAAGAAATAATATGAAAAGGTAGGCATACATGGTAGGTTTTCTCCAAAATTCAATGTGGGCTCCAACTCTTTCCACCAGCTTCTGGAGCCGCCCAGGAATGGCGTCCACTGACTTTAGCAGGAACTCCGGCGGGATGGAGGACATGACTTCCCGAATTCGGTCCTCCAGTTCTTCCAATGTCCTCGGTTTGGTGCGGTAGACTTCTTCCTTTACCCACCCCCAAAGAAAGAAGTCGCACGGTGTCAAGTCGGGGCTCCTGGCTGGCCATTGATGTGGACCACGACGACCCATCCAACGCCCAGGGAAGTGGGCATCCAGCCACTCACGGACAACAAGAGCGAAGTGCGGAGGGGCGCCATCTTGCATAAATATCAGATCGTCGATGTTCTCCCATGTGCTGACAACCGGCCAGACCTCGTTTCGCAACATAGCAAGGTACAGCTCAGCATTCATGGTGTTGCGCAGAAGGAACGGGCCCACAACCTGATCTGAGGTCATACCACCAACCGTTACACTGAACCGCTTCTGCCGTTTTTCAGCGGTAACCATGGGATCCTCTCCTGCCCAGTAGTGGCAATTGTGGCGGTTGACAAAGCCTCCGACGTGGAACACCGCCTCGTCGCTCCAGAGGATGTTGCGGAAGAGATGGGCCCAGTCTTCATGCCAAGCCAGCATGATTTCCCCGAACTCCATGCGAATGTCGCAGTCCTCGTCCGAGAGATTGGCAGTAATGCGGCTTCCACGCACGCCAGTTCAGCTCCTTCTTCAGCACAGTTCGCACTGAGTAGCGGGAGAGTCCACTTTCCCGAGCTGCCTGGCGAGTTGACTTTCGTGGACTCCGTGCGAACATTTCCTGAACTGCCTGCACCGTCTCCTGGGCCCTGGATGTCGAAGGGCGACCACATCTTCGAACATCTGCCACAGACCCTGTGGTCATGAGCTTCGAGTGGCAGTTCTTGATTGTTTTCGGGTCCACTTGGGCACGTGGTCCGTGAATGGCCCGCCACCATCTTTGAACTCGAACGACAGATTGCCAAACTTCGTACCGTGCCGCCAACTGGGCACGCTCCTGCAGTGTTAAACGCTCAGCCATGTTACCCTTCAATCTGAAATGAAAAAAAAAAAAAGAACGTTACAATTGTACCACTTTAGAGAACACAAAGAGAACACTTTAGAGAAAAAAGATTACCGTTACAATTGTACCACTTTAGAGAACACACCATAACAATAAACAATACAATCACAATTTATACATAATTTATATGTAATTTAAATTAGGGAGCTACTTTCCGCCCACCCTGTATATATATATATATATATATATATATATATATATATATATATATATATATATATATATATAAAAGATAAACAATAAACACCAAAAAATATAATTATTTAAACGTTATTCTGTCTGTTTACTTTCATTCCTTCTTTGAAAATGTCTCTGGAAGAAACACTGTACAAATTGCCTCAGGCCGACCGCAAAGCCTAACCGCAAAGGACCATTTGGCCCAATTTCATCCCATAACCTAAGAAAAACCTCTCTCGACTCCTATTATTGTTAGCATCATTGTTATTATCATAATGAAGTTAAAACAACATAAATACCTTCATAAGCATCACGTGATTGTTTTCCAATAGACTAAATTAGCCTTTGATTAAGTAACAAGTTTCCTTATCATATTCCCAATGCAACATTATATATATATATATATATATATATATATATATATATATATATATATATATATATATATATATATACACACACACACAGATTTTTATCAGAGAAAGTGAGGACGACACACACACACACACACACACACACACACACACACACACAGAAAGAAAGTTTTGTTTATTCTATTTGGATATAATATTCCCTTTTTAAAGATATAAATAAAGGAATGAAAAGAAAAGCAAAAATATTTATAATTTCTTGTGGAGAATATATTTAATAAACAGATTTTCAAAAGACCTTTTGGAGAAGAAAAAAAATATACATACGAGGATTATATGCAATAAATTCACACACACACACACACACATATAACCAAATCCACAAGTCAGGAATCTTTGTTTAGCTGAGATTAGCATGGCCGCAAAACATAATAATGCACATTCTGCTTGTAGAAATCACACACACACACACACACACACACACACACACACACACACAGAAAGAAAGTTTTGTTTATTCTATTTGGATATAATATTCTGATATAATTTTTTTTTTTAAATATAAATAAAGGAATGAAAATAAAAACAAAAATATTTATAATTTCTTATGGAGAATATATTTATTACAAAGATTTTCAAAAGACCTTTTAGAGAAGAAAAAAATATACATACGAGGATTATATGCAATAAATTCACACACACACACAACACACACATATATATATATACAGCGTGTCCCAAAGAAATGTATACCCACTTTGTTCGATAATACCAGCTATGAGGATAATAAATATATTACTTTTTATGTTTTTTAATAAAGAATTTTCTCCTGAATCTAAATATGTAATTATTTTTATTAAAAATTGAAAAACAAAAAAGTTACAGATGTTTAAATTATAATTATTATTTTCGAGACTTCATGTGCGATATTTTCTAATATTTTTGCACGTATACGAGATAAGTTTGAAACCGACGGCACTGTGCAAAAACACAAAAACAACGTTCTGGAAGACGTCGAACATCTTAGATAGTGTCATTTAACCATGGAATTTGTAAATTTTTTGAATAACTAATAATTACAACATTTATGCTTCAATATCAACACTAAACATAAGTATCTCAAAACAGTCGGTTAAAATATTAAAATATCGCACATGAAGTCTCGAAAATAATAATTATAATTTAAACATCTGTAACTTTTTTGTTCTTCAATTTTTAATAAAAATAATTACATACTTAGATTCAGGAGAAAATTCTTTATTAAAAAACATATAAAAGTAATATATTTATTATCCTCATAGCTGGTATTATCGAACAAAGTGGGTATACATTTCTTTGGGACACGCTGTATATATATATATATATATATATATATATATATATATATATATATATATATATATATAACTAAATCCACAAGTCAGGAATCTTGGGAAAATTGAGAATAGCATGGCCGCAAAACATAATAATGCACATTCTGCTTGTAGAAATCTTCTAGATTTCTTATTTTCTAATGATCTTTGTGTTACTGTGCTGTTTCTGGTAATGTCAGGATTATGAAGAGTAGCAGCGCTAATTTTGTTTCCAGCGTTACTGAGCTGAGCGACTCTGATGAAGATATTCCTATAACGACTTGCTTCCGAAAAATTGAGGCTCAACTAGTATGCCGCAAAAATATTAATGTAAAATATTGTTGTGATAGAGATGGTTGTTCAATGTTGCGAGGGATATTGCATAAAGGCGTGGGTTGGGGAAAATCGAGAAAGGTATGGGCGCAAAGGCAAATATTGTCGTAGTAAAGATTTGCATGTGCCAATACACGATGTGAGCATTAAATCTACGGAGAGAAGAGAAAGACACCATTAGCCGACCAAAGCTTGGACCCATAATATAGGTGTTACGAATTATTAGAACTGCACAGCATACTCCAGGGAACCAGGAAATTGTACAGAGAGAGCACGATCTCCTTGTTTCCGCCTCCTAATATAACCCGATCTCTTTCTCTGTTTGTGGTATTTACTTTACCTATAAGTTCTATGGCGCGTGCAACAGGCTACCTTTAGAAGAAGAGAACAGTTCCTCTGCGGTTCAGTTCAATAAAATGGGTAGGCCGAACCTTGCACACTATTTGCTGTGTAGAAATGTTTTTCCCTGGAATCGTAACCACTGATACATCCACGGTATGGGATGCATTACTTAATGAGGTACTTCTCGTCCTCGTAACTCCCTATCTTTCATGTACACTTTCCACATTGTGTCCGGCAAATAATACAGAAACTCTTTCCAAAATTGTTGTGAAAGAAGCTTTATGCAAAAGTGTAATGAAAAAGGAGCAGCTTCAGAGTTCATTCACATCAAACGTACAATTATCTCGTGTGCACAGCTAGTGGAAAATAAAACGCACCAATGAAACTCTAGACTCATTTAAAATAACCTAAAGTAAGCATATATCATCCCTCAACTACGTACAATTTTTTCTACAACGCATTCTTTCATCTCCTTGGACTATCTCGTGATGGGAGGCCGTTCTCTGCGCCCAGATGATGTAGTGACCCGTGGTGGTACGGGTGTTACGTAAAACTGTAGATCCCCTTCGTCAATGACCTTAGATATTGCGAAGGGAGTTAAACAGCCCATATCAATCAATCGACAGAATGCACTGACGACGCAACGTCGTATACATCCGGTTACAACAACCAAATATGAATTATATGACAACCAAACCTAGTGGTTACATTGATTACGACACAACTGGAATGAAGTTTGTAACCCAACTACGGTTAGAGAATTAACTTTTGGATTAACCTTTTTGACTAGTTGTGCAAATTATTTTTTATGTACGTACGTATATATATATATATATGCAGCAGTTATACGAGTACATTTTATGCATAAGAGACAGATTTGTGGCTGAAGATATGCTAATAATTATTTTTTATGTACGTACGTATTATATATATATATATATATGCAGCAGTTATACGAGTACATTTTATGCATAAGAGACAGATTTGTGGCTGAAGATATGCTAATAATTTTTAACTAAACGTAACTATCGTACGCAATACGATATTTCTGTGACCCTTCTAAACTATTTTCTGTTCTTATATATAAATGATTTTTTCATTATACAAATAAATTATATTAGCATAGTGATGGTATGCATTGTACAAATTATACCATTGTTGCGAGTTATCATTTAAACTAAACATGCTTCTAAAATCGACTTCGTTGAACCCGTGTAAAAACTTGAAAACCTCGATGAGTTGACCGCGTAGCCTCCGAATTTCAAGCGAAAACAATAGGATGCTCATTTATCTAACAACCAACCAGCATTTTCGTGCATTTTCACGAACTAAACACATTTTATTCACATTCCGGCACACTCTTTGAGAGAAACATGTGGCCATATTTTTCCTTTTTGCCTAACAAACGATACTCGTCTCTAAATTCTATTAAATACCCACGCAGACCTTTAGTCACAATCTCACTATAAACCTCATGATATATATTAATGTAGTGGTAAAAATACTTAAGATTCTCCATGATGACAAGATTTACATTCTCAGTCGCAGGGTACGAGTACTCGGTATGATGTAACATGACATAATTTCGCTTGTCGCACCACTCATCAACAAGACCCACTAACCATATCCGTTGCTTCTCTTCTGCACGTGTTGTTTCTTCTACTTCACGGTATATGTAAGCTTTTATAAGGCTTAGTCCTACAACATAGTTCAATACATCACTTGTACCACGAAATCCTGCAATGCTCTCGCCAGAATAGCCCTAGAGTATTTGTACCTCTTGTTCCTTCGCACGGTTCAATGTAGCCTTAAAAGCATCAAAGGATGGTAGAATAGGATCTTTCAGTGTTCACCACATCTTCACACTTTACCGAATATCACTTCATAAAACTCGAGTAAGCAATATTAAAGGTATCCATCACTATTTTTCGTCTACGCTACGTGAGAGAATACACATCTGAGATCCACGGCTTGCAGCGCTCAACTGAGTACCAGGGGTAGAGATATGCCCAGGTAGTAGCAGGAGTCATGTGACCGATCATACAGGGGCGGAGCTTAGGACAGATAATTCAAATGAATGAATTTATTAATATCTTACCACCTGTTAATTTCTAGGAGAAAGAATAAGCGCGAGATATCCCATTATAAAAGTTACGCTAGGAATTCCGGGGGTACTGGGGCACAATAGTACCCCGGGTAGAGTTTAAGGGTTAAACTTACAAAAAATTCGTAATAATTTTGATACTACAATTTCAAGGTTTTGCGCACTTCTCTGTTCATAGTTAAACATAGGCGTAAGTTTTCTTCAAAACTGATATTAAGTCAGTTTAAAACTTAAGCTTACATAATGTTTAGTTAACGTTAAACTTGTTTTTTGTTATGTATTAAAACCAATTACTTATTTGAGGTTTGATAGTTCTTCCTCTTTCGAGCTCTGTTATCTGAAAGCTCTTCACTCTTGGTCCTTAAGGTTTTCAGTCCTATTTATTAACGTTGTCTTTAAAGGATAGGACGTAGAAATGAATTCTTACTGTGATAACTTTATTCTCAAATGAAAGGAGTTAAGTTTCTTTAGAGGAGTATTGTGCTGGTGAAGAAGAGAGTAGGTCTTCTCTTACAAATCCCACTTTTATAGTATTCAATTCTTGAGTGAAATCCTATCACTGCTAAATTTTACATACAAGTTGTATGTCAGTTAGGCATTTGAACGAAACGTTTTTGTAACACTGAATTCGATGTATAACATTAGCGTAACTTCTCCAGATTGATATATATACGATGCTAATAACTCTGGCTGATGAGTTTATGTTAACACAAGAAATAACAGAAAACACAAGAAAAAACAACTGCATAGATTTGGTGATCATATACAACAGAAACCTAACATCCCCAACTATGATATAATATCGTATCAAAACATTATTGAAATAACATCCAATGTAAAGCAAGAAGAAAGGAAAGAACACGAACAACAGAAAGAAGCAAATTCGAAATTATTAATTTTCACACCAAAGGTATAAACTGGGAAGATGTTGCATCCAGCATGGAAGTAATAGATTGGAATTCCATCTTCGTGAGATCATTGTGAAAGGGACAAAGGTAAAGGGATCGAATATCGTAGACATACCAATATTATCTTAAGGAAATGCCTAATTCTTAACATAACTTAACTGTACCTAACCCAACTTATATTTCTTTAGGGTGAATTTCACACTTAAACACATGAAATGAATGAATGATGCAAACCACAAAGAAACAGAAGAAATGTTTCCAAGTCCTTTCGTGTACTCAAAAGTACACCTCGTTGGGGAATGGAGAAGGCGAGTGACGAAAATATATACATATGTACAACGGAACAGAGAAATAAAGAGATTAGCACATGGTTAACAAGCATTGATTAAAAGCGAAAGACATTTTAACAAGATATTGTTAATTTTATACATTCCATATTCTATTCCTACTACTACTAATGGGAACAAAACCTTGGTTTAACTTTACTTGTTCTAATGCTAGCAGCAACAGAGGAGTTTTTCAGAAATTGCCGTCGCCATCCATCTCCTCTCTCACATTTGTGTCCGGAATCGTGCAAAATCTGTTCTTCGAGTCGCCAAAATTTCCTTCATGCAATAAAATTGTGAAAATCTATACAATTCTAAGTCTTCTCGCTCTTTCTGACATCTAGTGGGGTGAATGTCCACAGAAAAGCTCCTCCCACTGAGGAAGAAGGTACCCAAAATCAAGGTCCAGGGTTTTTGAGATGCCTGGATACTCTACGTTTGAAAGAGTGGAGGTCACAGACAGGGGAAAGGTGGACTGAGGAAGATTATTTCAGAGTTGACCGGTTGAGTAGATGAAAGATTGAAAATACCGATTAACTCTTGCTTTAGAAAGTTGGACAGAAAAGGAATGAGAATGTGTTGAAAGTCTGATACTGCGTGCTCTCTTAAAGGCGGAGGCATGCAGATGGCGTGTTCAGAAGAGCAATGTCTGATATAATAGCGATAGTAAAGAGAGAGTGATGCAGCATTGTGGAGAAGGGAGGGAGACTGAAGGCTATCAGTAAGAGGTGCAGAATTTGTGAGATGAAAAGTCTTAGATTCCACTCGGTCAAGTACGGCTGTGTGGGTTGAGACACCCCACTCATGAAAAACATACCCATACAGGGGCGAACAAAACCCCTGTACAGAGACAGCAAATGAGTAGGGTGAAGAATCTGCTGAACCGATACAACACACCTAACCTCTTAGAAACTGTTTTAGAAAGAGGGTATATGTGTTCTTTCCAGGAATGTTAGAAGTGGAGAAACTGAGTTTTTGAAGCAATGAAAAGTCACATGATTTTCTCTGTCCCGGTCTGAGATAGCAGAAAGATCAGAGGTCAGTTGCACCATTGCCATCCTACGCGAAGCACGGAGTGACTGTTGGGTGGGCGCTTTATGAAACGGGTGGAGAAGTGAAGAGTGGAATCATCGTTATAGGAGTGGATAGGTCAGAGAGTGCGATTTAATAGATCATTGATCAATAAAAGTTAAAGAGTGGGTGACAGTACAGAGTCTGAGGAACATCACTGTTATTAGCTTTAGAAGGAAAACAGTGGCCATCTACATCCGCATCTATAGATCGTCCAGAAAGGAAATAGAGGCAGGCACAGATAGAAGGATTGAATCCAAAGGATAGCAGTTTCGAAATTAAAGATTTGTGCCAGACTCTATCAAAAGCTTTTGATATGTATATCGCAATAACAAAGGTTTCACCCGAATTCCCAAAAAGGGGATCACCAAGAGTTAGAGAGATATGCAAAAGATCGCCAGTAGAGTTTCCCTTGTAGAACCCATACTGACGATCTGAAAGAAGACTGTAAGAGAGGTGATTAAGAATTTTCCTATTAAGGACGGAATCAAAAACATTACAAAGGCAAGAAATCAAAGCAAATGGAAGATAGTTGGAGGGTTGAGAGCGGTCACCCTTCTTTAGGACATGCTGAATGAAAGCGAACTTCGAGCAGGAAGGAATAGTATCAGATGAAAGACAAAGACGAAAGATTTTCCACGGCTAAGGTGTCTTTAGGCATGAATTTGTTCTTGAACACAGTAAAGCACAATTAGGCGATTGTGGTTGTTTCAGACAATTATGGCGGAGGAATAGCACTGGAATCGTTCAGGGTTGAGTTGGAAGCGAAAGTTTGAGCGAATAGTTCAGCTTTGTGAAGAGAAAAGATGGCAACTGAGCCAGATTGGAAAAGGGTAGAGAGGAAGAACATGTAAAGTTGATGGAAAGGTTCTTAACTAGATGCCAGAAAGAGCGAGAAGACGTAGAATTGTATAGATTTTCACAATTTTATTGCATGAAGGAAATTTTGTCGACTCGAAGAACAGATTTTGCACGATTCCGGGCACAAATGTGAGAGAGGAGATGGATGGCGACGGCAATTTCTGAAAAACTCCTCTCTGTTGCTGCTAGCATTAGAACAAGTAAAGTTAAACCAAGGTTTTGTTCCCATTAGTAGTAGTAGGAATAGAATATGGAATGTATAAAATTAACAATATCTTGTTAAAATGTCTTTCGCTTTTAATCAATGCTTGTTAACCATGTGCTAATCTCTCTATTTCTCTGTTCCGTTGTACATATGTATAATTTTCGTCACTCGCCTTCTCCATTCCCCAACGAGGTGTACTTTTGAGTACACGAAAGGACTTGGAAACATTTCTTCTGTTTCTTTGTGGTTTGCATCATTCATTCATTTCATGTGTTTAAGTGTGAAATTCACCCTAAAGAAATATAAGTTGGGTTAGGTACAGTTAAGTTATGTTAAGAATTAGGCATTTCCTTAAGATAATATTGGTATGTCTACGATATTCGATCCCTGTACCTTTGTCCCTTCCACAATGATCTCACGAAGATGGAATTCCAATCTATTACTTCCATGCTGGATGCAACATCTTCCCATTTTATACCTTTGGTGTGAAAATTAATAATTTCGAATTTGCTTCTTTCTGTTGTTCGTGTTCTTTCCTTTCTTCTTGCTTTTACATTGGATGTTATTTCAATAATGTTTTGATCCGATATATATCATAGTTGGGGATATCTCTACATTATCTATTAGGTTGCTGTTGTATGTGATCACCAAATCTATGCAGTTGTTTTTTCTTTTGTTTTCTGTTATTTCTTGTGTTAACATAAATTCATCAGCCAGAGTTATTAGCATCGTATATATATATCAATCTGGAGAAGCTACGCTAATGTTACACATCGAATTCAGTTACAAAAACGTTTTGTTCAAATGCCTAACTTACATACAACTTGTATGTAAAATTTAGCAGTGATAGGATTTCACTCAAGAATTGAATACTATAAAAGTGGGATTTGTAAGAGAAGACCTACTCTCTCTTTCACCAGCACAACACTCATCTAAAGAAACTTAACTCCTTTCATTTGAGAATAAAGTTATCACAGTAAGAATTCATTTCTACATCCTATCCTTTAAAGACAACGTTAATAAATAGGACTGAAAACCTTAAGGACCAAAGAGTGAAGAGCTTTCAGATAACAGAGCTCGAGAGAGGAAGAACTATCAAACCTCAAATAAGTAATTGGTTTTAATACATAACAAAAAACAAGTTTAAAGTTAACTAAACATTATGTAAGCTTAAGTTTTAAACTGACTTAATATCAGTTTTGAAGAAAACTTACGCCTATGTTTAACTATGAACAGAGAAGTGCGTAAAACCTTGAAATCGTAGTATCAAAATTATTACGAGTTTTTTGTAAGTTTAACCCTTAAACTCTACCCGGGGTACTATTGTGCCCCAGTACCCCCGGAATTCCTAGCGTAACTTTTATAATGGGATATCTCGCGCTTATTCTTTCTCCTAGAAATTAACAGGTGGTAAGATATTAATAAATTCATTCATTTGAATTATCTGTCCTAAGCTCCGCCCCTGTATGATCGGTCACATGACTCCTGCTACTACCTGGGCATATTTCTACCCCTGGTACTCAGTTGAGCGCTGCAAGCCGTGGATCTCGGATGTGTATTCTCTCACGTAGCGTAGACGAAAAATAGTGATGGATACCTTTAATACTGCGTACTCGAGTTTTATGAAGTGATATTCGGTAAAGTGTGAAGATGTGGTGAACACTGAAAGATCCTATTCTACCATCCTTTGATGCTTTTAAGGCTACATTGAACCATGCGAAGGAACAAGAGGTACAAATACTCGACGGCTATTCTGGCGAGAGCATGCATTGCAGGATTTCGTGGTACAAGTGATGTATTGAACTATGTTGTAGGACTAAACTTTATAAAAGCTTACATATATGGTTAGTGAGTCTTGTTGATGAGTGGTGCGACAAGCGAAATTATGTCATGTTACATCATACCGAGTACTCGTACCCTGCGACTGAGAATGTAAATCTTGTCATCATGGAGAATCTTAAGTATTTTTACCACTACATTAATATATATCATGACGAGGTTTATAGTGAGATTGTGGCTAAAGGTCTGCGTGGGTATTTAATAGAATTTAGAGACGAGTATCGTTTGCTAGGCAAAAAGGAAAAATATGGCCACATGTTTCTCTCAAATAGTGTGCCGGAATGTGAATAAAATGTGTTTAGTTCGTGAAAATGCACGAAAATGTCTGGTTGGTTGGTAGATAAATGAGCATCCTATTGTTTTCGCTGGAAATTCGGAGGCTGCGCGGTCAACTCATCGAGGTTTTCAAGTTCTTACACGGGTTCAACGAAGTCGATTTTAGAAGCATTTTTAGTTTAAATGATAACTCGCAACAGTGGTATAATTTGTACAATGCATACCATCACTATGCTAATATAATTTATTTGTATAATGACAAAATCATTTATATATAAGAACAGAAAATAGTTTAGAAGGGTCAAAGAAATATCGTATTGCGTACGATAGTTACGTTTAGTTAAAAATTATTAGCATATCTTCAGCCACAAATCTGTCTCTTATGCATATATATATATATACTCGTATATATATATATATATATATATATATATATATACGTACGTACATAAAAAATAATTTGCACAACTAGTCAAAAAGGTTAATCCAAAAGTTAATTCACTAACCGTGGTTGGGTTACAAACTTCATTCCAGTTGTGTCGTAATCAATGTAACCATTAGGTTTGGTTGTCATATAATTCATATTTGGTTGTTGTAACCGGATGTATACGACGTTGCGTCGTCAGTGCATTCTGTCGATTGATTGATGTGGGCTGTTTAACTCCCTTCGCAATATCTAAGGTCATTTGACGAAGGGGATCTACAGTTTTACGTAGCATCCGTACCACGGTCCACTACATCATCTGGGCGCAGAGAACGGCCTCCCATCACGAGATAGTCCAAGGAGAGATGAAAGAATGCGTTGTAGAAAAAATTGTACGAAGTTGAGGGATGATATATGCTTACTTTAGGTTATTTTAATTTAATCTAGAGTTTCATTGGTGCGTTTTATTTTCCACTAGCTGTGTACACGAGATAAGTGTACGTATGGTGTGAATGAACTCTGAAGCTGCTCCTTTTTCATTACACTTTTGCATAAAGCTTCTTTCACAACAATTTTGGAAAGAGTTTCTGTATTAGTTGCCGGACACAATGTGGAAATTGTACAAAAAGATACGGAGTTACAAGGACAAGAAGTACCTCAATAAGTAAAGCATCCCATACCGTGGATGTATCAGTGGTTACGATTCCAGGGAAAAAAAATTCTACACCGCAAATAATGTGCAAGGTTCGGCCTATCCATTTCCTTGAACTGAACCGCAGAGGAACTGTTCTCCTCTTCTGAAGGTAGTCTGTTGCACGCGCCATAGAACTTATAGGTAAAGTAAATACCACAAACAGAGAAAGAGATCAGGTTATATTCGGAGGCAGAAACAAGGAGATTATGCTTTCTCTGTACAATTCCCTGGTTCCCTGGAGTATGCTGTGCAGTTCTGATAATTCGTAACACCTATATTATGGGTCCAAACTTTGGTTCGTCAATGGTGTTTTTCTCTTCTCTCCATAGATTTAATGCTCACATCGTGTATTGGCACTTGCAAATCTCTACTACGACAATATATGCCTTTGCGCCCATACCTTTCTCGATTTTTCCTAACGCACCCATTTATGCAATAACCCTCGCAACATTGAACAACCATCTCTATCACAACAATATTTTACATTATTACTTTTGCGGCCATACTAGTTGAGCCTCAATTTTTCGGAAGCAAGTCGTTATAGGAATATCTTCATCAGAGTCGCTCAGCTCAGTACCGCTGGAAACAAAATTAGCGCTACTACTCTTCATAATCCTGACATTACCAGAAACAGCACAGTAACACAAAGATCATTAGAAAATAAGAAATCTAGAAGATTTCTACAAGCAGAATGTGCATTATTATGTTTTGCGGCCATTCTATTCTCAATTTTCCCAAGATTCCTGACTTGTGGATTTAGTTATATATATATATATATATATATATATATATATATATATATATATATATGTGTGTGTGTGTGTGTGTGTGTGTGTGTGTGTGTGACTTTATTGCATATAATCCTCGTATGTATATTTTTTCTTCTCTAAAAGGTCTTTTGAAAATCTTTGTAATAAATATATTCTCCACAAGAAATTATAAATATTTTTGTTTTTTTACATTTATTTATATTTTAAAAAAGGAATATTATATCAGAGTATTATATCCAAATAGAATAAACAAAACTTTCTTTCTATGTGTGTGTGTGTGATTTCTACAAGCAGAATGTGCATTATTATGTTTTGCGGCCATACTAATCTCAGCTAAACCAAGATTCCTGACTTGTGGATTTGGTTATATATGTGTGTGTGTGTGTGTGTGTGTGTGTCTGTGTGTGTGTGTGTGAATTTATTGCATATAATCTTCGTATGTATATTTTTTCTTCTCTTAAAGGTCTTTTGAAAATCTGTGTATTAAATAATTCTCCACAAGAGATTATAAATATTTTTGTTTTTCTTTTCATTCCTTTAATTATATTTAAAAAAAAGAATATTATATCCAAATAGAATAAACAAAACTTTCTTTCTGTGTGTGTGTGTGTGTGTGTGTGTGTGTGTGTGTGTGTGGTGTGTGTCGTCCTCACTTTCTCTGACAAAAATCTCTCTGTGTGTATATATATATATATACATATACATATATACATACATACATATACACATATATACATATACATATATACCGTACATATATATATATATATATATACACATATATATATACACATATATACACACACACACCGTATATAATGTTGCATTGGGAATATGATAAGGAAACTTGTTACTTAATCAAAGGCTAATTTAGTCTTTTGGAAAACAGTCACGTGACACTTATGAACGTATTTATGTTGTTTTAACTTCATTATCATAATAACAATGATGCTAACAATAATTGGAGTCGAGAGAGGTTTTTCTTAGGTTATGGGATGAAATTGGGCCAAATGGTCCTTTGCGGTTAGGCTTTGCGGTCGGCCTGAGGCAATTTGTACAGTGTTTCTTCCAGAGACATTTTCAAAGAAGGAATGAAAGTAAATAGACAGAATAACGTTTAAATAATTATTTCTTTTGGTGTTTATTGTTTATTTTATATATATATATATATATATATATATATATATATATATATATATATTAGTGATGTAGGTCACATCCGCATCCGCATCGCGGAACATCCGCACATTTTCTCGCATCCGCATCCGCGTCATCTTTGGACTGCGGATGTCTTGCGGATGTGGACGTTTGAGATAAAATGTCATTAATAAGCGGAAATTATCAAATTCTACTGTATTAATAGAACTAGTTCGTTGTGCGCAAAAGTGATGCAAGCGACAAGACGAGAGGCTGTTCTTGTATGAAGTTACTTCTTGCAACCTACTTAGATCCACGTTACAAAGCTAAGTTATTTTCACCTAGTACATTAGAACGAGTTAAATCATCACTTGGCAAAGCAGTTGAAGAGCTTCAATCTCTTGAATCTGTTGCTTCGCCACCCACCAAAAAAAAAAGTTTCAGTGACAGAACCAACACCTTCAACAAGCAAATCTATCACAGAATCTGTCTCTCAGTTTCTTGAGTCAAGCAGCAATGACGAGACCTACGCGATGTCAAAAGATGTAGTAAAAATGATCGAGAGCTATCACCAAGAAAAACGCCTGGCTGCATGTGACAATCCTATTAGTTGGTGGAAAAATACGCAGAATATCTAGCCATACTTGAGTAAACTTGCAAGGAAACATTTAGCCTGTCCTCCAACAAACGTACCAAGCGAGAGATTATTTAGCAGTGCTGGATTAATATATGATGAAAAGAGAAACAGACTGGCAGCAGAAAAGGCAGAAAAATTAATGTTCCTTAAGCATAACCTTCCTATAATTAAGTTTGAACATTAAACGATGAACATCTTAGTTTACTTTATTTTAATTACTCATTTATAAATATGCCTAATAAAACTTTAAACTTAATATAAATAGTTATCAAGTTAATTAAAGATCTCTTTCTATAAGGGTGGAGGTTGGGGAAAGAGGTCGGTGGGGTGCATTTGAGTTGGGTTCACGTCCCGCATCCTGGTAACACAATTATGGTTTCTAATTGTGGCTGAAACTCAACAAAATATAACGAATTTATTTGCAGACGAATTCACTGATTGATTTCTATATTAGTTAGATGCTTGATATTATTTTATATGTTCGAGAAAAGTACAGCAATTATTGTACAATTAATCAATTATACTACATTATAGCTACAGCTCTCTCTCTATAATAACTTATTATATATGTTAAACACAACAAATCTCGAATATATCCTAAAAAATAAAAATAACGAAAATGTAGACATCCGCATCCGCATCCTCGGATGTTGAAATCAAACATCCTCATCCGCATCCGCATCCGCGGATGTGAAAAAAATGACATCCGCTACATCACTAATATATATATATATATATATATATATATATATATATATATATATATATATATTACTGATTGCTCACCCCAACGAAAAAAGAATTGTACGAAAATGAAAAGACATTATATAGAAAGGATTGTCAAAAGTAAATAGACAGAACGAAGTTTAAATAGACTACTTCTTTTGCTGGTCAATTTTAAGGAGAAAGTCGGTCAAATACAATTGTGTGTGTGTGTGTGTGTGTGTGTGTGTGTGTGTATTTCGCCTGAACTATTATTTTGATGATTATACGTTTCGTATTTCTTATATTATTTTTTATTTTATTTTTGATCAATGCATCGTATGTATAGGAGTGTATATTTATCTTCTACATATTTCCAATAATTCGTCTAAATAAACAGAATGATGTAATGGTGTTTTATTTATTTAAGTTTAAATGTATTTCTTTTATTGTTAATATTGTGTTTCGTTGTA
Source organism: Bathynomus jamesi (assembly GCA_023014485.1). Lineage (NCBI taxonomy): Eukaryota > Metazoa > Arthropoda > Malacostraca > Isopoda > Cirolanidae > Bathynomus > Bathynomus jamesi. Next base: position 981,295 of record JAJOZX010000883.1, on the reverse strand, counting down.
ATAATTAACTCTCTTTTGAATAAGTTAAGGAGAAAGTTGCGCATGCTTTTAATAAATAAAAACATTATTTGGCAACTCCTGTGAATTAAAATAAATGGCGATATCTGCCAACTCTCTCTAATAATGTATACCTGAACAATTAAAATAAATGGTGGTATCTGGTAATCCCTTCATATGAATAAAAACATTATTTGGCAACTCATGTAAATAAAATAAATGGTGGTATCTAGCAACTCACCCTGTATACCTGAACAATTAAAATAAATGGTGGTATCTGGTAACCCCCTCCATATATAAAAAGTGATATCTGGCAACTCACCATCCTCTATGTAAGACCTGCTTGCTTCGGGACGCTCATAATGATGCGGACTCCGGCGGAATAAAGAACTCTCCTTTCTTCCTAGGTTAAGACTTAGGTTAGGTTTCTCTTTGGTGGGGTGAGGACATCCCACCTTCTTCCCTGAATGGCCTCCTCCTTCTCTCCTTTCTCTTCCTCTCTTAGGTTAAGGCTGCCCCTTTGGGGGGAGTTCATCCTCCCTTCTCCCCCCGAAGCTCCCTCCCCTCTCCCCCTTGGCAACATTGATTTGTTGCATTCCCCTACCCCCTTTGCAACATTGAGTTGTTGCATAACCCTCACCCCTTCATTGCATACCCCTACCCCATTTGCAACATAACCAACCCCCCCTCTTCAAAACCCCCACCCCCTCTTTGCATCATTGATCATTATCTCTGCAACATTCTTGCACTCGTCCTTTTTGCGCCCATACTACTCTCGTTATTAGTAACCTTGGTTTTGCTTCCGTCCGAATTGTTCCTTCTGACGAAGGTCAAGCTTGTCACTCCACCTTAAATCTAACAATTTAACGTGGAATCCGAACCACGCCCCACTAGCATAATATATATATATATCAGTGGCGACTCCTGCACTCGGGCTTCTCGGTCTGAGTCCGAGAGGCAAGGGGCAAGGAGAAGCATGAGAGATAAAATTGTGTATTTATAGATTTAAGTTTTAAAAAAAAGTTTTAAATACAAATTGTAAAAATGTGTTTTGGCTGGTAGTATGTTACTATTTTTCTGTCTAGCCTTCGTCACGCAAGCAAATTTTGAGCGCATTTAGATACCCTTCCTACCTATAAAAAAACTATATTGACACATTAAGTTTTCATGTAATCTTTCAAGATCCTTTACTCAGGCGCAAGACATTACGCCCGAGAAAGTATAAGTAATATCGTATATTTAAAGTTCTTTTAATGAATAATTATTTGCTTGCATACGGTTACATAATAGTCCTTCTTCTAATTCTCATTAAATAAAATACATTTTTCCTCCTATTAATTTTTTTTATAAAGAAAAAACATTTCAACTCGGGCTTATATCCTTTGGCCTTGTAGAGGCACAATTTTTAATTCTGGCGATACATGGTAACTTTTTACGTTTCGATAAGCGTGCCTTCAACTGCCTTGGGCGGCGGTGCAGTTTGATTTTTGTCGCAATGTGAGATTGTTCACTTTTCTTAAATAAATAATCTGACTTATTTTTAATATTATAAGTATTCTGAGAAGTATAGCCCACCCATGGAGGACATAGTGTTATTATTAAAAGAAAACCACAAAGCTGATTCAGCTCCTTCTTACCATACCTGTAACTTCTGTTTCAAATGAAAGAAGTTTCTCTGTTCTTGATCGAATTAGATCATATTTAAGAAACACAATGGCTCAAGAACGGCTCTCGTCCCTGGCTAGGATTTCAATTGAAAAAGAAATACTTATTGATTTAGAAAGCAAAAAGGAATTACATGACCGAATATTAAAGGAATTTGCTTTAAAACCAAGACGCTTGGACTTTATGTTCAAGTAAATAAAATTCAAATAATTTTTTTACCGAGGTATGTATTTATTTATTTTATTGATAACCTTAAGTTATTGTCATGCATTTAAGTGTTGGCTCATATGTAGACTTGAAAATTTAAAAAGAGCCCGAGTAGACTTGAAGAGCTGGAGTCGCCACTGATATATATATATATATATATATATATATATATATATATATATATATATATTTTAATCATTGTTCGTTCTAAATATTTAATTCGATGTAAATTCAGGCATTCAAATTTATTTCAAACGAAATAACAAAACTTTAACTTCGTCACTGATGACGACGAGAAACGACAAAATAATGACGTTATTAATTAAGTCATTCGTGTCCATTATAAACTTTAATTAGGATTAAACAGTTATTTATGAAGACAGTCCGGGTCAAAAAATCGGTAGAGGAAAGAAAAGGAACCAATGTTGTTTATCGCTGTGTAATATTGCCGCTTACATTCGTTTCAAGAAATTTATTAAACAATACTGACAATGATACACACACTCCTCTCTCTCTCTCTCTCTCTCTCTCTCTCCCTCACACACACACACACACACACACACACACACACACACTTAAATTAAATTAGGAGGCATGGATGGAGAGGTTTTTAAAGAGCGAAGGAAGGAAATATCCAAACAAGGGAAGGAAACCGAGACTCAAAAACACACAAATTTCCATTAAGGATTCCGCGCGACGAACAGAGAGGAAATTGGATCTCAGAGAGAGAGAGAGAGAGAGGAGAGAGAGAGAATGAAAACGAGGCAATATATTCCAATTAGTTTTCCGCTTTTGAAAAACTCGTCACTTTCGTCGCCGTTCATGACAGACGATTTTCCTCTGTTGACTTCCCGTCACAAAACGTCGAAGTCGTGTTTGCTTTCTATTGAAGTGACATCTCCACACATCTCGCGTATTGAGGACGGATTTCCTCCTTACAGAGAACTGTTTCCGAGGGATAAGTGCCGTTCGTGGCACTTGTTTCGGCACTCATAAACTCTTACTTGTTTATTTTCAAAGGCTTAATTCACTTGCAATGGTTGGTTAAGTGTTTATGTCACTTTATAGTTACAATTGACTTTATACAGTGTGTCCGTAAAGTCATGGTGGGATTTTAAATAGCTATATTATTGCAACGAAACATGATAATGAGATGAAAAAAAGGCAAATTGAAGAACAACTCTTAAAAGAATAACTTTATTTAACGTAGTTCGATATGGGCTCCTCCTCTGGTAGCCCTGCAGACATCTAGGCGGTGATTCAATTCCAGCCACACACGCCCAAGAACATCAGGAGTGACGGATGCGATAGCTTCCGTGATTCGCTCGTGCAAGTGATGAATATCCCTAATGGGTACACTGTACACGCTTTGCTTGACGTAACCCCACAAATAAAAGTCCAAAGGTGTCAGGTCCGGAGAGCGTGGAGGCCATGGCTTCCATCCTCCTCTTCCTATCCATCTCTGTGGAAATTTTTCATTAAGGAATTCTCGAACAACGTTGGCATAGTGCGGAGGAGCACCATCTTGCTGAAAGATGACATTATTGTCAATAAATTGGGGTACTGCAAAATGTTCCACATAGCGAGGTAGTTGTGTGACGTCACAGTGGGTTCCGCGAAGAAAAATGGGCCAATCACTCGATCTCGTGCTAGAGCACACCACACATTAACTTTCGGGCTATTACGCTCATGTTCAACATAGGCATGTGGACAGCCTAGACTAACTACGAGATAAAGGTTAAGCTTAGCCTAGACTAACTACAAGATACAACTTTGAGAGTTGTTTCTTAAATTTGGCATTGTTTCATCTCATTATCATGTTTCGTTGCAATAATATAGCTATTAAAATCCCACCATGACTTTACGGACACACATCACCGCCTAGATGTCTGCAGGGCTACCAGAGGAGCCCATATCGAACTACGTTAAATAAAGTTATTCTTTTAGAGTTGTTCTTCAATTTGCCTTTTTTTCATCTCATTATCATGTTTCGTTGCAATAATATAGCTATTTAAAATTTCACCATGACTTTACGGACACACTGTATTTCCCTTAAATCATCATTCCATCTCCAATCTCTCTCTCTCTCTCTCTCTCTCTCTCTCGCTCTCTCTTTTCAATCTTTTGTTATTCGCCTATCGGACTGCCGATTAAGCCGATTATATCAGATAAATATGCCGACTAATAGGCCGATCGTATCGCTCGTACGATAAAAAAATGACTTTGTTATGCACATGATTGAGAGAATAAGCTGTACAGTGCAATGCTCCGCATTAGCTCTCTCGATTTCTTCACAAAACACACACACACACACACACACACACACACTATATATATATACACACACATTTAACTGCAATGACCGCGCAGTATATTAACGTATAGAAACGACGTAAGTATAGAGGAGTGTTCTGCACACGAGGAAGAGAAATAACAAACACCCGGGCGGATGCCTTATTTTCATTTGTTTGTTATTTCTCTTCCTCGTGTGCAGAACACTCCTCTATACTTACGTCGTTTCTATATATATATATATATTATATATATGTATATATATATATAAAAGTTTGATTTAAAGTTTACCCTGAGTTTGAGGGCTAAGTTTACTGAAGTTGGACCATTTTCTTTTCTTCGTAATAAATGGCTTAAAGAGATATTAATATGACGCCAAACGGTTGTCATGGCAACTGTTTGGGACTGTATTTCACAATTTTTTTATGAACATTAACAGCATATATATATATATATATATATATATATATATATATATATATATATATATATTAGTAATTAATGTTTTGACAATTTAAACTGAAAAGGAAGGAGGAAGGAAGATTCATATTTACACAGAACATCATTCTGTCTGACTGATCATTTTAGGGTACGAGCAGCTCGCAGCAGCATTGTCGAATAAATATGAAATCAATGTACTGACGAGGCCTCCATACGTTGTTCATCACCACTAAAAGCAACCATAGTCTCTGTTACCCGAGTTCAAAGAATGTTCAAATTCGCATCCATTGTTTTATGCAGATTTCGTCAGTTTATTGAACTATTATCAGTCCTGGTGCATGGCTGTTCAGGAGCAAGATGTACCCTTAAAGTGTGTTTCCTCCTGAGGGAACACGAATATACTGGTTCACACACACACACTCACACACACACACACACACACACACATATATATATATATATATATATATATATATATATATATATATATACAGGGTGTCCCGTAAGTCTGGACCCATAGGGAAAAATAATAAAATTACAAAATAGTCCAAAAATTTATTACATAATCTGTTCAAAGTGTCCGCCGTTGTGTCGCACACATAGTTGAAGACGCAATCTCCACTGCGACAGCACTTTCTGAATCACAGTCGCAGAAATTTCTTGACACGCCTCCACAATGCGTGCTTTAAGGTGGAAAATGTTCTGAAGTTTGACCTCGTACACTTTGGCTTTCAAGTGGCCCCACAAATAAAACTCCAGCGGAGTAAGATCATAATAAAAAAATAATAAAAATAATAATAAAAATAATAAAAAAAATATATTATAAATAAATTTTTGGACTATTTTGTAATTTATTATTTTTCCCTATGGGTCCAGACTTACGGGACACCCTGTATATATATATATATATATATATATGAAAATTATTTCACGAAAGTAACACGTGAAAAATATTTATGATGAATAAAACCACGAAGGGAAAAGAAACACAAAGTGGTGCTCAAGCGCTTTCGCTTGAGCACCACTTTGTGTTTCTTTTCCCTTCGTGGTTTTATTCATCATATATATATCGATAAACAAACGTGGATCCAGTAAAATAAGACCGAACGGAATAAGGTCGAATTCGAACAAACTACGGCCTCTAGGATAAAGTTGAACCGGATTTAGCTTGAATTAGGGACCTTTGTACCGGAAGAACATCCACTTCCAAAATATCAGACCGGAAGAAATCAAATTTACAGTTGTTCCCAATGGAACAATACCACAGATAATAATAGCCAAAATAATACCCCAAGATGACGGTGACAATGGGAACAGTGATTTTCCGTGGGTGGAATGCTCCCATTTTCTCTCTTTCTCTCTCTCTCTCTTTCTACCAATGCCCATAGGCATCATCCATTGGACGAGAAAGAATTAAATTGACACTCATCTGAAAAGAGAAGAGATTTGAAAAAAATGCCATAAGTCTATATATCTTCTCTCTGCTACGTATATCAATGTTCGCGTTCAACAAGGCCACGTCGTGGCCACACCACAACACTGCTTCCAGTTAGATCAGCGAGTTTAGGCAATGTCAGGCCTGATCAATAGCTGGACAAGTTCCTTAGTATTTAATGACCTAACAGAAAACACCCGTAGAGTCTTCAATTGTGTTTCAAACACTTATCACGCCATCCTCGAATTGATGGCATTAAGGTTGGGTTAAGTTAAATTAGGTTTGATTAATCAGTTATTTAGATACATGGATTTTAGAAAGTCGGTACCTCACTCATGCGAAGAGGCGCATATATATATATACACACGTGTGTGTGTGTGTGTGTGTATATGTGCGAATTTTAACTGCAACATCGGTATATAAATTCGATCGAAACACACTAAATAAAAATATGTCCTACTTTTTTAATTGAAATATTGTTTGCAGAATAAACCAATATTTGACCAATCACAAAACCGTTTAACGCAAAGTGGAAACGCGTTTCGTTAACATCATTTTTAGCATTTTCAGGTTTCATCAGTTTTTTGCAATAATTTTGAGTAAAATTGAAAAAAATTGAAAATGAAATTAAATATATTATTATAAGTGTGATTTCCTGTGTTAACATATATATATATATATATATATATATATATATATATATATATATGTGAGCGCCATTAAACTTTCGAACAATGAAAGGAACCGGGGATAATTACACTTGCCGAAACAATTGAACAAACGGGGGAACACGAGTGCGGACTATCATTAACATTTTATCGCGGAGAAAGAGACAATTAATTATTTTAAATCCACAATAACATACTAATACGAAAAACCACCTAATCGGGGCAAACCCCGTCGGAGGACTGCCATTTTTGGGCATTCTCCTTCGGCACATTTCAGATGTTGCCAATTTGTATTTTATATTTTTAATTTCAAACAAAACATTATTAATTTCTTATTTTTGTACAAACTATAATTAAATTTATTATTAAACATTATTATCTTATCTTTATTAAGAAACCAATACACGACACTCGCATCACCCCTTTGAAAATAAGTTTTCACTAGGAAAATTTATTTATTTCATTTATTTTCTTTTAACAAATTTAGTTCTTTATTCAACAAACTTATTTATTTTTCATAGGTTTTTTTTTTTTTAACAATTTCAAAGTTAGAACAGACAAGAAACATTTCAATGACAAATTCTACACATTAGATATTTTGTATCATTTCATAAAAATTGAAAAAAATTAAAATTTTCACGTTTGCATAAAATAACATTTCACACTAATAATCAAATGTACAACCTGTAACAAAGCTGTTACGTGTAAAATGTAGGATAATTTTCTCAAAACTAGTTACAACAAATTTCAAATTCACAATCTATTCTAGCGATTTCTCATCAAGGATCGCTTTACATCCGAAACATATTCATGTAGTTACATAGTTACTATGAGGGCAATATAGAAAGAACAAGAATATGTTTACAAAAAAATACTGACCAGAGCGCACATACTATTATACAAAACATGGAAATAACTTTGGGCAATAACCGAACCCTTTCACTTATAATTTCATTAAAATTAATAACAATCAGTGTACATCAATTTCTGGACGTTGTTTAGATAACATTCCGCAAAGCTGACAACGGACTTCTTAAATTTTCAATCGCAGCTCTCCTGCTCACTTCGCTAGAATGCAAGGGGTTGCATCACCATGCAACAGATCAGCACAATTGAGTTTCAGCTTTCTAACAAAAATGGCGAAAAAAAAATGGAGCGTCCAATTCAAAGAGGATCAGGGGATGGAGATATACTGAAAGTGGAACACGCACCGGAATTGGACGGAATTTGCAATTCTAGAAGTCGACAAAGAAACTCGCCTCTCTCATCTCAACTTTTTTCGGTGAACGCTGCACTGAAGTCGCTGCGCATTCGGTTTCGTCTCTCTCTCTCTCTCTCTCTCTCTCTCTCTCTCTCTCTCTCTCTTCAATATCTCTTCTCTCGTCTCATCTCGACGGTGATCGATCACCTTATTCGGGTCAATTGAACGCAATGGGTGGAATTCGGATTTAACTTAGTTGTTTCCAAATCGAGCCTCTCGAAATTTTGAAAAAAAAAAATCTAAAAGTTTGTACTGCTACTGATTATCACTTTTCACATTTAATTTACAAAATTTTCTCAACACTTCACTTCGAAACAATAACTATAATTTGCTCTGGCCAAATTTAAGGAAAATATGACAAATTTAACAGAATTTCGCAAAACTTTAATCATAGCCTAGCTACCAATAACATCACTTATGGCAGTTACATCGGAGAAGAGAATAAAAAAAATAAATATCATCGGACAAACACAACCAAGCAATGCTGCACAATATAAATATGAATGCGCCCATACACTGTAACCGTTATTATAATAAAAAAAAATATTATTATTCAAACTACCTTCAGAAATCACGTCGATACATTTAAATATAAAAGACAAAAATGAAAACCAGAAACTTCACGTCATCAACTCACGATAACAATGAACCAACTTACACTTTGTGGAGAGCGGACAAAGATGCCACCAAAACGTTACTGACAATCTAAAAATATTCCATTTCTGGTAAGCAATCAAGCTAGAGCTCCAGCTGCACGAGTAAACCCAAATGAAGTTTCAAAAATAACACAGTTTCCAAAACATAATCATTGAATAACAAAAATTTAAATATTACCATCGAAAATTAATTTAATATATTAATTCCAACCTGCAACGCTAAATTTCACAGGAAAAAACCTCATAATTCACAAAATACATCTCAGAGACAACTCTCTCCTTCAACACGAAACGCAGCATGGTTTGTAAATCACAGTCATTCCGGTTATTTATCGTTTCCAAGGGAAACTAAATACAAATTTGGGATCACCTGAAGATCAGGACCCCCAGCCTTCTTTAGTTATCCTTATAAGGCTAACTAACGAAGGCTGGGGCCCTGATCTTCAGGTGATCCCAAATTTCCATCGTTATTATAAATAAAGATATGATGAACAAAAAAAATACAGTGTATCCATACTACGTAATCAAAAATTAAAATAATTTCCTACATTATGAAGTGAGTGTTCACTTTTTGTAAGCGAACCTCTATAAAATTATTGCTAACCGAATCAAACTGAAATAATTTTGTAATATTTTCTATGCAAACGCGCGAGCGAACGTAAAAAAGTTTTTCACTTATACTCAGAATTAAAATTTTAAGCAAAACCCACAACTTATCACAATAAAATATAATTTCAGAATAAAAAAAATTTAATCAACCAGCCTATCCATACAAAATATCACCTGCAATTTTCATTAAAACTCATGAAAGAATGAAAAAATAGACACTAAAAAGTCAGCCTACCGATAAAATAAAAATGAATGTATATAAAAAATTCGAAGAACCAAAATTAATTTCTCCAAAGAATTTTCTAAAACAATTCCTTTATTTCAAATAAACAAGGTCAATTTTTGAAGACCCAACTTTTGCTTAATTTACGTTTCACACTATACATACGGCAAGCAAAAATAAACTCAATTAGTCTGAATCGACCCAGTATAAATTAGTGTCTTTAACTGTTATGTTTCGAATTTGAACAAAAACCTTAAGATTACACTTATCTACCTTAAAATTATACACATATGATGGTCATGTGTCGGCTTGAAATCCTTAACCACTGTCGAAAAATAATCTTAAAAACTGCTCACTAAATACTGGAAAATTTTGTTACTTATTTTAATCTTTTGCAATTCGCTACTATACACAATAATATTCACATATATATACACCTAGAAATGCAAGCGTCACATTTACGCTTCGAATTTTAGACTTACCGTATAAAAATGCATGTAACATTTTCATTACAACTAGAATAATTTTATTTCATATAAGTAAGTGTGAAATTTATTTACTAATTAATTATTATTATTATTGTTATTATTATCACAATTATTATGAATTCTGAAAACGTAAACACAAAATAGGTAGGCTGTATAAGGAGTAATAAAAATTGAAGACAAAATTTAAAAAGAGAAATGAGCCATCGGATAAGCCTCTCTCCACGACTGAAGAAAACGAAATCTGAAGAAAACGAAATGACAAAGGCCGCTATGAGAATGAAAAAAAAAATCGACTAAAAAATTGACAAAAAAAAAAAAAGACGGTGGGAACAGAGGCTGTGACTCCGTTAAGATTTTGAAAATGGTGTACGCCATCTTGGATTACAGATAAAACGAATTTTTAAGGAATGGGAATCTGAATGGGGCACACCCAAAGGGTGTTTACTGCTTGCAACTGAGGTACACAATTCATTCTACTGTTTAATTTACCGCAAGACAATATCTAATAATTTTATAAATACTATAAAACGGGTAGCAATCTAATTTGGCCGAAATAAGGTCGTACGGAGGACATGGGAAACTGCCCTTATTTTAATTTAATAGGAACATCGCTAGCCACCAAAATGTAGTGATTTTTAAAAACGGTCTTTACTTCTACTCTTCGCTTTCTTTTCATTATTTGCCTTTTCTTACTATTATCATTCGTTTTCTCCGTGTCTTTATATAAACGTGGGTAGACCGCTTGAGCCGGTGAGCGCCATTAAACTTTCGAACAATGAAAGGAACCGGGGATAATTACACACTATTATTTTCTATTTACTGACTTTATATTTATGCCGAAACCAGAGGCGCCATTTGGGGGGGGCGTGAGGGGCGGCCCCCCCCCCCCCCCGAAGCTCACCAGTGGAGCCTCCGAGCCCCTTCAAATGATAGTTTCTTAAAAAAAAGGCACCTAATATTTTGCGGATTACCAATATAATGAACTGCTTACAGTTTAAATTTTTTTTAGAATAATTTGAATAAAATAATGACAATGAATTATTACAAAAAAAATTGAAAACTCTCTGTGAGTAACGTCTGACGTCACAGTAAACAAAAAACAAATGAGCGCAAGAGCATCAGAGCTTGTGATGGGCTGGTGTCAGTCCACCAGCCTCCATGCGAGAGGGTAGGGACAGGGACCCGACAAGGTGGTTGGGGCAGAGACGGTTGACATTTAAACTGCCTCCGACGTGCAGGAAAATCATATCTCATGTGACGTAATAGAAAACGATGTGGTTAGTAGACCTCTTGCAGAGGGAAGTGCTTCAGGCTGTAACTGCAGGTGGTTTGACCCAGCGTTTTACATGAAAATGAAAGCCAAAATAGATTATTTTTCAATATTAGATAGGTTTATTTCAGAACTTGATAGGCGCTTGTCAGAAAACGTGCCCCTTTTAACAGCTATTTCTTCCTTTGACTGTAACTCAGGAGACTTTTTAGAATTAGGGAAACTTAATTCTATTGCACACTCGAATCAGAGCATTGGTGTGAATGAAATCTTTTTGCAATCTCAAATTTCTGTTGCCAGAAGATACTTTTCTAACAAAAGTGAAAAGTCAAAGAATCTGATTCAGTTGTATGAAGAGCTAAGACCTTTACAATTAGCTTAGTCTGAAATTTTGAAAATTTTGAAAATAATCATCTCTTCCAGTAACCACTGCTAGTAATGAGCGATTATTTTCTGTGTTGAGTTTGGTGAAACACTATTTACGAACTACGATGAGAAATGATCGACTGAATGTCTTGCTTCTGATGGCCTCTGAAAAAGAAGTGGTCAAAAACCTTAATTTTGATGTTTTCGTTGATGATTTTGCAAAAATGAAGTCTCGAAGATATCCTCTACTACATTAGGTGATATAAATTTCATGATTTATCTCTTAACTTAATAATTTGATAGTTAACTGTAAATAACCAGTCTAGCTGATACCATTTAATCATTCTTGTTTATATTAATTTGATTATAAAGTACAATGTGAGTAGCACTTAATAAATTTTGATATGCGAGGGGCCTTTCGTGCTTCTCTGAATTTTCTGTCTATCTGGAGCATGATATGTAGTCTGTTTAAGTTCCTCATTTCTATCAATCTCAAGAGCTGAAATTTCTCGGTATTAAATGTCATATTGTTGTCTTCTGACCATTTGTATATTTTGTTGGTGTCCCTCTGCAAGGCCTCCACTTCATTTGCATCGCTGATTTTCTGATGATCTTTATATCGTCCGTAAAGGATGTTGCTATACTGTTGCTGTTTCCTCCACTGTCTATGTCTGTTAGCATGATAATGAACAGGATTTGGTCCAGCACTGTACTTAGGGTGGCCCACTTTCAATTTTTTTTTAAAAGTATAGGTTATCGTAGTTTTTCCTATTATTTGGTACTATACTAGCACATTGGTACCATTTTTACAAAAATTGATCAATATTTAGGGGTCTCGCATCGACCTTGAAATTACGAGTTGTTTTTTTTAAATGTGTACTTTTTAACTTTTTACTGAATCAAGATAAATCATTAAGTAGGGATGTTTTCTGAATCCTCTTGATGAGAGAAGTCGTTTGGTGTGCCTTCCAATGTCATACGACTAACGGTTTAAAAGTTGTGCCTGTATACAGGTAATACCAATGTGCTAGTATAGTGCCAAATAATGGGAAAAACCACGATCACCTATACTTTTCAAAAAAATCAGCAAATAGCAGACAAATAAGGAAGAAAGAAACAATAACTTAAACAATCACTTTTGCATTGTATTGACCACTATCACACGTCACTGGCTGCAACGTTGTCCCTCTGTGCTATGTCATCGTGGCGAGTGATGACTTCTTGAAGTCGCCGAGCTTTTTCCGGTTCTTTTCCACCACTTGCAGAAGATCCTGCAGCTGTGCCTCGTCCTTTGTGACCGTGTTCGCATAGTCTTGTATCAGTTGGACTCCTCTTTCAGCGACGTCATTGGTGACCTGGAGATTAGAGATCACATCCTTCAGACGACAAAAGTCCTCGTTCTCGTCCCACTTATCAGTTGGCAGGGTGAGCCACGAAAACCCATACATCTTCAGACCTGCAAATAAGAACCAGGAGGACTCGTCGATCAGGTCGGGGAGTAGCGTCATCTCGTCGACTGAGACGTTCTCGTATGTGAAGTCTTTGGGTACAGGGAGGTGGGACAGCTTCTCTGCCATCTGTTGCTTCACAGTGCCATCCACCTTGTTGCTGCATAGAGCGAAGATGACGGTCTGAGGCCTCAGATACCAGAAGTGCCGCCTCATCACTGCCAGTGACGCTTCTGCCACCTCGCGGTCCACTGTCCTATACCTCAGAAAACGCTGCTATAGTACCAGGTCATTCAACGGCGCATCAGCTGCTACAGGGGCCGCCAACCAAGCTGGTACGTACAGAAGAGCGATGAACACCACGATCCTTAATTGACTATGCTTCATGAATCTCATTACTAAATTGATAGCTATGAAAACTTAATCAACTGACCTTGACCATTTTGCCATCCCAGTGGACAACAGTGTGCCTCGGTGGCGTGAAGGAGTCCTTCACAGCCGTCGCCACTTCACGGCGATGTGACACTCTTCCCCGGCGAGCCGTTTCTTTCGAGATGCTGATCTGATTGAGGACTGCTGGTGGATCCGCCGAACGTGTGATAGCAGCCACAATGCTTACTACCTATGTAGAGAATGGAAAGTGGAAAGGAAACTGTCAAGAATACATGTGGGTTACGGGACACTTTAAAACTGACGCTATCGATGAATACTATACACAATATGCACCTGATTATTGGACATGCGGAAACGATCAGCCACTTCCATGACAGCAGGTGCATTAAGGATGCGGCGAGGAAGATTGACAGACACACTTGGCTCTTTCGGCAGGGGGAACGCTAGTTCTGTCTCCGACTCTCCTGACATGCCAGTATCATCATTCTCCATGGCCTCATCTCCGGTTTCGTATGCACACTTTGAGGTTTGCTGCTCCTGGCGAGGACGTTTTCTTCCTTCCTGTAGCTTTCTTTTTACAGCGAAAACTTTATCGTTCCCGCTCATCTTTGCCACCCGAGGACCACGTTGATCGAGGTAGAAGTCAATGTCTTCTTTCTTGTCCTTGTCGGACAACAGTCGATTCTTCTTTATATCTTCGACAGCGTCAGATGCTCCGATATCCCACAGCTTGTCCACACTGTCCGAAAACTTCTGCCGTTTTCCTCCGGCGTCAGTTTCTCGTTTTCTGCTCTTTTGGAGTAAGTGCCACTCTTTCCACAATGCCTCTAGCTTCCGTTCGCAGTTGAGCTTTGTGATTGTTTTAATGCGGACCATGTTCCAAAACTTTAAGACGTTGTTTACGGTTTCTTTGAATGCGTCTTTCCTGTTAGCAGTGTATTGGATAACACTGAAGAAGTATTGTCAAACTTGCCGTGTTGTTGGCAATTTGCTACCACTGATGGAGGACGACGGTTGGCCAACTAAAAAAATTTCCGAGGCCGATCTTAGAGAAGGTAGCAATGTTATTTTCGCCTTTCCTTTTGATGACTCTCTATTTGTAGCTTCAAGAGTTCTTCCAGTTATGGTTGCCATCGATTTGTCCATGACAAAGGATGAGGAACTCAGACAAAATTTCAAAATGTTATGATCTGCAAAAATAGAAATAGGTTAGGTACCTGGCACAGGCATAGTGCATTTTCTAATTACCTATATACATTATACATTCCGCCCGGGTATGGTGACTCATTTTTTTGAAAAGTATAGGTGATCGTGGTTTTTCCCATTATTTGGCACTATACTAGCACATTGGTATTACCTGTATACAGGCACAACCTTTAAACCGTTAGTCGTATGACATTGGCAGGCACGTCAAACGACTTCTCTCATTAAGAGGATTCAGAAAACATCCCTACTTAATGATTTATCTTGATTCAGTAAAAAGTTAAAAAGTACGCATTTTAAAAAAAAACTAGTAATTTCAAGGTCGATGCGAGACCCCTAAATATTGATCAATTTTTGTAAAAATGGTACCAATGTGCTAGTATAGTGCCAAATAATGGGAAAAACCACGATCACCTATACTTTTCAAAAAAAATTGAAAAGTGGGCCACCCTACTGTACAGTGTACTTTGTGGTACTGAGCTGCGCACTTCTCATTCTGATGATACACCTTGAATTTTGACGACCCGTAGACGTTCTCTGAGGAAGTGGTAGATCCATTTCCCCACTTTGCCTGTTATTCCCATATGTTTCTTTTTATGTACTATTATACCATGATCGCATTTGTCGAAAGCTTCAGCAAAATCCTTGTATATGACATCATAGTTTTCATTACCTTCAAGTGCATCTAGGATATTGTTATAGTGCTCTATTAGTTGTGATAGGCATGATCTTCCTGATCGGAATCCGTGCTGATTTCCGTTGAATCTTCCCAGTGTCTCCAAGAGGTCATAGATTTTCTCTCTGACTATTCTTTCAAATATTTTGGTGAGGTGGGACGTCAAAGACACTGGTCTATAGTTCTTTGCTTGAGATCTATCCCCTCCTTTATATATAGGGACAATGTTCGCTCTTTGTTCGCTCTTTTTTCGGACCTGCAGCTGAATGTGATTTTATTTGTCCTATAGCTCTCGTTACATCTTCTGGGGTAAAATCAACGTCTGTTATACATTCTCCTTGCAATTTCTCTTCGAAGAATGTATCTATGTCAGGTATCGTTTTGTCACTTTTTGGAGTACTGAAGACCGATTCATACAGGGCTCTCAATGTTTCAGATATTTCTTTTAGATCGTCTGTTAGTTCATTATTTCCTTTACTTAAGGGCCTGATGGCAGCGCGCGTTTTTGTTTTCCTTTTCGCATAGCTATAGAAGTATTTTGGATTTTCCTTTATTGCTTCTACCGCCTTTTCCTCTTCCCTCTCTGTATGGCCCTTAATCAGGGTTTGTATTTCTCTATCGATACTCTCCAGTTTTTCTTGTATTACTTTCCTGGCAGTGTTGTCTCCACAATTAGCTAACGTCGCCGCTACTCTCTTTCTCTTGCGGAATATTCTTCTCTTTTGCCTCTCTAGCCAGTTCCTCTTTTCTTTTGGTTGTGATTTCGGAGCATATTTTTCTAAAATTTTCAGCATCTTTTCTTCCAAGGTTGTTAGCATTTCCTCTGTTGTTTTATTCTCTAAAACTTTTCTCCACTCTATCTGGGCCATGTGTGCTCTGATTTCTTTCCAATTGATAGTGTTGGAGTTCAAGTTAAAAGCCCCACATTTGCTTCTTCCTTCCGTATGTGCATTATCTTTTAATGTTATCGCCATATTTGTTGATAACTCAATTTTGTTGGTTATTTTTATATCAGCAATCAACTTCGTGTTATTCGTGAATACCAGATCTAGGCAGTTATTTTTTTGGGTATTTTCTGTTATCTCCCGTGTCAGCATAGACTTGTTTGTGAGAGCCATCAGCATTTTTGCTTGCTCCTGGTCCTCTCTTGTGTCCCCCTTATCTTGTATAAATATATTTCTACCCACCTTTTTGTATTTTATAAATGGGAAATTAAAATCGCCGCAGAGTATTATATTAGGGGATGGAGAGTTTACAGACTTTATTTGGGTTCTGATATCATCAATGACATCCGAAAATTTTTCAGTTGGAGAGTTTGGAGGTCTATATATATATATATATATATATATATATATATATATATATATATATATATATATATATATATATATATATATATATATATATGTGTGTGTGTGTGTGTGTGTGTGTGTGTGTGTATATATATGTATTCCACTTTGTCCACATTACTAAAGCAGACAAGGCTAACACCATAATTATTATGGACAAAGTGGAATACATGGGAAAGATGAACAGCTTCTCCAGGACCCCGCCACATGCAGAACGCTTAGGAACAACCCGCAGGATGACGTCATCAAATCATTCAGTGAAACGCATTCTCAAAGATCATAAGAACTTAATTCCGCTTTTCATGTCCACTTCGCCTTCTCTTACCTACCTTTACGGTCTTATTAAAACCCACAAACCTGGCAACCCTATGCGCCCTATTATTAACTCTGTGGGTTCTATTACCTATTAACTCTCCAAATGGCTTGTCAAAGTCTTGTCCCCCATTCTCGGAACTATCTCTGATTCACATGTAAAAAATTTCATAGATCTTGCTGAAAACTGAATAATATACGCACTGAAACCAATGATAGATTGATCAGTTTCGACGTTTGTTCATTGTTTACAGAAGTACCGATTGACGATATGCTTGACTTTCTCTCCCGAGAATTACATAAGGATGACCTGCCACTACCTGCACATATCGTTTTGGAACTCATTAAACTTTGCATCAAAGACTGTAAATTCACTTTCAATAGTGAGTATTATCAACAGGTTTTTGGGATGGCCATGGTTAATCCCTTTTCGCCCCTCCTCTCCAATATTTATATGGAGTTTTTCGAAATCACTTACATTCCGAGAATCATGGGGGTTGGCATCCCATGGTTGCTGTATGTCGACGATATTTTGTGTATCTAGCCCATGAAGCGTGACCTGGATGACTTCCTCCTTCAGTTAAATAATCAAGTCTCCTCCATTAAGTTTACTTCAGAAGTGGAACAAACCAACTCAATCCCGTTTTTGGACGTGCGTGTACATAGGGAAAGCCCAGGTTTTAAATTTAGTATTTATCGGAAAAAAAAAAACAATTTGTCCTACGTACACTTTTACTCCGGACATGACACCCCCATCAAGAAAGCCATATTTTGTTCAATGTTTCTCCGCGCTCTTAGGATAGCCAGTCCGGAATACATGGATGCCGAATTAGAAAAAATCAACAGTATTGGAAGTGATTTGTGTTACCTACCTGCTTTTTTGAATCTTGTCTTAACAAGGCAAAACGAACTTTCTATCGTATGAATAATAACCCTCGCACTTTGTCGAAGAATATTTTCGTACTTCCATTTTTCCCAGGCTTTATAGGCATTGCTAATGTACTTAAACTCTTGAATATTAATGTAGTATTTTCATATGACAATATTGTGAAAAATGTCATAGTAAAAAATAGCCCTACCAATAATTCAGGCATTATCTATAAAATTGGTTGTAAACAATGTGATTCCTTTAACATTGGACAGACGGGAAAGGATTTGCACACGCCTGTAAAACAGCATCAATATTCCGTTACAACGGGACAGTCGTCCAGTGTCCTTTTCGTCCACTTGTCAGAGTTATCCCAAGTAGTATAGTGTCAAAAAGGGAGACAGAGAATGGATCAATTTGAAAATTCCCCCCCCTCACCGTCCTTCATGGAGGTCCTCCACCGTCCTTCATGGCGGTCCCTCCTTTATGAGGTGTCCTTCATGGTTCTTAAAAAAAAAAAAAAAAGGGGGAAAAAATAAGAGGGGGAAAAAAAGAGGGAAAAAAAATTAAGAAAGGACTGAGCCTCGCCTTCCTCCTTCAAAAAAGTTCTTTCATGAGGCAAACAAGAACAAACATGCAAATACATACATACATTCAAGTACTTTCTGTTCAGGCAAAATCCGCCAGACAGTAGAAATGAAAACTTAAAATGAATATCTGAAAAGTTTTAATAAGTCTAACCAGATTGCGCATCAACACATCCAATTTTCGTCTGTTAACAAATTGCGAACAATACATAAATCAAAATCAGATTGAACATATTTTAAATCGAAAAACAAGTTCTTTGTTTAATATCTGTATTATGAAAAATAAAATGAATATTTATTATTTTAATTTAAATAAATTAATTTCTCTCTTTTTTAAGGGAAACTGGCTTATTTTCAAACGAGATGATCTTCAAATACAATATATACTTATAGTACACGCATATTTGTTTATTTACTTTTAAATATGTAGTTTTCTGTTATTTACACCGATATATACCATCACATTCACTTTCACTTGCCATCTTCTGGTATGTGAATTAATAATTTTACTATACAGCAAATTTCGTTATAAAATTGCATATGTTAAAAGAACATCAAGCTGCGTAACGCAGCTTTGAAACTGAAGCATCAATTCTGTTATCCTCCTCTAAACATCCACTTAAATATTATTACTAATATTGATTTATTGTTATTATTACATATATATGTACACGTGTTAAGAGTATTTAAATTAAAAATATTGACTTCAATTCCCTTCGTAATAAAAGCATCTGACAACTCTACCCAATCTTGCTATATTTTTCGCACAGTAACTGTTTTGAGAGTAGTAGTTAAGTTTAACTTTCGTTTAACGACTATTAGCTGCTACTAATCTTATTATTATTATTATTATTATCATATATATATATAACATCCAAATAAGTAGGTTCGGGTAAAAAAATTTCTTATTAGATGCAATTAAAGAAAACGGGATGTCGAATTTGTGTGGATTGTCATTTTTAAATAGATGCAGTGGGAAATAGGTACTGAAAGTTGAGAGATTTTTCATTAAGAACCTTTCTACTTGTAGTTATAGTTAGGACTATTCACATTACTTTAATTATCATTTCTCTAATTTAACGGCTGTTCACAATTCCTCATAATTCTCATAATAAACGTATTTGTTTTCACACCAGTCATGCCAGTATTTACATCAATCACACAGAATGTTCATGCTTATTGTTTTTGTCATTAGCTGTACCAATCATGTCTTTACAGACTGAAGCCTACCGTTTACAACGTTTAAAATCTTATAATTTAATACTTTATGATATCAGATCTCGTGTAAAAAACATCATTTTCTGTACAAATGGACACAAAATACTTTCAATCATAATAATGTACTCATAGAACGCACCATACGCTTTTTCACTTGTATTAAAAACGTAAAACTGAAAGTTGTATCATCACGCGATATTCGATTCTGCAATGGCGTAAGTGAGCCCTAACATTTAATTTAAAATTATTTAACAGATCATTTGAGGGAACTGTACATCGATCTCATTATAACTTCTGACTCATAATAACCCGCTATGCATATTTACAAGAGTCGAATTTAAATAAATAAAAAAAAAAAAATAATATATATATAATATATATATATGATGAATAAAACCACGAAGGAAAAACGAAACACAAAGGGGTGCTCAAGCGCTTTCGTCTAATGACATCCTCAGGAACACTGGAGTGAAAGGACAGATCAAGGCAATATATAGGTTACAAAAATAAACATACATACATACATATTCATATATATATATACATATATATATATATATATATATATATATATATATAATATATATAGTAAGCATAGAAAAAATTGTGGGAGGAGCAAACATTTATGGTTTATGAAACAGGTCACAAAAGAATAAAGAAATAAAAATAAATCTAAATATAAATTGAGAAAAATTAATTACCAAATAGTGCCTTAGTGATATATATGTCACAGCCTAAATAATCATAAAGAAATAAACAGGCAAATAAAAAAACCACAAATATATATACATACATATATATATATATATATATATATATATATATATATATATATAAAGACACTTTTAGCACTTTGGCCGACCTTCAATATAAATTCAAATGGCTTGTTTATGGAACAGGTCACAAAAGAATAAAGAAATAAAAATAAATATAAATATTGTAAGTGGAGTCTACAAATTCAAGCTCAAAAGGGAAGTTTTACAATCAATTTAATAGATGATGCCAAATTGATATATATGTCATAAAAAAAAAAAAAAAAAAAAAAAAAATAATAATTAAAAAAAAAAATAAATAAAAAATAATAATAATAAATTGAAAGATAAATTTTAAGAGAGGCACACCAATTTATAAGGGAAAAAATTACCACATATGCATATTATAGTCACAAACGAATAAAAAAGTACAAGTAAATATAAATTGGAAAACAAATGATGCCTAGATGATATATAAAGAACAATAAAATATATATACAACATATATAAGGTATATATACGAAATATAAACGCAATATATACTGAATATATATATATATATGCATAAGGGAAAAAAAAAAAAATTACCAAATTTGTTTTTATAATTATTGTCTGAAAAAACGGTAGGTCGCAAAAGAATAAAGAAATAAAATAAATATAAATTGAAAAATTACAAATAATACATACACATGTATACCCGCATAACCAAATATATATACATATACACACATATATACAAACACACACACACAAACACATATATATATATACACATACAAGCTTGACCATCGCGAAATGAGAAATCATCGCGCAGAACCTTTGTGAGGTTGTAAGGTAAGGTAAGGTACATACACATATATATATATATATATATATATATATATATATATATATATACACATTTAACTGCATACATACATACATACATACATACATACACACATACATACATACATAGACACACTATACATACAACACATTTAACTGCAATGACCACACACATACTCACATACACATACATACATACACATACACGCATACAGCAAAAAATTGAAAAATAAAATTGTAAGAGAAACAAAAGACAAAAACAAATTTTTTACCAAAGATTTAACAACCTGCCCTTTTTGTTTAAATCCATTCTGAAGGAATTCAGAGCAACGGGATCGAGTTGAAACAGACCTTTACTCATGTTAAGGTTATTTGTAAGTTGAATTATAGCCGACTCAAGAATATTTCTATTAACAATGTTGCTAGAGTGAAACAAAACTGAAACATTATTCCAATCAATACAATGGGATAACTCTGACAAATGGACAAAAAGGGCACTGGACAACTGTCCCGTTCTAACGGAATATTGATGCTGTTTTACACGCGTTTGCAAATCCTTTCCCGTCTGACCTATGTAAAAGGAATCACATTGCTTACACACAATTTTATAGATAATGCCTAAATTATTGGTAGGGCTATTTTTTACTATGATGTTTTTCACAATATTGTTATATTGGGGGGATGGGGGGATGCTGTAGGTGCAACAAGGAAACTTGGAGGCGGCGTTATCCCCTAAGAGAAAGGAGAGAAAGGAGGAGAGGTGTTCACCTGGCTCCTCAGGTTAGATAAATATGCCGTACAAAGTGACATTTCAAAGGCAATTTTGAGAATAAATCTAAAAAATGAATATGACAAGAACCAACTTAGGTTCTTATGGTTCAGGGATCCATTTGATTTGAATAAAGGGTTCATAACCTATAGATTTAATGTTGTGTTGTTTGGAGCCAATTGCTCACCTAGCCTATTAGCAATGACAATTAGACATCATTTGAACCAGTTTAATAACTCTTTAACAATGAATTTCCTCAAGGAACATTTTTACGTAGACAATCTAATAGGCTCAACAACAACAAAATCTGAATTATCTGAGGTCTATGAACACTCTCAAAACATTATGCAACAAGGTAACTTTGAACTTAGTGCGTGGATTTCAAATGATGAGGAATTAAACAAAAAGATTTTAAAGGATAATAATGGTCTTACTGATCCATCAGACAGAGTTAAAACTTTAGGTATGAACTGTTATTTGGACGCATCTTCTATCAGTCATGATTCAATCTGTACTAAAGGTTTTAAACTTGATGAGGAAGTAAATATTAAAAGACAAATATTATCAGAGGCTTCAAAAAATTTTGACCCCATGGGTCTATTCCTGCCTTCAACAATAAAATCAAAGATTCTCCTCCAAGAAGTTTGGATGACAAATGTTGGGTGGGATGATCCAATAACAAATGGATAGCAAAAATTTTGGAAGAAGTTAGCTGCTGATTTAACAAAAGTGCAGAACATTAAAATTCAAAGGTGCTGTGGGTTTAGGGATAAGCCACAGAGACTTCATGTGTTTGCTGATGCAAGCACACATGCTTATGGGTACTGTGCATACCTTGTAAGTCCTACAGAAAATCATCTAATTTATGCAAAAGGGAAAGTTGCACCCCTCAAACCTACCCGAACCATACCTCAACTGGAACTATTGGCTGCTGCGTTAGCCATTAAAACCAATTCATTGCTTAAGGATGCTTACCATGTTGTGAACATAACTGATATCCACATCTGGCTTGACAGTCAGATTTGTCTTGCCTGGATACGGAATGCTAGCATTAATAGTAAGAATATCTTTGCAAGAAATAGGCTAAAAGAAATAGCTGAAGCTAATGAAAGACTACAAGTAAACTTTCACTATGTTCCAACTAAACAAAATCCAGCAGACTTTCTGACCAGAGGTTTATCCTACAAGTTGTTGAAGTCAAACAAAACTTGGTTCATGGGACCTAAGTGGCTCTGTAATACAGACCAATGGCCTGTGGAACAAGTTAACTTGACATTAAATTTAATCTTTTCAAATGAAAAGGTTGAACCAATCACTAATTATGAACATTATTCTGATTTCAGCAAACTTGTCAGGGTCACAGCTTACTGTTTGAGGTTTGCTCACAACTGTTTAACTACAATAAACAACAGCTAAATAAAAACAATCATAATTATACAGAAGTTGCAACCAAGTACTGGATAGCGCATGCACGACAAAAGGAGTACAATAAAGAGTTAGAATTCTTGACTAATGGGAAACAAACAAAAGAACCTGTACCATCAGTAGTTGTGGATCTAAATTTGTTCAGAGATGAGGAATGCCATCTAAAGTGTAAAGGGAGATTAGACAAATCAAAACTGTCTTACAAAAGCAAACACCAATCCTTTTACCTAGATTTAGCTATTTGACAACATTAATCATCAGGCAAACACACACAATGATGTACATCATATGGGGTACCACAGACACTAACTACATTAAGAAAAACTTATTGGATACCCAAGGGAAGGATCACTGTTAAAACAGTCCTGAGTGAGTGTATCACATGTAGGCGTATTCATGCTAGGCCCTATAGGATACCAAATCCTCCTGCTTTGCCAGAGGAGAGAGTTACTCTCAACAGACCCTTTGAGACTGTAGGCATTGACTATACAGGAGCATTGACTGTGGGGTTGGTTGACACTGAACAAAAAATGTACATTGTACTGTTTACATGTGCTGCCTCACGAGCTGTTTATCTGGATGTTGTGGAGGACCTTACAGCAGAGTCTTTTGTTGCTGTCTTTAAGAGATTCTGTGCACGATATTTAGTACCCAAGACAGTATGGACTGACAATGCTACATATTTCAAGGCTGGTGAACAAGTCATCCACGATTTGTTAAGCAATGAATTCACACAATTATATATACAAAATTCAAACATAAAGTGGAAGTATATTCCGGTTGCCTCTCCTTGGTATGGTTCTATCTGGGAGAGGAATATACAAGCAGTAAAGAACTGCTTGAAGAAAGCAAATGGTAAAAAACAGA
The DNA here is from genome assembly GCA_023014485.1 of Bathynomus jamesi. Lineage (NCBI taxonomy): Eukaryota > Metazoa > Arthropoda > Malacostraca > Isopoda > Cirolanidae > Bathynomus > Bathynomus jamesi. The sequence continues at coordinate 957,022 of JAJOZX010000883.1, read as the reverse complement.
TACACTTGTTTGAGTTGCTCACTCTCCTGGCTGAGATTGAGAACATCATTAACAATAGACCACTCACTTATGTAAGTGACAACATTAATGACCCGGAACCATTAACTCCAAATCATTTGATTCGGGGAGAACAAGTTAGTCTCCTGCCGTACTACTATATAGACTCTTCAGAAGACCCAAACTGGACTCAACGACATGATGAGCTCCAGACTAAGTTACAACATTTAACTAGAGTTAAAGCTCATTTCATTAAACAGCGGAAAACTGAGTACTTGATGGGTCTAAGGGAGAGACATAACAATGACTAAGAAGGATTGGTCTGACACAATTAAGGTAGGGGACCTTGTTCTCATACATGACAGTACTCCAAGACAATACTGGCCTCTGGCTAGAGTTTTAGAACTCAGACCAGGGGCAGACGGGGTAACAAGAGTGGTCAAATTAAGGACTTCAACGGGTGACACAACAAGAGACATTTCTCTTTTGTACCCCTTAGAGCCTGGACCCAAAACAATGGACTTTGGAGAACCTTCTCCACCGACAGTAACAACTGGAGACATTGAACTTCCAGTAACTATTCCTTTGACAGTAGGAGTGGTAACGCATCCTACTACAACATTGACAGACACAAGACCTCAGCGACAAACAGCATTAAAGGCGCGACTAGTTTTACAACAAAAAATAGATGCTGGGGAATTGTAATTTTATCTTCTAACTTTCACTTTTCCTTTTCTTATGGTAAAGACCATAGACAGTTTCATCTTATGGATGTATATTTTCTCTTCTAATGAAATGCTACATCTTCTCCATGAGATGGTGAGGATAGTCACTGTTAATCAGATTAACAGGCATTTACAGTCAAATAGTTAGCTAGTCTACACTCAGACATAAAAATTGGTGACATTGACACCAAAATGTTTATCTCCCGGGACCCCAGTATATGGAAAACTGATGTGTGGGTAGTTGGGATGTAACGAAAATGGTTCACTGAGTAGGTAGGTAGTTAATCGAACAATTATTAAATTCCTTTTATGTCAATAACTGGGTGGATGAAACCAATTGGTTGCTCACCAGAGTTATTCTCCGCACTAGTATTTATATACTGTGTGACAAGAGCGTGCTCGGTAATAGATATACATTACCGATCAACCAACCAAAAAACCAAGAGGACGCTGGTGGAAAAAGCCCCGCGAAAAGGTGGACAAGGGAGAACGAAAACGAGGAACGGGGCTACAAGACGGAACGAGAGAAGGGAGAAGAACAAACAATGGAAAAAAGATCCCCACCAGCAAGTACGCTCTCAACAATTAAACAAAAGGGGAAAAGGGACTCTACTAACTAGTAGTAAATGACTAATTGTGTTTTTAACCCAGTTAGAAGTAAACGCAGTAAATTAAGCTGGGTCAGACAAATTAGGTCTACATTGTGGCCTAAGACCTAGCATCAACTCATAGCTTAACAAAGGTTAAGGTAGATTGCCCTAACCTAATTTGGTGAGGAATCGTACTGTGGACCTCAATTTATCTGCCCGCTCTGGACCATTTCCGGAATCTCTAGGCTGACCCCTACAAGGCTAGACTTAATCTACTCTATAGTTAGACTGTGGATATAAGGGGTGGGTTAATTGTGGACCAATTGATACAGAGCATTTTTCACATAAGGTTTAAAATGAATGGTGAAGTAATTGAGGAAGTACAAGAGTTTAAGTAATTGGGTCAAACTATTACCAGCTCCTTGAGTGATGACTCGGATATAAGAAAACAATCTCGAAGCCTGTATGCTAAAGCGAATATGACCATAAGGAGCTTTCGTTTCTGTACAAGTGAAGCTAAAGACACACTCTTTCGTACTTTCTACAGTAATATATACGGTCTGCAACTCTGGGTGAATTATAAAAAAGGTTCTGGCAGTACCCTAAATTTGCTGTACAACAGTTCTTTTAGACTCTTACATAAATTACCCCCGAGATGCTCAGCTTCGCAAATGTTTGCTACCCACAATGTCCCGAGCTTCCCGGAGGTAACAAGACGTGCTCAACACATTCTAATGCAAAGAATTAAAAAATCAACCAACCCGATCATCCAAGCTATCCATGAGTCCTGCCATTTATCCTCTAAGGCCTAAGCTATGGACTTCTTGGTACGAAAACGTCTGTCTGTCTGTAGCTCCACTTAACTTCGACAGTGCAGTATTATTTCTAATCAATTGTATATATTTCTACCCTTAGTGTATGAACTGTCATTATATTAATATTTGCCATATGGACTATAGTCTGCTAAACCTTTTCATTTTCATTTTCATATAGCAAAATTGGGGTAGAGTTGCCAGATGCTCTTATTACGAAATGTATTTAAATCAATATATTTAATTTAAATACTCTTAACACGTGTACATATATATGTAATAATAACAATAAGTCAATATTTAAATTTAACACATTGTGGTTTGTCAAGACCATAGTTCTGGTACGTTCTACGGCTGAAAGGACAGTGAAGCATGCTGATAATGACATGAAATCATCATAAGATCTAATACTTTTTGTCTAAGTATATGCAATTTGCAAACTCCTCTAAAGTGTATAATTATAATCAGTCGTGTGATGGAATAAACCTTCAAACTACTTTTGCCGTATATATATATATATATATATATATATATATATATATATATATATATATATATATATAAATAATCTTGTTTCATGTTTCATGATTATGCAAAGAAACTAGGCTGTGGGGGGTTATCTAGCTATGTTGCTCGACATAATACTTAAATACTTTAAATTCGGTTGTGATGTCCGTTACAATAAGGAAAACAATAAGAGAGAACTTTATAAATTTTAGACAATGAGGAAACCTGTAAACTGTGGAGAGACTTGCTTGGTACTATATACGATGCAGGCAGGACGGAGGGGACAATCGCGAATCTCCGAAACTACTGAAATTACACCTTTTTTGAAAAGACTGTGTAGTGTGTAAGATGCATGCGTGTGTAGTAAGGGATATAGTGAGAAGCGCGTGTTTGAGAGTATGCTGGACTGCTCACAGGGTAGACGTGACATGTAAAAAGGCCAGATGAAGAGGACAGTGATGGGAGAAACAGGGTTCAGACACTTCCTGCCTTCTGTTGGAATGCCACATACAAACTCCTTATATATATATATATATATATATATATATATATATATATATATATGTTAAACACAGACCGTGCATGGAACAAGGAACTCTTCTGGGAAAAGTAAATCCACTATAGTCCGAATAAGTAATGGTAAATGACAAATACCATAGTTTTTCTTTTTCATGATGCTAGCCCGACGTGGGCAAGAGATTCTGAGTTTGTGTGTATATATATATATATATATATATATATATATATATATATATATTTATTTATTTATTTATTTATTTAAATTCGACTCTTGTAAATATGCATAGCGGGTTATTATGAGTCAGAAGTTATAATGAGATCGATGTACAGTTCCCTCGAATGATCTGTTAAATAATTTTAAATTAAATGTTAGGGCTCACTTACGCCATTGCAGAATCGAATATCGCGTGATGATACAACTTTCAGTTTTACGTTTTTAATACAAGTGAAAAAGCGTATGGTGCGTTCTATGAGTACATTATTATGATTGAAAGTATTTTTGTGTCCATTTGTACAGAAAATGATGTTTTTTACACGAGATCTGATATCATAAAGTATTAAATTATAAGATTTTAAACGTTGTATAACGGTAGGCTTCAGTCTGTAAAGACATGATTGGTACAGCTAATGACAAAAACAATAAGCATGAACATTCTGTGATTGATGTAAATACTGGCATGACTGGTGTGAAAACAAATACGTTTATTATGAGAATTATGAGGAATTGTGAACAGCCGTTAAATTAGAGAAATGATAATTAAAGTAATGTGAATAGTCCTAACTATAACTACAAGTAGAAAGGTTCTTAATGAAAAATCTCTCAACTTTCAGTACCTATTTCCCACTGCATCTATTTAAAAACGACAATCCACACAAATTCGACATCCCGTTTTCTTTAATTGCATCTAATAAGAAATTTTTTTACCCGAACCTACTTATTTGGATGTTATATATATATATGATAATAATAATAATAATAATAACAAGATTAGTCGCAGCTAATAGTCGTTAAAAGAAAGTTAAACTTAACTACTACTCTCAAAACAGTTACTGTGCGAAAAATATAGCAAGATTGGGTAGAGTTGTCAGATGCTTTTATTACGAAGGGAATTGAAGTCAATATATTTAATTTAAATACTCTTAACACGTGTACATATATATGTAATAATAACAATAAATCAATATTAGTAATAATATTTAAGTGGATGTTTAGAGGAGGATAACAGAATTGATGCTTCAGTTTCAAAGCTGCGTTACGCAGCTTGATGTTCTTTTTAACATATGCAATTTTATAACGAAATTTGCTGTATAGTAAAATTATTAATTCACATACCAGAAGATGGCAAGTGAAAGTGAATGTGATGGTATATATCGGTGTAAATAACAGAAAACTACATATTTAAAAGTAAATAAACAAATATGCGTGTACTATAAGTATATATTGTATTTGAAGATCATCTCGTTTGAAAATAAGCCAGTTTCCCTTAAAAAGAGAGAAATTAATTTATTTAAATTAAAATAATAAATATTCATTTTATTTTTCATAATACAGATATTAAACAAAGAACTTGTTTTTCGATTTAAAATATGTTCAATCTGATTTTGATTTATGTATTGTTCGCAATTTGTTAACAGACGAAAATTGGATGTGTTGATGCGCAATCTGGTTAGGCTTATTAAAACTTTTCAGATATTCATTTTAAGTTTTCATTTCTACTGTCTGGCGGATTTTGCCTGAACAGAAAGTACTTGAATGTATGTATGTATTTGTATGTTTGTTCTTGTTTGCCTCATGAAAGAACTTTTTTGAAGGAGGAAGGCGAGGCTCAGTCCTTTCTTAATTTTTTTCCCTCTTTTTTTTCCCCGTCTTATTTTTTCCCCTTTTTTTTATTTTTTTTAAGAACCATGAAGGACACCTCATAAAGGAGGGACCGCCATGAAGGACGGTGGAGGACCTCCATAAAGGACGGTGAGGGTTGGAAATTTTCAAATTGATCCATTCTCTGTCTTCCTTTTTGACACTATACTACTATCCCACTGTATTGATTTGAATAATGCTTCAATTTTGTTTCACTCAAGCAACACTGTTAATAGAAATATTCTTGAGTCTGCCATTATTCAACTTACAAATAATTTCAACATTAGCCAGGACCTTTTTTCGCTTGGTCCTGTTGTTTTGAATTCGTTCAGAACGGATTTAGACAAGAGGGGCAAAGTGCTTAAACTCTGGTAGTTTTTTCCTTATAAATTTGTATGCTCCTCCTACAATTTTTATTTTTCTATTTGTTTGTGACCTATATATAGTCCCGAACTTGTTATTTATTTCAGTGTTCCTGAGAATGTCATTAGACGAAAGCGCTTGAGCACCAATCTGTTTCCTTTTTCCTTCCTGGTTATTTTCATCATAAATATTCACGTGTTACTTTCGTGAAATAATTTTCACACACACACACACACACACACACACACATATATATATATATATATATATAATGTCTTGCCATTTCTTTCTTTTTACTCCCCTATCCCCCCTACCAAAATTGTATAATTCCGAGCTAATGACGTCATTAAGTTGATTTAAATGTGAAATTACCTCTGAAGTTTGACGAGGAAAGAAAAAAATGGAGAAACGAACAACGAACTTTTCAGATGAAGTTCACAAAAAGATTTTAAATGAGGTGAAACTTTACTTCAAAACGGACTTCATGCTCGATCACACTTTCCGGGATTTCGAGGGTATTTTAGGGCATTTCATGACATTTCAGGGCACTTAAGGGATTTTTCCTAATTTGTGAGAACAGGTATGGGTGCAGTTAGGTTCTGCAAAGTGAAGTGAATGATATATATATATATATATATATATATATATATATATATATATCGAGAGAGAGAGAGAGAGAGAGAGAATGTAAATTTTCAGTACATTTTATAAATTATTTTTGGTGTAAATCTTCTTTCTGGTTTAGCGCACTCGGATGTGCACTCAAAATAAAAGCTTCTACCTTTAGAACTTATAACTTCTTTTTGAGGATGCATGCTAGGGGAAGTTTTTCTTCTTTTGGGTATCAGAGCTTCTTGTTAGATATAATAACTTCTTTTAATGATAAATAACTTATTTAGATGGAACATATAATCTTGAAAACTTCTTTTTGAGTGATATGAGGCAAAAGAAGATAATATTTCTGTGTAAAGAAGGTTGCGAGAAATCGTTGTTTTCTCCATAAAATTAAATTTCTCCAATGAAATTGCTGAACTTGATGACATAGATACCAAATTCGAATCAATGTTATAATGTTTCAGACCAACAAAGACCCTAGGATCCACTCATGAATGGTCTACCTAACTGTGGTTGTAGTTTTGTATTGCTCATGTCCTCCGTGGTGGCGGAGGGGACCTACAATTTTACGTGGGTTCCGAATCACAAAAACCTTAATTTTACTACCTTAACCCTTTAAGCCCTGAGTTTTTTTTAGGATTAAGTTATGAATGCATGTATTTGAAACGTTAGCAATTTGTACCTTTCGTCCTTAAAGGGTTAAACTATATCCAATCTATCAACATATGCGTCTAATAGATTTTTAAACATGTTTATAGACGTGCTACTAATTACTTCTACCGGCAAACTATTCCAGCTATTTACTATTCTATGCGTAAAAAAGTGTTTGGCAACTGCTGTCTCGAACTTTCTACTTGTCAACTTACACCCATTATTTCTAGTTTTATTATATTGTGATATTTCGAAAAAGCTATCTCTATCTACGTTATCGAACCCATTCATAATTTTAAAAACCTGGATTAGTTCACCCCTTAGCCTCCTAGTCTCGAGTGTAGTCAATTTTAACTCCTTAAGCCTATCCTCGTACAACTTCGACCTAAGCGACGGAATCATCTTAGTTGCTCGTCTTTGAACTCTTTCGATTTTATCTATATCTTTTCACATATGCGGATTCCAAAATTGGATCGCGTACTGTAAATGGGGTCTAATTAATGATTTATAAAGAGGAACAATAATATCGCGCGATTTGTACTCAAAATTCCTAGCTATAAAACATAGCACCTTGTTCGCCTTATTGACTGCTGCTGTACTTTGTTTCGCCATTTTTAAATCACCAGTGACGATAACTCTCAAATCTTTTTCCTGTTCTACGCTTGCCAACTCCTTCCCTGATATACTATACGCAAAATTACCGTTACGCGAACCTATACGTAAAATTTTGCACTTATCGACGTTAAATCTCATTTACCATGTGACTAACCAATCAACGATTTTGTTCAGATCTTCCTGGATTTTACCTCCATCTTCATCATTAATTGCCTTACCACCCAACTTCGTGTCATCCGCAAACTTAGAAAATGTACTGACTAGGCCGACATCTAAATCGTTAATATATATATGAAAAAGCAAGGGGACCAATACAGAACCCTGAGGAACGCCGCTCGCTACATTAGCTCAATTGTATCTCATCTCATTATTCTGAGTTACATCGTGACCACATCGCAATACCGCTTCCCATAAAATCAACGACGTGAAGCGATGTAGCAACTCGTATACATAGTTCGGTTCTAACGTAAAACAACTCCAATGACAGTATCATTATTATCTCATTATTTAGGTTCTTTATAGAGGAACATTTTAGGTTTTAGTTTAGACTTAGTTTTAGTCGTAATCACGAAACCAAATTTGTACCCTTCAGGATTGAGTCTACTTCAGAAACATCATCTTTCCGATGTTTTCTACGCAATCTACTCGTTGTAGAATGTAAAGAAAGTAGAATTAGTACTAGTGGCTTTGGTAGAACATATGATTGTTGATTTACAAAAGAAGTCCATTAAATAAAGCATTTTCTTTCCTAATGACGGTTGGAATTAGGCGAATGTCATATTTTTCACTCATTTTAAATCTGGATAAAAATTGCCATATCCTAATCCGATTCCAAATCCGATCTAATGTAATCCTTCGACTGAAGTTCTCATTCGGATTAAAAAGAAAGAAAAAATCTCTTAATTTCGATTTAAGCCCTCAAATCAGGGGTTGGCCTTATATATATAATATATATATATATATATATATATATATATATATATATATATATATATCCCCGCAAGGGGGTTCTAAAGCTCGTGCTCTTGAGTGTTCTTTGTGCTCATTTGTACGTGCTTGTTCCTGGAGGTTTCATGTGCGCCCTCCCGGCCCTAGCACCCAAGGATGATGGGGCTCGACCCTGCAGTCCTTGTCATCCTTGGTATTTTTCCACTTCGACTGTCCCCTCCACCCTTTCTTTTTCCTCTGTCTTTCCTCTCACTTTTTCTTTGTTTTTCCGCCGAGATATGCCCTTTTAAATAGAGGCGAATCGGTTCTTCCCGAACTTAAAAAAAAAAATAAAAAATATATATATATATGGGAATGAACTCAGAATGGTCCCCTGAGTTTTTTATGATACACACAGACAGTGCATGGAACAAGGAACTCTTCTGGGATAATTAAATCCACTATAGTCCGAATAAGTAATGGTAAATGACAAATACCATAGTTTTTCTTTTTCATGATGCTAGCCCGACGCGGGCAACGGGTCACTCGCAAAGAGGTCCCATAAATATAGCTTCCCTCACCAGCTATCTGCAAAGCAGACAGGATCCAGCTTTGGGACATGGATCTAGGGTTTAAAGCAGCCTAGCCCTGCTACATTTAGAACCTCAATATAAGCAAAAGACTCGCTGCCTTCACGTCAGATTGAATACATAAAAGAAAAAGGGGTAACTATTATATTTTTAGCCAAAAACCAAAACTTAAACCTCAACTGGTAGAATTGAGCGTCCACTTTTCAAGGCACATAACATGTCCGTTTCAAGATGGGAATGAACTCAGAATGGTCCCCTGATACACATGTTATGTGCCTTGAAAAGTGGACGCTCAATTCTACCAGTTGAGGTTTAAGTTTTGGTTTTTGGCTAAAAATATAATAGTTACCCCTTTTTCTTTTATGTATTCAATCTGACGTGAAGGCAGCGAGTCTTTTGCTTATATTGAGGTTCTAAATGTAGCAGGGCTAGGCTGCTTTAAACCCTAGATCCATGTCCCAAAGCTGGATCCTGTCTGCTTTGCAGATAGCTGGTGAGGGAAGCTATATTTATGGGACCTCTTTGCGAGTGACCCGTTGCCCGCGTCGGGCTAGCATCATGAAAAAGAAAAACTATGGTATTTGTCATTTACCATTACTTATTCGGACTATAGTGGATTTAATTATCCCAGAAGAGTTCCTTGTTCCATGCACTGTCTGTGTGTATCATATATATATATATATATATATATATATATATATATACACACACACACGAAATAAATGTTATAAAGGGTTTGGGCAATTTTTTTGTTTTGAAAATTTTCTGTATCGTTGATCTCCAAAGTCTTTCGCTCGTAAAGTACTTAAGAGTACTTGAAAGACCAGTCAAAATCGAACGAACCTCCCCTTTCCCACCCGAGTCCTCCTGCCTTCTGCCCCCCCCTCTCCTTTCTAGCAATCAGAGAACCCCATTTTTATTTGCAAATTGTCTCCAACAGCGATACAACGAAGCATTTCAAAACCAGAAAATTTTCCAAAATAATTTTCAAAAACTTTGGTATTGTTTGAATTTTTTTTTTTTTGAGTGTCGTGGAGGGGAGAAGAAAAAAGAGGGAGGAGGTACATTTTTTTTTAAAAGGATATTTTACACGTAAAAAAGTAGGCGTAAAACCTCAGTCTCGTAATCCATATACGTTAATCCAAATTACATTTGTGGGATTAAAATTAACTTGAGATTAAATTAATACGTTTTTTTTGTCTGTTTGTGAGAAATTCCAACAAAAGTTTTTCGATTTTGGGAATATTTTTGTGGGATTTAATTCCCCCTTTTTTAGGTGACATATTCGTGAGTGTAAAAACTAGTTGGTTGTTCTTTCCCGGAATGGCGAAGAGCAAATCCGGGAGAAGCAATTAGACCTCCCATTTGAGGGTTAAATTAGGCATCAAAGACTCTGATTAAAGCCCTCTGGGATTAACTAGGATTAAGGGGACTTAGAATAGGATTTACTCCATAGCATAAACGGACATTAATAGAACATTCATAGGAATTACACAGAACATGAATAGCCTCTCACACGCGTTTTTCATGTCACAGGATGGAAAGAGAGAGAGAGAGAGAGAGAGAGAGAGAGAGAGAGAGAGAGAGAGAGAGAGTTGATTCCCGTATTAGAAGGCGCTCTTCTAAATTCCACAAAACACAAGATCATTTACTTGAAATGATTCCAGTGTTAAACCGAAACAACTCAATTAACCGTAACCTTTGAACTGTAACATCATAGTTACTGATCTAATCTAAGCCGTCATAACCTTCCTTTAACTCAGTTCACGAATTTTATACTTTATATTGGATTATTTGCAAACGAAATTATATACTGTAATTACGAATAGGCTGTAATAATTGGCCCTGGCACACTTGTCGTTAGTGCCAACCTCCGTTAACCTATCACAAAGAAAAGCAACTGTACGTATTTATAGCCCATAATTCCATTAATTTACAAGCCGTAAACGTAAAAAAAATCATTTGTAAACGTTAATACAGTTAATTTAACCCTATTAATTAACTGTAATTACTGTACTTAATTTAACAATTAATAAAATAATTTACAAACTACTTTATGATAACTTAACATTGCCCCAGTATATATATATATATATATATATATATATATATATATATATATATATATATATATAAGTAGGACTAACATAAAATCGTAATTATAATTAAATTATTTGCAATTACGCTTGTGTAGCCTACCCATGAATTTAAAAATTGGCACTTCTTTCGCTCAGTGGCTCCATTTTTGGAATAGACTTTTCCCAAATTTTTTTTATTTATTTTGATTGAATATTTTATGTAGCTAGGTTAGGTTTGGTAAAATAATTAATCAAAATAAATAAAATCTCTGTTTAGAAAATGGGGGCACTAAACGGAAGAAGTTTCTTAAAACTTATTTGGGTCATTCGAGATTCTCGATCAATGGCCCATTTTATAACTGAATGGTACATTTTTAACATTTTTATTGACTGAAACGTATATATATATATATATATATATATATATATATATATATATAATATTAATTATAATTAAAGAAAAAGTTACACAACAGCAAGAGGCAAAATTCCAGAATCCACGCGTGGTTCAGAGACAGAGTTCATAATAGATTAATATGTTGTTAGGTTGGGTAAGGTTAGGTTATTAATTATAGACACTTGTCTGAAATACAATTCTCTCTCTCTCTCCTCTCTCTCTCTCTCTCTCTCTATATATATATATATATATATATATATATTTTTTGATTTACCTTGAGTGATGACTCGGATATAAGAAAACAATCTCGAAGCCTGTGTGCTAAAGCGAATATGACCATAAGGAACTTTCGTTTCTGTACAAGTGAAGCTAAAGACACACTCTTTCGTACTTTCTGCAGTAATATATACGGTCAGCAACTCTGGGTGAATTATAAAAAAAGTTCTGGCAGAACCCTAAATTTGCTGTACAACAGGTCTTTTAGACTCTTACATAAATTACCCCCGAGATGCTCAGCTTCGCAAATGTTTGCTACCCGCAATGTTCCGAGCTTCCCGGAGGTAACAAGACGTGCTCAACACAGTCTAATGCAAAGAATTAAAAAATCAACCAACCCGATCATCCAAGCTATCCATGAGTCCTGCCATTTATCCTCCAAGCTATGGACTTCTTGGTACGAAAACGTCTGTCTGTAGCTCCACTTAACTTCGACAGTGCAGTATTATTTCTAATCAATTGTATATATTTTTATCCTTAGTGTATGAACTGTCATTGTATTAATAATATTTGTCATATGGACTATAGTCTGCCAATAAACCTTTTCATTTTCATTTTCATTTTCATTTTCACATATATATATATATATATATATATATATATATATATATATATATATATATGGGCTTGAACTCAGAATGGTCGTGTATCATATATATATATATAATATTTTAAAAAGCCAATACATAAATTTAGAAAGTTCCAATATATATTTTCACCAATTTCCTTGTGTATTTCCGGCACAAGGAAACTTCAAAAGGAAAACCTGTCGAACCAAATACATCTTTTCCGCGAACGTGATAACCAAAATAAAAAAGATAAATGGAAAAAATCCAAGAAAATGAAAGTAAAAGAAGAAATAAAAACCAAAATAATGAAAATGAGATAAAAGCCATGGATTGCAACCAGCTCAGAATCGAAGGATTGTACACAAAATTCAGCTGTGGCTCCAACTCAGGAATTCAAAACATCTTCTCTGCTTCGGTGTCTTCGGCGAATGTCGCACCGAACGAAGTCTCATATAAGGAAGACGATGGCACCAAATCCGATCTGGCACTCTGTCTCCCCTCTTTCTCTTCGAGGGGATAAAATATGAGCATACTTTGTTTTTGCCTCGATGGCTGGAAAGCGATATATATATATATATATATATATGTCCAACAACGACAAAGACAATTCACCCGACAGTGCCAACGACAACGGCTATATGTGAACGGCAACAACGAATGGTACTGATAAGATAAAGGCTCGTGGAGACGGACTGGAAACAAATAGAAGACTATTATAGTGCCATTTGGGATATATGCTCATTCATTTTTCGCGTCAAGTTATTATATATATATATATATATATGATGCAAATCCACATGGAAAAATAAAAATTATTCCAAGATTTTCTTGAATTCAGCAGTACACCTCGTCAGGGAGGTGTACTACTGAATACACGAAAGGCTTTGGAATAATTTTTTCTTTTTCCTTGTGGATTGCATCATTCATTTCACGTGTTTAAGTATGAAATACATTCCATATAATTTATATATATATATGTGTGTGTGTGTGTTGTGTGTGTGTGACTCATTTCCATATTAGCCATTGCGTGTTATTCTTCCTGCAACAAAAAAAAGGTTCCAAAACAAGACATCAATTTGAACATTTGTTTTAGTTATAATGTATTACTTTTGTAAATTTAATTTAAAATAAATTCTCCTTTGAGACCGAACTTATGGGACACCCTGTGTGTGTGTGTGTGTATATATATATATATATATATATATACACGGTGTAATCACTGCGAGCATAGGCTAGGCTATTTTTTAAACGGTGGCGTTGCGCAACTATTTTGTTCTTCCGCTGCAAGCATAGACTATAGTTCAACATCTTTTTACTTTCCAATGACTGACAAATTTAATTTTATAGAATTATATAGGAAGACTGAGACAGAAGAAAATGCAGTAAATTTTTTACAAGAATATAACTTAATACCGAAAGAAAAACAGTGTCCTAGAAAACATCAAATGCTAATAAGCCTAACTTAACCTAACCTAACCTAACCTAACCTAAGTATTTCTCGATGAAATGGTTTATAATTTTGAAATCAGCGTGAAAAACTGTACATATCAAGCTGTTTTCATAAAAATCGGAAACAGTTAATGAAACAGGAAAGACCCATATAACGGGTGCGGCAAAAATAACGCCCTTTTTAGTTTATTCTCTTTTATTGAAGGAAATAAATCAATTACAGCATTTTAAGAGAAATAATGTTTTTAAGAAAAATACAGCATTTTAAGAAAAATAAATAAGTACTTTCTCAGTAAAAACTAAAAGAAACAAAGGTATATATAAAACCTTTTTTGGTATATATAACCTTTTTTGGTTAGCTTCCGCCCGAATTATTCATTCTGACGAAGGTCAAGCTTTTCACTCCACCTTAAACCTACAGTTTAACGTGGAATCCGAACCACGCCCCACCAGCAGCCCAGCGTCTTAACCACTAGGCCACCCAGGGTACCCATTTATCTACCAACCACTTTCTTTTACTGTGTGGAAGGATGAACAGCTGGGTTTTGCTGCGCGCCTGTCGTCACCGGGTCTCACCAGTGACGCTAATTACTACACCACCGAGGCGCATATATATATATATATATATATATATATATATATATATATATATATATATGTTAAACACAGACCGTGCATGGAACAAGGAACTCTTCTAGGAAAATTAAATCCACTATAGTCCGAATAAGTAATGGTAAATGACAAATACCATAGTTTTTCTTTTTCATGATGCAAGCCCGACGTGGGCAACGGGTCTCTCGCAAAGAGGTCCCATAAATATACAGTAGCTTCCCTCACCAGCTATCTGCAAAGTTTCTCAGGGGACCATTCTGAGTTTGTGTATATATATATATATATATATATATATTACTTGATGTTGTCCAGGAATACAAACTATTTCAGGTTCGAAGCAAAATTCGACATGTTTGAAACGAGTTTGAATTCGTTTGAAACCTGTTTTCGTTGTATCAGGTCATCATTATTCGTCGGAGGCCAAATCCTTAACTCGAGGTAATTGGACTCGAAAAGGCCAATTTGGCCTCTGATGAAGCATAATTGAAAAGCAAATTAGATCAAACGGCGACTGTTCAACCGAATTTGGCCTAAACATTCGGGGACGGAATATTTTTATCCTTACAATGGATTTTATCTCTCTCTCTCTCTCTTCTCTCTCTCTCTCTCGCTCTCTCTCTATTTCTGTCTGTCATTTGTGAATTCTATCGTTCTACTTTACCACACACACACACACACACATATATACAGGGTGTCCCATAAGTCCGGCATCATAGGAGAAATTCATGTTTTTCTATTTCTACAAACCATAATTCATATTTTTCTCTTTCTACAGGCCATAATGTCTGTGAGCAAGGAAGAACGAGTCCAGATAATTCTACTCATAGGAAATCGGAGTCAAAGAGACTTTGCAACAAGTCTGCTAACACAACTCTGTGTTATTGGCTCGCGGTCTGGATGCAGTCTGTTAAATTCAGTAGAATTATCTGGATTCGTTCTTCCTTGCTCACAGACATTATGGCCTGCAGAAAGAGAAAAATATGAATTATGGTTTGTAGAAATAGAAAAATATTAATTTCTCCTATGATGCCGGACTTATGGGACACCCTGTATATATATATATATATATATATATATATATATATATATATATAGAAAGAGAGAGAGAGAGAGAGAGAGAGAGAGAGAGAGAGGCAAATAGATAAACAGTATGAAAAGAACAGAGCCTACTGACTGTTCATTATTTTGGGGGGGTGATTCATTAGTATTCAGGTGAGGGAGAACCTGAATAATAATATATCACGCTTCTCAGTGCCTCGGATTGCCTATTCCCTTGGCACTCATTTGTTATAGGTCGTACGCCAACTTGGATTATTCCTTTCCCGGAGTGAATTACTTCATTTCAATTACGTTAATTGGTTTAGCAATGAAATTAACAAGTTAGGTTTGGTAATTAGGAAATATATGATAATTGTGTTAGGATTGTGTTAATCTATTATTCACGAATGTAGAAGTTGTTTTTACTATTATAGAAGTATTATAGAAGTAGAGTAGTATTTGCTACGATATTACTATTTCTGTAATAATAACAATAATAAAAATAATAATAATAGAATTAGAGTCTTCATTGACAAAAAATCTATACAGATTATGGACTATACAGAGATTGGTATCAGAGTTGGAAACGGGTCAGCTGGTTACGGGTCGGCGGGTCACTTGGGAGTGAATTCAAGACGCGTCGAGGTGGGTCACGGGTCATGAGGTTGATCCGTCATCCAGGAGCGGGTTAAGGTGGGGTCAATGCTGTTAGGTGGGGCACAAATTTCCAGTCGAATTTTAAAAATTCGTATGTTTTTTTTTACTCGTTCATCAGGGATGGATTGGTGGCAATCGAAGAGAGCCGCTCTTCCTGTATTCAATGGAGTAGTTGGGTCTGTGTTCGTGAAGGAGGAATGCAGCACCCAGTCGGAGAGGCACTTCAGCGTATTCAACGCGAGTAATATCATACGTCCACAGTGCGTACTACTACTGGCACCGGAAGCAGTAGAACCACTGTGCGTTTCTTTGAAGTATTACAAGAATTTCTAAATTAATTTTCACTGAAATAATCATTAATGTTTTATGAAATGAAAGCTCGTGTGTGAGTCAGCTTGTATTTGTGTATTTTGTATATTGAATATTTTGTATTTTGAAACAAAGTTTATTTTCTGATGTATTTTCAAAAAAGTTTTGTTCAATGGATTGGTTAAGTCAGCAGGTTTGCCGGGTCAGTAGGTCGAGGGTCAAGTGGATCACGGGTCAGGTGTTGGACGAGTCACGCGGGTCACGGGTCAAGGTTGGTGACCCATTTCCATCTCTGATATATATATATATATATATATATATATATGTTTTATCATCTTCTGCAGCTTAAATCCCATCTCTATATGGGGTCGCTGTTCTTGATGAGTCTCCTCCATTCTCTTCTGTCACGCACCATGTCCTCGTCCAAATTTTTCTCCAGGATGTCTGCCGCCACGCAATTCCTCCACCTCGTCTTCGGTCTACCTCTTCTCCGTCCTGGCACCTCCATTTCCAGCACCCTACGTCCCACGTAGGGTCCTCTCTTCTCATCATGTGCCCATACCATCTCAGTCTAGCTTCTTGGACTTTTCTTGACGCCTCTGCTACGTTCACTGCTCCTCTAATGCGTTCTTTTCTGATTCGATCCCTTCTAGTTACACCGCACATCCATCGCAACATTTTCATTTCAGCCACATTCATCTTTCTGTCACTAGTCTTCTTCATTGGCACCGTCTCCATTCCGTACAACATGGCTGGCCTAACCACTGTTTTGAAGACCGTCCCTTTCAGCTTCACCGGCATCCTACGATCACAGAGAACTCCCGACACCTCTCTCCAGCTCCTCCATCCCGACTGTATCCTACGATTCACCTCTCCCTCTGCTCCCCCCTCTGCCTCGATTGTTGATCCCAAGTATTTAAAACGATCTACCCGTTTGATCAGTTCACCGTTTAACATCACTCCCCCTCCTTCTTCCGGTTGTACATTACATCTCAGATATTCAGTCTTCTTCCGACTAACTTTCATACCTCTACTTTCCAATGCCTCCCTCCAATTTTCTAGCTGTTGTTCTACCTCCTGTCTTGTCTCTGCGCCCGGCACTACATCATCGGCATACATCATGCACCAAGGAGCAACCCCTCTAACTTCCTCAGTCAACACATCCAACACCACGTTGAATAGGAATGGACTCAGTGCTGACCCCTGATGCAGACCAACCCCAACTCCAAAACTCTCCGTCACACCAACACTACACCTCACTTTCGTCGTAACCACTCTATACATTTCCTGAATCAATCTGACGTACTTCTCTGGGACCATCTTCTCCCTCAGGCACCTCCAAACCTCTTGTCTCGGTGTCATATCATACGCCTCCTCTAAGTCTATAAAAACCATGTGCAATGCCTTCTGTCCTTCCCTGTACCTTTCCTCCAACTGTCGTAATGCAAAAATAGCATCAGACGTACTTCGTCCGGGCATAAAACCGAATTGCTCTGTCGACATGCCTGCCTCCTCCCTCAGCCTTAAGTCCACATTTCGCTCCCACACCTTCATGGTGTGCAATATCAGCTTGATACCCCTATAATTTCAGCATTCCTGTATATCCCCTTTCTCTTTGAATATGGGTACTATGATACTGGCACGCCTATAACTATATATATATATATATATGTTTTTTATATATGTTTTTTGTTTGTTTGCCGGTGTGACGGTTACACGTGTTTCGATCGAAGTCCGAATGAAAGTGGTATTTCAGTAAAAATCCTGCAGTTAATCAGTTTTAAACGGTGCCGATATTGTGAGTTAATTCATAATGCATAGTGGTATTTCTCTTTAAAAAATAAAAATCGCGGCATAGGTAAAAAAAGTAAATAAAAACGAAGTAAATTAATCTATACAGCATTTTTCAGTGTTTCTTTATGAAGGAAACTACCTGCCCATCAAAATTCCTACAAATACCCAACCCCCATTATCCCCCGCGGCCACAGTCGCGAACACCAATCAGTGAGAAGTATACAGCGTGCCACATCCCCCATCCCCCGAAGTAACGGAGAATACTTTCCCTCACTCGAGTCAACCCCCACCCAATACTTCCCATAATACCCTTTTTTAATCAATTTTGTGCACCAGCGGCTACCCTCTATCATTAACATGGAAAGAGTAAATAAATTCCTGCATCTCTGTGGTGTCTGCAACGATGCAACAAATGAGGCAAAGGCGATGAGGCAGTCAAGCACATTTTTGTGATGGCCTCTCTTGTTTCCAAACTGTTGTGTGGTCTCGCGTTATCGTGCAAAAGAAGGACGCCTTTCAGTTTTCTCTCCGGTCGAACTCGCTTTATACGTCTCTGCAGTGTCTGTAGGGCAGCAATATATGCCTCTGAGTTGATTGTTTGTCCTTTCTTCATAATGTCCACCAGAATCACCCATTTCATGTCCCAGAAGATGGTGGCCATAACCTTTCCTGCAGAGGGAGCCATTTTGAACTTTTTCTTGTGTGGGGAGTCTGCGTGATGCCACTCCATGGATTGGCGTTTTGTTTCAGGTTCAAAGTGGTGTACCCAGTAGTATGGGTGCAAAAAGGGAGAGTGCAAGAATGTTGCATAGATAACACTGGTCAACACTCATTTTATTGCCAATCATATGAGAGTGATTTTGGGGTAACTTTGTGGTGCTGATTCCGAATATGACATCGGTTTTGCTAGATTGGCTCTAATTTATGAGATAATTGGTACCCCATTGAAACACGTAAAAATGCAAAAAATTTAATGTTCAGGCGGAGCCTACTTACAAATCGCATTGAAATTGTCTCAAATCATACAAAAGTAAACACATGAAATACATAATGGCATTTTATTCGGTCTCACCATCTAGAATGTTCCGGTAGTTTCCCATATGCACGCGTTATGGTTACGTTTCCTATTAATTGAGGGTATTCATTATCTCAAGAACTAGAGCCAAATCGGAAAAACTACTTTCATTTTGGAATTCAGCAACCCCAAAATACCCTAAATTCGTACGAATTTCCTTGGCAACGAAATTTTTGTTGTTGTTGTTGACCTGTGTAATGATCAATGTTACAAAGGGGGGTATGTTGCAAAGGTGGGGTGGGGGTATGCAATGAAGGGGGAAGGGGTATGCAATGAAGGGGGAGGGGGTATGCAATGAAGGGAGGAGAGGGGAGGGAGCTTTGGGGGGAGAAGGGAGGATGATCTCCCCCCAAAGGAGTAGCCTTAACCTAAGAGAGGAGAAAGGAGACGGAGGAGGTCTTTGGGGGAGAAGTTGGGATGTCCTCACCCCCGCAAAGGGAAACCTAACCTAAGTCTTAACCTAAGAAGGAAGGAGAGAGAGTTCTTTATTCCACCGGAGTCCGCATCATTATGAGCGTTCTGAAGCCAAGCAGGTCTTATATAGAGGATGGTGAGTTGCCAGATATCACTTTTTATATATGGAGGGGGTTACCAGATACCACCATTTATTTTAATTGTTCAGGTATAACTTATTAGGGTGAGTTGCTAGATACCACCATTTATCTTAATTCACACGAGTTACCAAATAATGTTTTTATTTATTAAAAGCAAGAACGACTTTCTCCTTAAAGTTATTCAGAAAGAGAATTAATTATTTAAACGAAACCCAATATTAATAATAAAAGAAATACACTAGGCAATTGGCTTAGCAAAAGAAATCGTTCCAATAACATATTCTCTAAGAATAATATTCAATTTACCATTCGCTTTCATTTATTCTAAAACCTTAGAATGCATACTGTCTATTTATTTTTGACAATCCTCTCTTGTCCGAAATAAATAAAACACCATTACATCATTCTGTTTATTCAGAAGATTTTTTGGAAATATACTGAAGATAAATATACATTCCTATACATACGATGGATTATGTATATAATAAAAAATAAAATAAAAAATAATATAAGAAATACGAAACGTATAATCATCAAAACAATAGTTCAGGCAAAACACACACACACACTTGTATTTGACCGACTTTCTCCTTAAAATTGTTCAGTAAAAGAAGTAATTTATTTAAACGTCGTTCTGTCTACTTACTTTTGACAATCCTTTCTTGTCCGAATTGAATAAAAAACAAGTTGCATCAGAAAAAAATTAAAATACACACCTTATATATATATAAGAAAAACAATAAACATCAAAAGAAATAATTATTTAAACGTTATTCTGTCTACTTACTTTCACTCCTTCTTTGAAAATGTCTCTGGAAGAAACAATGTACAAACTGCCTCGAGCTAACCGCAAAGCCTGACCGCAAAGGACCATTTGGCCTAATTTCATCCATACAGCCTGAGAAAACAACTCTTCACTTCAAATATTATTCCAGCCATTACCATTACTACTGAAGTTAAAAACTTAATTTTAAATTATATTATTTATTAAAGGCAAGAGAGAGAGAGAGAGAGAGGGAGATTTTTGTTAGAGAAAGTGAGGACGACACTCATACACACACACACACACACACACACACACACACACACACACACACACACACACACAGAAAGAAAGTTTTGTTTATTCTATATGAATATAATATTCACAGCAAAATTTTTGTAAAAATATAAATAAAGGAGTGAAAAGAAAAACAAAAATATTTATAATTTCTTGTGGAGAATATATTTAATACAGCGATTTTCAAAAGACCTTTAAGAGAAGAAAAAAAAAATATACATACGAGGATTATATGCAATAAATTCAGGTCATAGATTCTCTTTGTAACTGGTACCTAATCGTCGTGTAAATTACATTAGTAATAATAATAGCTAAATCGGTTTTCCTTCTCCCCGAATTGTTCATTTTGACAAATATCAACTTTTCACGCCATCTTAGGCCTACAGTTTAACGTGGAAACCGAATTAAGCTGCAGCACGGGGGGGGGGGGGCAGGAATTACATTGTCATCACCCGAGCTCTCAACCAGCACCCCAGCATCTTAACCACTAGGATACCTATGGTACCTATTTATCTACCAACCCAAGCAGACATTCATGAACTAAATACAAATTAATCACACTCCTACGCGAGAAGTAAGAAGTCAAGCCGAATACATTAATCAAAGTTGAGGATCAAATAGTATGACCGCAAACATATATTTTGAAAATATTTGAAACTAACGTGACAGAGGCTGTAAAATGCAATTAACACACACACACGCACACACATATATATATAACCAAATCCACAAGGCAGGAATCTTGGGAAAGCTGAGAATAGCATGACCGCAAAACATAATAATGCACATACTGTTTGTAGAGATATTCAAGATTTCTTATTTTCTAATGATATTTGTGTCAATGGGTGTTACTGTGCTGTTTCTGGTAATGTCAGGATTATGAAGAGTAGCGGCGCTAATTTTGTTTCCTGTGGTACTGAGCTGAGCGACTCTGATGAAGATATTCCTATAACGACTTGCATCCGAAAAATTGAGGATCAAATAGTATGGCCGCAAAAATAATAAAATATTGTTGTGACAGAGATGGTTCATCAATGTTGCGAGGGATATTGCATAAAGGGGTGGGTTGGGGAAAACCGAGAAAAGTATGGGCGCAAATGCAAATATTGTCATGGTACAGACTGCAAGGGGTAATACACAATGTGAGCATTAAATCTACGGAGAGAATATAAAGAGACCATTAGTCGTCCAAAGCATGGACCCATAATATAGGTGTTACGATTGGTACACAAACTTATCATAGCCCTGCCCAGTTACACTGACAACCAATCATTAAACTTACGAACCACTCTTAGTCTTTTGGGGCGGTGCTTGGGGATCGTACATATAAAAGGAAATATTTTCAGCTGGGAGTCACAGTAATTATTTTCACCAGTGAATAAACATTCCCTCCGCCATGAATCAAGAACTTTATAGTTTACCGGATTTATATCAAGATGGTGACATTGTAGCATTGTCTACAATTAATCTTTTTAACGCGGCTGACCGAGATTGATTATTTCCAACGCAAACCGTTGATGACATTTGCAATGACGCTCCTTACGATCCGACGCAAGGGACAGCCGTAGAAATGTAAGTGCCTATAATTTTATTTTTTGGAGTCAATTATTTGCAAACTTGTGCCAGTCTGAAAGAGCACTGTTCTGGATTATTTCATCATATATATGGAAGGTTGTCGTAATTCACCTCATCACATTAAAAATACTTCATCTAGGTATCCGCAATTATAGATTAGTTTGCAATTATGCTAAAATCCTGTTTTGAATCAGTGAATTTTTTTATAGCAATCTTTTGCATGTCTTATTATAAATTCAAATGTTATTCGGAATTATCTCTTAAATGAACTTCTCTGAGCGGTTCAAAGATATCTTCACATTGTAATACTCTTACTATATGTATACTCTGTATATGTTTTTATTAAAAAAGATTCAGTATGAACTAATGAATTATTCTTTCTCCTTTAAGGTCCGATGATGATTTGACATGTGTTACGGAGGTAGAAGATTTACCGAGCAATCAGCCCAACGAATGTCACATCATTAACAAAATAATGTAAGTGTTTTTTTGTTTCGATCTCTTTTTTGGGGGAAGAAGACACAATGTATTTTCATCAATTTATTAAATGAAAGAAATCATGTTTTTAGTACAATAACCATCTTAAACTACAGAATATACAAACTAACATTATTGGTTACAAATATATATATAAATATACACGAACAAAACATCATACTATACAACGAGTACGCACAATTGGAAAACGGCTTTTTATCTGTCTGCATACCATTTCATCGTTTCGTTGGGTGTGACACGGGTCGAATAATTTTTAAAAAATTATAGTCTTTACCACGTGACATATGCATGAGAAATGAACTGCAATACATCCCGCATGTATTACTAAAATATCCTTGTAACCGGAATGGGTTCCATACAACTTCGGGGATATGCAACTGGTCGAGAAATTTTACAATAACAGGATCACTCCAGGGTTGAGTCCCGAGTGAATCAAAATAGTACATACGGCCCCTATTTTTAAAATAGATTGCAAACCAATGAATCCCTTCATTACCAATGACATCTGTGTTCACAATAAGACTACCGCAATCTCGAGTAGTTGGCAAATTGAATGTTTCATTCTTCGCAAACACACCGATAAGTTTGGAACGTGTGATTCGTTCACTATTCATTACTCTCTGAAGTGTATTCGCATCCATTTTAAAAGTCAGTGATAACGCCCCTAAATCTGTCTATTTCTAGGGCTTGTGACTCAAAGTATACTAGTACACTAATAGGCGCGTCTATAGGATTGGTGAATTCCAACCTGAGTGAGATGTTTCCACTCTGTTGTGGACTTAACCTCTTTTGGACGACTGGGTCGAATATGTACCGTTTCCAATACACGCATTTATAACTTAACCCTACAAAAAATTCAGTCGTCAAGAGGTTAAATGTGTATTTACGCTAGCAGATAAGTCAGGTGTGATGTCAAACGGATGAAGGTTAAATTGATCAATGTATTCTTTCTGCGTTACCCCATTCCCGAGCTCATCACATTCACCTGCAATATGGGCTAGATTACTATAGGCTCTCGCACAAAGCAGTAACACAGCATCTGATGAATAGTCCGTATTCAATGTTCCTCCCAACGCAATGCCAGTAACGTATAGTTATATTTTTAAGGCCGAAATTCTCGAATTTAAAGGCACTCTTTTTATATTTTCCACTCACCGAAGCATGGTTCTGCATTCCAATTAATATCCTTTTAGGAAGATTTCCCAGTGCGATGTTTTCTATTTGTTTTGATGCCAACCCTGCTGGCACCGTGTATAGTTTGATTTGTACTGTGTTAATAGAGTATTTTACTGTGGCGTTTAGTCAATTTTTCTCAATTCTAGTTGTTTTTGTGAACTTAATTTCACTCGCCGTACGCGGAGGTATGTCTCCATAATGTGAACCACAACGGGTTTTACTCCCTCTTCTTGATCAGCATCCAGATTTAAGCAGATCTCAGGATTCGTGCGGGTGAGCTTTATTTTCATATCCACCCCATTCACAAGCAACTTCTCCTGGAATGTTAAATATGTATGCAAGCTTCCAAAACACTCGTATATCTTCTTTTTAGAATTTTTAAATTTGTCCTTTATACTACGTTCGTCTTTAGTTTGATAATATCCCTCGGCACTTAAAAAGGTATCCTTCTCTTCTTTGGAAAAGTTGAGGACATTTTCCAGATAGGCTCTTAGGTGATAGTACTCTGTGCCTGCCGATATGTTAACCTGATTTAAATATACGCCACACTGGTTGAATATGGAGTGCACAAAGTTTGTTTCAGGGTATACAGCATACTTGTCATCGCAGTCCGTTCCATCAGAATGGGCTATACGTAGTTTAGCGTACATGTGCACACAGCTTGGATAAAAAATGTAGGTGCCTGAGCTGGGTATCACGAATTCTATAGGGGCACTCGGGGAACTAATTGTGTTTAAAGGGTTAATTGTAATAAAGTCACTGTGCTCAATAGAAACTTGAGTTGGGGGCATCTCAAAGAGGGACAGCTCCGATTTACATCATTGTGAACTACATGGGTGGATGAAGCGTGCCATGACGAGTTAGAAATAGTGCGTACTCTCTCGACAAGTAGTAAACAAACTATGATTCATGAGTTCAATGTCCTTAGCTTATATCAGTCAAAAAAGTGGTGAACCATAGTTTTCATTCGCTTACAGCAGTTCTTTTTTGATATCCTTTTACGTTTAATGCCACGTGATCCCTTCTTCCGGACAGCCCTCTTCTTCTTCCCACCACCACGCATTTTTCTCTTTGCATTTTTGATGATTTCGTCCCGTGTACGTTTTAAGTGTTTTTTAAAAGGTTTTTTAAGGTTTTGTCCCAGCCAATATGTCTTCTACAGTGTTAAGACCTGATTGTAGCGCTTTCCTTCAGAGGTATCTGGCGCCCCTCTTCAGCAAAGGAACAGCCGTACGTTATATGGATGAAAAAATGGACCCAAGTCCACTACCGCGCTGGTATCTCACCCCTCGATAGACGGTGAAAGGCTTTCTATCCATTATAACTCAGTGCGCCGAAAGTGTAGCTTCACTGTTAAGTTCCCGTTACCGAATGGGAAGTTTTCACCCTCAGTCGTTCTTATATATATATATATTGAGATATTGGTTATTAGATTAGTTGCGACGTTCACATAATGGGGTCTGTCATATGTAATACTCAAACTCCTTCCTCTATGGTTGGGGATGTGAGCAATGCGCAGCAGGCGTGCCTGGGTATCCCCAACAAACTGGTGCTCCACTATATTGCTGTAAATATAGCACATGTCTGGGTGCCTAGAGCTTTCATCCAATTTCTCCATCTTCATTTGATACATTAATCTGGACAATTCATGCTCTGCCTTGTGAAATGTGTCTCTTTGGAAGGCTGCGCTATATCGTCCATTAGTTATAATTTTGAACACTCTTCGGTCTTTAATACGTCTGTTAGTCTTTGATTTTAGGATTAGTGTATGTGCAGGGTTTCCTTTGTTTACGATTTCGTATACTAAATCATTCGTAAGGTTTGAGTTTTTTAAACTTACATTTAAGTCTCTCACAACATCCTCGGCCGAACCATAACGGCCCGGCCCTAGTGTTACTTCTGTAGGTAATACTGTGCGGCCTTAGTCCGGGCGATACGTATAGTTTCATCCATAGCTATCCCGGCTTTTTCACACTCGTCAGTGTCTCTAAGAATCGTAAAAACGGATTCTTTATATTCAATATTTAAAAAGAGGGTGTCCAGCTGAATTTCGCATATCTCCACCTCATACGAATCACGACCCAATTCAATGGGTCCGTGGAGTTCTGTTACAAAGTTGGCTAGTGTGTTGTTAGGGTGTACAGACAGGGACGAGGAGGACGGGGGTGTGACGTAGAAATGGTTAGGAGCCATGTTGCATACTATTTAACCTTCATTATTGCATCAGCTTTTATATAGGTGTTGAAGTTTTCTGGGTATCCTAGCCACTTCACCAGGTACAGTTTTCTCCTTCTTGAACCTTTGCTTCCTAAAATTTTCTCAATTTTAAACATTTTTTCCTAAATTAAATGCCACTTTTTGCAACTCCTCGCGGTAAAAGCCTCCTGAAATTTCTTCCCCATTCACATCTTCAACGTAATACATCATTATCTCACCTTTAGGTCTCATAGCCCTAACTTTAAAAATCTCACGTGTCCAACCTTGCTCAAAACCCTTTGCGAATTTATTTCCCGAACGCGACAACCTTACATAATCATTGATTTTGAAACGCGCAGAGTGTGGCGGTGTTGGTGTTCCATCTCTTCTCGGACGCGTACCTCTTTCTTAAACTTCGTTAGGTGTTGTCCCAATCGTGCGATGGCGTGAGCGGTTGTAGGATGAGGCCAATGATTCCAGAATGTCTAGAAATCTGTGTTTTTATGTGTAAAATATCGGTGCATGCGTTCCTCTATGGTACGTTGAACTCTTTCAGCTAAAGAAGCCTTATGTATAGAATTAGTAGTGTAATAGCTGATATTAAGCTCTGTCAACATGTTCTGAAAAGCACGGCCTATAAATTCCTTACCCATATCTGTACAAAAATAGCCAGGAACCCTGTTTTCTTTTAACATAAGCGTTTTGGTGGCTTTAGCAACTGTTTCAGGTGATTTATTTTTCAGAGGAACTAGCCACAGATATCTAGAGAATACATCTATTATGAATAGAATGTAATGTTAACCATCGTTATATACAGAATATCTTTGCATGTCTGTTAAATCTGCTTGCCAAATAGAATCAATCGAGGCAGCCCTTGTCTTGGCTATTTTAAACCTTTTTCTCACCGGCTTATGAAGCGTATAAGCGTCCTGCTCCCGTAAAAATCTCTCATCTTTTTTTCCTACTCCGTAAACACTTCTGTACAGTCTATCTACGCCGCCGTAGGAGGCTGGGTTAGAAATATCATAATAGCGTTTACTTAATACGTTAGCCATTTGCGTATTTTAGAGGCACGTGGGTAGGGTTGACCATTGTTTAACCTATTCTTTCTCCTCTTCAAAGGTGTTACCGCCTGGGGTGATGGCGTCTTCAATTGTGTCTCGTGCGTCGCATGTTCCAAGTCTTTTAACCTGTTCAGATTTCCTATCATTGTTTTGGGGACATTTATTTGTTGTAGTCTTGCTTTAATATGCTTCCATCCTGAACAAGGGCTCAACAAGGTGAGAATGGTCTAGAGCTGGAAGTTTATTTAAAAAGTTTTGACTCTTTGAAATATCATGAACTTTGGTACAAAGCAATTGATCGGTGCAGGGCTGAGCTCACCTACACCGTTCACCCTGAATAACTATTTCTTTATATAACGAGCAGCTGTAGTAACGACTTAGAAGATTATTTCAATTGCCGCTATGTTGAGTGAAGATGAGTTCACGATTGAAAAGCTCGCGTCGGTAGAAATAAACTCTCGATTGGAAAGGCGAGTTTATAAACTTGTATTTAATAATGTGGCTAACGATGAACTCTTTGTGCGTGCTTTTGATTGTATTCTAGCCGTGTTTAAAGATAATTTACCAACCGGTTGTAAAGTGGGAACAAAAATAGTACTGAACGATATGAAGGCCCTTCATATCGAGTACAGGTTTCCCTATACTTTAAGCGGTGAAATATTATTAAGCCGCGTATACTGCGTAATGCAGAGCAATAACGATGTAATTGTAGACTCGATTAAG
Organism: Bathynomus jamesi; assembly: GCA_023014485.1. Lineage (NCBI taxonomy): Eukaryota > Metazoa > Arthropoda > Malacostraca > Isopoda > Cirolanidae > Bathynomus > Bathynomus jamesi. The sequence goes on along the minus strand of JAJOZX010000883.1, from coordinate 929,153 downwards.
TGCGAGTTTAGCATTTTGAAAACAAAGTGAAATGTATTTATATATTTAACATAATTATGTGTGTGTGTGTGTATTTCTGCTATATTGATGGCTATACGATTTCTTATTTTTTGTTTTGTACGGTAGAAGATAAAGTGTATGTATTTAAACGTAATTTTGTGTGTATATATTTCTGCTATATTGATGGTTATATTATTTCTTATTTTTTAATTTTGTTTTTTGATCATTCCAATGTATATTTATTTTCTATATATTTCCATAATATAATTGTGTGTATATATATATTTTCTCCTGTACTGTTATGTGGACAGTTATATTTTTTATTATATGCATATTCCTCGTTCATATTTCTTATACTATTATTATTTTTAATTGATCATTCAAATGTATATTTATTTTATGTATATTTACAATAAACAGAATGATGTAATGTTTTATTTAATTCTTTTAGTTGTAAACAATTATACCAAATGGCTGGTTACGCGTACTAAATCTACTGACGGATTTCTAAGCCAACTGCTAAGAATTAATTTAAAAAAATGGTACAATCCTCATCCTATAATGTATACCTGAACAATTAAAAACACTATTTGACAACTCGTGTGAATTAAAATAAATGGTGGTATCTAGCAACTCACCCTAATAATGTATACCTGAACAATTAAAATAAAAAGTGGCATCTGGCAACTCAACCTGTACAAGCCATTTACGCCTTCTAAGCCAACTGACTGTGGCGCCCGTTGGCTCTGGCGGATTAGGGGCCTACTAGAGGACTGCGGGTCGGCTGAAGTGTTATTATGCACTTGGCTCCTGCCAGGTGAACAACTCTCTTCCTTTCTTTCCTTCTCCTGTCTTTCTCGTGGGGGATAACGCCGCCTCCAAGTTTCATGACCCCTTGTTGCACCTGCAGCATCCCCCACCCCCCTTTGCAGCATTGAGTTGCATAACCCTTCCCCCTTTTGCAACATTGAGTTAGTGCAAATTATTTTTTGCAACCCCTCCCCCTCCCCCTTGCAACATAAACCCCACTTTGCAACATACCCCCACCCCCTTTGCACCATTGCGCCATTGATCGTTATCTCTGCAACATCTCTGCACGCTAAACTTTTGCGCCCAAACTACTGATGGGAACAGGAGTAAGTGGAGAAGGAAACACATTTTCAAGCTCGGTCTTTCTGGTACAAGCAAGATAGAGTAATCTGCCGAGCAAGTCCCGTGTTGTCTTCAGCACCAAAACGTTTTCATCTTTACCTCGTTCTTTGCTCTTGACAGCAGCACTGGCAAAGTTTTTCACTTTTCTTCTTTGCAGTGGCCTTTCAAACCTTGTGGGGTTTGCCACTAGTGGCTTCTTTACCATAGATCTTCTTTTAAGAATGTTTTCATCGGAACATGTTTTCTTTTCCTTTGACTGTATCTGATAAGCGGTAAATTTACTGTAACAGCCATTGTAAAAGCCATAATGAGGCAGTGGTTCAGCATTAAAATTAATGGCTTCACATATAGCAAGGTATTTAGAACTCATCTGATATTGTTTTCTGGCTTCAGCTGTGTCCCCGGCTTTTTTTTACGTTTGTTTAGTAAATGGAGCCACTGCATTACTATCATGTTCTGCATCACCACTCGCATGCAGCACACACCGCAAAGGCACCTCCACACCATCATCCATCTGCGAAAAAAAAAATTAGTCAAACAGTGTGTCACTCATTGGGCCATGATTTATGGTTACCCTAAGTGGTAGATGGCTTTAATCAGAATTTTAGGTGATCTTAATTTGATAAACCTATTAACAAAAACTTCTCCAAAATGGCCATTTTGTCGTAGCTGGGGTCAATAAGACTGCTTTTTTTTAGAATCAGCACCCATTTTTACATAGAATACGCTTGTCAAACCATAATCATCTAAAATTCTGAAAATCTCTGATTTTGGCCATAATTGGCGAAAAAGTGTCCAAAATGGCCATTTTGTCGTAGCTGGGGGTCAATAAGACTGCTTTTCTTGGAATCGGCACACTTTTTTACATAGAATAGGTTTGTCAAACTAAGATCACCTAAAATTCCGATTAAAGCCATCTACCTCTTAGGGTAAACTTGATTGCTGATATAAAAATAACCCCAACCATTATTTCAGACCAGGACTTAATCGAGATATCAACAAATATGACAACATTAAAAGACGTTACATATATTGAGGAAAGAAGCAAATTTGGGGCCTTTAACTTAAACTCCAAGACTATAAATTGGATAGCAATCAGATCGCACATGGCTCAAATAGAGTGGAGAACAGTTTTAGAGAATAAAACAACTGAACAAATGCTAAAAACCTTGGAAGAAAAAACGCTGAGAATTTTAGGAAAATATGCTCCGAAATCAAAGCCAAAAGGAAAGAGGAACTGGCCTGAGGGGCAAAAGAGAAGAATATTCAGCAAAAGAAAGAGAGTGGAGGGGAAGTTAGCCAACTGCGGAGATAATGCCAGAAAAGTAATACAAGAAAAACTGGAAGGTATCGATAGGGAAATACAAACCCTAGTAAAGGACCATACAGAGAGGGAAGAGGAAAAGGCGGTAGAAGCAATGAAGAAAAATCCAAAATACTTCTTAGCTATGCGAAAAGGAAAACAAAAACGCGCGCCGCTATTGGGCCATTAAGGAAGAGAAATAATGAACTAATAAATGATCCAAAAGAAATATCTGAAACATTGAGAGCCCACTATGAATCAGTTTTAAGTACCCCAAAAAGTGTCAAAGCGATACCTGACATAGATGTATTCCTTGAAGAGAAATTGCAAGGAGAGTGTATAACAGACTTTGATTTTATCCAGAAGATGTAGCGAGGGCTATAGGACAAATGAAACCACATTCAGCTGCAGGTCTGGACAATTGGAATGCATTATTGATCATAAACTGTAAAAAAGAAATACTGGATATGGAAAAGATCCATAGACACTGGGGAAATGCCGAGCATCTTCAAAAGAGCAAACATTGTCCCTATATATAAAGGAGGGGACAGATCTCAATCAAAGAACTATAGACCAGTGTCATTGACGTCCCACTTTATCAAAGTATTTCAAAGAATAGTTAGAGGGAAAATTTACGATTTCTTGGAGACACTGGAAAGATTCAACGAAAATCAGCACGGATTCCGATCAGGTAGATCATGCCTATCACAACTAATAGAGCACTACAACAATATTCTAGATGCACTTGAAGGCAATGACAACTACGATGTCATATACTCGAATTTTGCTAAAGCTCTCGACAAATGTGATCATGGTATAATAGCACATAAAATGAAATATATGGGAATAACAGGCAAAGTGGGAAAATGGACCTACAATTTCCTCAGAGAACGTCTACAGGTCGTCAAAATTCAAGGTATATCATCATCAGAATCGGAAGTACGCAACTCAGTACCACAAAGTACAGTACTGGCCCCACTCCTGTTCATTATCGTACTAACAGACATAGTCAGCGGAGTAAACAGCAACAGTATTGTAACATCCTTTGCAGACGATACAAAGATCAGCAGAAAAATCAGCGATGTAAATGAAGTGGAGACCTTGCAGAAGGACACGAACAAAATATACAAATGGTCAGAAGACAAGAATATGACTTTTAACACCGAGAAATTTCAGCTCTTGAGATATAGTAGAAATGAGTAACTTAAACAGGCTGGATATTATGCTCCAGATAGACAGGAAATTCAGAGAAGCACGAAAGCGATCGATCTAGGGGTAATAATGACCGATGATGCCAAATTCGAAACACAAAAACAGATAGCTATAAATAAAACAAAAAGAGTTGCGGGACAGGTACTAAAACCTCAAAAGAAGGGACAGGACAGTAATGATTCCCCTGCTAAAAACACTGATTATACCAAAACTTGAATACTGCTCAGTCTTGACGTCCCCATATAAAAAAAAAAACTAATAGACTAGAAGAAACTCAGAGACATTTCACAGCAAAGATTCATGGTTGCAAAGAGCTCAATTATTGGGAAAGACTACGTAAACTAAATCTGTTCTCCCTGGAAAGAAGAGAGAGGTACACCATAATCTACATATGGAAAATGATCGAAAAGCTGGTACCAAACCTCAAACTAAACCCAATTAGTATTCAAACAACACTGGAAAATATGAAAGGCAGGATGTGTAGTGTTCCCAAATTAAAGGGCCGACAAGGGACCTCTTGAACACTTAAGGAAAATAGTTTGGTTGTCAGGGGGCCAAGACTTTTTAACTAGACTTCCAAAGGACCTCAGAAACGTTACAGGGCTCAAAGTTGAAGTCTTGGAGAAAAGACTAGATGCCTGGCTCAGGACGGTACCACGTGAGCCGGGTGTACCTGGCTATGTACGGTGGAGAGCGCAAGAAAGCAACGCGCTCCTCCACCAAGACCTAGAGGCGGGGCCACCAACTTGACCTTCGTGTGAAGAGATACCATCGCACGGAACAGCAACGAGGTAACGAAGCATGTAAAAATGTGCACTGAATAATTCATATATTCATATATTCATATATTTTTATATTCTTATATTAATTTTTGCATATAGAGTCCAAACTCGCATAACGCTGACGCGATTTCTGATAAAAAAAATTATTTTCTTTCTATTTTATTTTTGCTGAATACTTAATGAATTATTTCTTTTTAAATTACTTAATCAGTTTTTAAGATTTAGGTTAATAATGTAATCGTGTTAAATTCTGCAATGTTCATTTTCTTTATACATTCTCTCTTCGTTGTAAAAGATGAAGTCATGTCTTGCTTAACACTTAATTTTAAATTTTAAGCTTTTAATTTTGGCTCATATGCATGTTTAATTGTAATTCATAATAAAATGCATATTTCAATTTCCATTTTTAGTTAACTCGGCAGATCATGATAATATCAAATCTGTCAATATGCTGTTGAAAATAAAAATATGGCTTCATCTTCAAATATCTTGCTTATCTGTCTGGACACTGCTACAGCTAAAATATTTACCTTATCTTTAAATATTTTGCAAAATAATTCACCCTATTGAAAATAAAAAACAAAACAGGCCAGCATTAAATAATAATGATGTCATTAAATTTTAGGTATATTAACATGTAGAATTTCTCCACTGTTCATTCTGATTCTGATTTGTCTGATCTGACATTTTAGCAGTAAACTACAGTAAGAGAATATCTTTGTCTTCTCCTTCGAGCCTTGTTTTCTTCAGAGAACTTAGTCTTAAAATAGAGAAAAATAATTTCCCAATACGCTACAAGAAGAATCGGGGAATCACAGAATCACAGAATCCTCCGATTCCCTACAAGAAGAAATCGGAGAGTAGTATAAAAGAAACTCTTGCGATTTCCTACACGGTACCAACTACTCCAAGGTAACAAATCTGTTGCTGCCACCTTAATATTATTATATATATATATATATATATATATATAGCCTAGTGGTTAAGAAGCTGGGCTGCTGCTGATCGGGAGGTCGTGATCGAGTCCAGGCGAGGACTTTGTAATTTCTGACCGCCCGTGGTGGGACGTGGTTCGGATTCCACGTTAAACTGTAGGGCTAAGGTGGAGTGACAAGCTTGGTTTCGGGCGGAAACAAAATCAAGGTTACCAAGGTATATATATACAGGGTGGCACAAAAGTCACGCATCACAGGAATTTTCGGTGTTGATTATATTAATTTTTTTTTAGGTAGGAGATGACTACGAAATTAACACTAGACGAGAGGATGAGCTTGGTTTTAATGCATGGAATACCAAGTACTACAAATCGATGAATCGGTACAGAATTTAAAGTCTGTACCGATTCATCGATTTGTTGTACCTTGTATTCCATATATTAAAACCAAGCTCATCCTCTCGTCTAGTGTTAATTTCACAGCCATCCCCTACCTAAAAGAAAAAATAACATATTATAGTTACACTGAAAATTCCTATGATGCGCGACTTTTGTGCCACCCTGTATCCCTGTGTGTGTGTGTGTGTGTGTGTATATATATATAATATATATATATGGGAATTTTTGTTGCTGGGGGTAGGATTTTTAACATTTGATAAAAAGGGCGATTATTTTTATTGTTTAAGACTTCAAAATGAGAGTCAGTAACTTTGTAATTAATATTAATTATGTATTAATTTCTTTATGAGAGTTGGATGAACAATTAAACTTTTAATTTATGATTTAAATTGAATTTAATCGATAGATTATTTCACAATTCCGCCTCGAAATAATCGCAAGAATTTTCACTCCGCTCAAGCGAAGTGTTGGTTTAATTCTCCTTTGAAATATGTTCGCGTTTTATTTATCTTATTCAAGGTTCGTCGTGGATTAGATTTTCCATGACACTTTCCAATGAGATACGAGACCCTCCTCGGGAGAAGTGGCCAAGCGACAAACCCCCCCCCCCTCCCCCGCCAGAAAACGCGGTTAAAAGTTGTACCAATTTGAAAGTTGTCATAACTTTTGAACTTTTGAACACATTTCGACGAAATATCTTCAACAGTTCAAAAGTTATGAAACTAAAAGAATTGGTACAATTTTATAAAGAATTTCATGGCTGTTTTTACTTTTGTCGCTTAGCCACTTCTTCGTAGGTGGGCCTCATATATTGTAGGGAAAATTGCTTCGTGATTCTGAAAAGTCAAAATCACATCTGTACTTCGATTATGACCTCTAATTTCAATTGCCGCAGAGGCTTAATAAAGATTTGTCAAGTATGAAGGCATTTCATAAAAAACCCCTTTGTTTATTTTTATGACCTTGGTTGGTGACTAAAGGGTTAATATTACTACTACTACTACTACTGCTACTACTACTACTATACTAATAATAATAATAATAATAATAATAATTTAAGAGTAAGATTAACAGGGTAAATAAAATAAATACTAATAAATAGAATTAAATAAATAAAGAAGGAGAGCCTTCTTTCTTAATTGACAATTAAGAGGCTTCAGTCCATTGAAACCCTTAACTTTTAAGTGGCCGAACCACTTTAGAATCCGGATTAAGATAAGTCCGAAAAAGTACTCGAATCCGCGAGTGCGTTTACCTCCAATCCAATAATGGGTATAAATGGGTATGCGATAAGGGGAAGAGAATCCCATTAAGGGCCTTGATTCGTCCATTAAAATCTCCCTAATAATGTCTCCTTCCATGGCACTTAAGGGGAAATCAAAGACAACGGATATAATGGCATCCAAAAAAAGGGGAATTGGGAGGGTGAGGGGGGGGGGGGTTGAAGGGAAGGAATGGGTTGAGAGAGAGGGAGATCACAACGCGCGAATCTTGTTTCCAAACTCATTTTCTGCTTAACGGACTTCCGTATTATCAATAACGCCCTCAAATAGCTGCTTTAACTGGCTTTCTATAACGCTTTTGTGGAGCCATTCAGCCTATTATATATTTACTGTATATATATATATATATATATATATATACACACACACACATATATATATATATATATGAATAGAAACGACATAAGTGTTAAGGAACGTTTCTGCACACGAGGAGGAGAGATAACAAATATGAAAAATGAGGCGAACCGCCCAGGAATCGAACCCAGGGCCTTCCAATTGCCGGTTGGATGCTCTACCATTATGCTACGGGACCTCACTCAATCACAAATCGAAATTCTCCCACATAGGGCAGAAACCAATGCCCTGAGAGGGCACCCTCGCAAATCGTGAATATGCGCATATAACTGCAATGACCACGCAGTATATAAATGAATAGAAACGAACATAACATTATTTGTTATCTCTCCTCCTCGTGTGCAGAAACGTTCCTTAACACTTATGTCGTTTCTATTCATTTATATACTGCGTGGTCATTGCAGTTATATGCGCATATTCACGATTTGCGAGGGTGCCTCTCAGGGCATTGGTTTTCTGCCCTATGTGGGAAATTTCGATTTGTGATTGAGTGAGGTCCGTAGCATAATGGTAGAGCATCCAACCGCAATTGGAAGGCCCTGGGTTCGATTCCTGGGCGGTTCGCCTCATTTTTCATTATTTGTTATCTCTCCTCCTCGTGTGCAGAACGTTCCTTAACACTTATGTCGTTTCTATTCATTTATATACTGCGTGGTCATTGCAGTTATATATGCATATATATATATATATATATATATGATGCGATGCATGCAACCCACAAGGAAAAGGAAAAATTCCAAGGTCTTTCGCGTATTCAACAGTACACCTCGTCAGGAATTCCTAACGAGGCGTAATGTTGAATACACGAAAGGCATTGGAATAATTTTTTCCTTTTCCTTGTGGGTTTGCATCATTCATTTATTTCTTGTGTTTAATTGCGAAATTCATCCCATATATAATATATATATATATATATATATATATATATATATATATATATATATATATATATATATTATGTTAAATACAGACCGTGCATGGAATAAGGAACTCTTCTGGAAAATTACATCCACTATAGTTCGAATAAGTAATAAGTAATAAGTTTTTTTTCTTTGATGTATTCAATCCGATGTGAATGCAACGACTTTCTTGCGTATATTGAGGTTCTGAATGTAGTAGGCTAGGTGTAAGCTGTAAACCCTAGATCCTGTCCCAAAGCTGGATCCTATCTGCTTCGCAGATAGCTGGTGAGGGAAGCTATATTTTGAGGCCTCTTTGCGAATAACTTTCCATCATGAAAAAGAAAAAACAAACTATAGTATTTGTCATTTATCATTACTTATTCGAACTATAGTGGATGTAATTTCCCAGAAGAGTTCCTTGTTCCAAGCACGGTCTGTGTTTAACATACAAGTTTCTCAGGGGACCATTCTGAATTTGTATATATATATATATATATATATATATATATAATATTATACACACACACACACATATATACACACACAGCATATAATTATATATATATATATATAATATATATATATATTATATATATATATATATATATATGATACACACAGACAGTGCATGGAACAAGGAACTCTTCTGGGATAATTAAATCCACTATAGTCCGAATAAGTAATGGTAAATGACAAATACCATAGTTTTTCTTTTTCATGATGCTAGCCCGACGTGGGCAACGGGTCACTCGCAAAGAGGTCCCATAAATATAGCTTCCCTCACCAGCTATCTGCAAAGCAGACAGGATCCAGCTTTGGGACATGGATCTAGGGTTTAAAGCAGCCTAGCCCAGCTACGTCAATTGGGAAAACGTAATGGGGAACTCCAACGCAAAACTAATGTGGGAATCGTTCGTAACGGTATTTAGGACTATAAATGAGGAATGTGTACAGTACAAAATTAAGCGTGCGAAAGTAAACAACAAGCCCTTGTGGTTTACTTGTAGAGTAGGAGACATTATAAAGAGTAGAGATAGGGCTTATAGGCTATATAAGTGCGATAAAGATAATCTGTTGTTACGAAACAACTACATATCTCTAAGGCGTGAAGCTAAAAGTGTAATAAAAAAGTCAAAACGCGAATTTGAAATCTCCATAGCTCGTGACGGTAAAGAAAACCCAAAAGCGATTCTTTCAATACGTCAATAATAGAAATCCAGTAAAAAGTGTCTTAGGTCCACTAAAAAATGTAAATGGAGATCAAGTCTCTGAAAACAAGGAAATGGCTACTTGCTAAACGAATTTTTTACGTCAGTTTTTACTATAGAAGATGTAACGAATATCCCTACGGTCATAGACATAATACCTTTTGATAATGGTAATATTTTGGATAATATTGTCGTTAGTGAAGGGTAGTAATGCGCTATATTGATAAAATGAAAACGCGTAAATCACCGGGTCCGGATCCATATATCCCATACAACTAAAAGAATTAAAAGATAGCATTGTTGTGCCGCTAACAAAGATTTTTAATGCGTCTATTTCTGAGGGGTGCGTACCAGATAATTTCAAGTTAGCAAAACGTAACACCTATCTTTAAGAAAGGCGATAAAGGTGCGGCGGGAAATTATAGGCCAATCAGTTTAACGTCTGTTGTAGGTAAGCTTTTGGAATCAATAATTAAGGATCGTATAGTCGAACACTTAGAATACCATAAACTTGTTAGAAATACGCAGCACGGATTTAGGCGAAACAAATCTTGCTTAACTAATCTTTTAGAATTTTCCAAAGCGTGGTTGACGTTTACGATAGACATCGGGCGGTTGATGTAGTGTATTTAGATTTTCAAAAAAGCGTTTGACACCGTGCCGCACAAAAGACTCATTGAAAAAACTAAGGCTCATGGAATCAGGGGTGTAGTAATAAATTGGCTAGAAGAGTGGTTGCGAGGCAGGAAACAGAGGGTGGTCGTTGATGGAGCGGAGAGTGCTGGGCTAATGTAGCGAGTGGCGTTCCTCAGGGTTCTGTATTGGGCCCTTTGCTTTTTCTTATATATATTAACGATTTAGATGTCGGCCTAGTCAGTACAGTTTCAAAGTTTGCGGATGACACGAAGCTGGGTGGTAGGGCGATTAATGACGAAGATAGAGGTAAAATTCAGGAAGATCTGAATAAAATCGTTGATTGGTCAGTCACATGACAAATGAGATTACGTTGATAAGTGCAAAATTTTGCATATAGGTTCGCGTAACGGTAAATTTGCGTATAGTATGTCAGGGAAAGATTAACAAGCGTAGAGCAGGAAATAGATTTAGGAGTTATAGTCACTGGTGATTTAAAAGTAGCGAAACAAAGTACAGCAGCGGTCAATAAGGCGAACAAAGTGTTAGGTTTTATAGCTCGAAATTTTGAGTACAAATCGCGCGATATTATAGTTCCACTTTATAAATCATTAGTTAGACCCATTTGGAGTACGCGGTCCAATTTTGGAATCCGTATATGCGCAAAGATATAGACAAAATCGAAAGAGTTCAAAGACGAGCAACTAAGATGATTCCGTCGCTTAGGTCAAAGTCGTACGAGGATAGGCTTAAGGAGTTAAAATTGACAACACTCGAGACCAGGAGGTTAAGGGGTGATCTAATCCAGGTTTTCAAAATTATGAATGGGTTCGATAACGTAGATAGAGATAGCTTTTTCGAAATATCTCAATATAATAGGACTAGAAATAACGGGGTAAGTTGACAAGTAGAAGGTTCGAGACAGCAGTTGCGAAAAACTTTTTTACGCATAGAATAGTAAATAGCTGGAATAGTTTGCCGGTAGAAGTAATAGTAGCACGTCTATAAACATGTTTAAAAATCGATTAGACGCATATGTTGATAGAAAGGGTATAGTTTAAGATAGTAAAAATTAAGGCTTTCTGGGGATAGATCCCACAGCTCAAACACAAGTGTTGTGGGATATAGGGAGGCAGCGTCTTGGGTTAGGGATACTCTCTGTCCTTACACACCCCATTTAAAGAGATTCTCTGCCGAGCGGTGCCCCCCATAGTACTGTGAGGTATTGAAAACTCATGATCTTCACTTGCCCTACAAACACCTTTAAATGGGAGACCCAAAATGGGTGCACACACATTCTACATTACCGTACAGTCTTACAGCCACACCTACTCTTTTTTCTCGTAAGTGTATATATTGTAATGTATATGATTGTAAATTTTGACTTGGTCCGCTATCGATATGGACCGTGACTTGATGGATACCGTAATGAAATTGACTGGATTCTTTGGATCCGATATATTTGCATGTCCTTTATAAATAGATATAGAGTGTAACATATTTGTGGATAGTAGTCTATTAGACTTGATCCTCTGGATCAGAGATTCTATCTTTAGTTTTAAATCGATAATTAATTAGTTTTAAATTGATAATTATTTAGTTTCGTAAAAATTGGTCGTTGCCAATTTACCGGCAGTTTTTACATAAATTTCTTATGTTCTTGTGGTTCGGAACCCACGTAAAATTGTAGGTCCCCTCCGCCACCACGGAGGACATACACAATACACTAACAGAGTTAGGTAGACCAGCCATGAGTGGATCCTAGGGTCTTTGTTGGTCTGAAACATTATAACATTATAACATTATAACATTTAGAACCTCAATATAAGCAAAAGACCCCCTGCCTTCACGTCAGATTGACTACATCAAAGAAAAAGGGGTAACTATTATATTTTTAGCCAAAAACCAAAACTTAAACCTCAACTGGCAGAATTGAGCGTCCACTTTTCAAGGTACATAACACGTCCGTTTCAAGATGGGAATGAACTTAGAATGGTCGCCTGAGTTTTTTATGATAGCCCACGTCGGGCTAGCATCATGAAAAAGAAAAACTATGGTATTTGTCATTTACCATTACTTATTCGGACTATAGTGGATTTAATTATCCCAGAAGAGTTCCTTGTTCCATGCACTGTCTGTGTGTATCATAAAAAAACTCAGGGGACCATTCTGAGTTCATTCCCATAATATATATATATATATATATATATATATATATATATATATATATATATATATATATATACACACACACATACAGTATATAATTTGTGTGTGTATATATATATATATATATATTAAAAATTATTTCACGAAAGCAACACGTGAAAAATATTTATGATGAATAAAACCCGAAGGAAAGGAAACACAGAATGATGCTCAAGCGCTTTCATCTAATGACATGCTCAGGATGTTCCTGAGGATGTCATTAGACGAAAGCGCTTGAGCACCATTCTGCGTTTCCTTTCCTTCGTGGTTTTATTCATCATGTATATATATGGGAATGAACTCAGAATGGTTATCTGAGGTTTTTTATGATACACACAGACCGTGCATGGAACAAGGAACTCTTCTAGGATAATTAAATCCACTATAGTCGGGCTAGCATCATGAAAAAGAAAAACTATGGTATTTGTCATTTACCATTACTTATTCGGACTATAGTGGATTTAATTATCCTAGAAGAGTTCCTTGTTCCATGCACGGTCTGTGTGTATCACATATATATATATATATATATATATATATATATATATATATATATATATATATATATATCACATATATATATGGGACAAACGACAAGTCAAGGATAAAGATACTCTCATAAAAGGCCACTTGTATCATACTAGAAGGCATATCCCTTGCCCCTGGATAATGACCTCAGCAGAGACGACGTCATATAATAATCCCATAACGTCCCATAACATAAAAAAGTGCCCAAGTGCCCAGGCACTTGATGACGACACATCGTTGCTCTATAAAATGTACATAGCCCTCATTTACCTTCTGCTTTCCTTGCAGGGGTTGGGCCCTTCCTGCTGATATATATATATATATATATATATATATATATATATATGAAAATGAAAAAAAATGAAAAGGTTTATTGGCAGACTATAGTCCTCATCTATGACAAATATTATTAATACAATGACAGTTCACATGCTAAGGATAGAAATATATACAGTCGATTACAAATAATACTGTAATGACGAGGTTAAGTGGAGCTACAGACAGACGTTTTCGTACAAGAAGTCCATAGCTTAGAGGACAAACAGCAGGGCTCATGGATAGCTTGGATAATCAGGTTGGTTGATTTATTAATTCTTTGCATTAGACTGTATTGAGCACGTACGTGTGTATATATATATATATATTATATTGTATATTCGTGATAGTGAGTTTATTTTTAAATGATTTTTTTCAAAATTTAAATATTTTGAAGGGAGAATTCTTTGAAATCCTGTTGTGGTGTAAATCTAAAGGTTATTCAGTGAGGGTTCGGAAACCTGCCGTCATTTCTAACCTCTTCTTCCCCTCTTTCATATATATATATATATATATATATATATATATATATATGTGTGTGTGTGTGTGTGTGTGTGAATGAGAGAGAGAGAGAGAGAGAGAGAGAGAGAGAGAGAGAGAGAGAGGCGTTTAAAATATGAAGTTGTATAAAATAGCGGTAAGTTGATGTCAGTTGTTATGTAACAAATTTTGGGTGTTTCTAACAATCTCTTTATGAGACCTTAGACTCGCGTACCTCTGGGGAAAATAAAGACGTTCTTTACGTCTTCCCCTTCCACTGGCGAAACACCCAAACGAGGCACTCCCCTTTCTCATCTATCTCATCAGCTCTCTCGTCCGTCATCCCCCACCATAGCCACCCTAACCAACACCTCCTCCTTTATTCTCTTACCCTCATCCCACCCTCATCTCCAAAACAAAAGAATCGCAATAAACGTAGCAGGTGATCTTCAATGTTCTAAAATTTAGCCAGTCAGCCGATTAATCAAGGGTTGAACGCTAAAGTTTCTGCCACCATTATTATTATTATTATTGTTGTTGTTGTTGTTGTTTTGTTGTTGCAAGGATTTCACCGGCGCTTCAACACCAGCGAGTCATATTACGGTGAAATTGGTACACTATACGTGCGTGGAACTAGATGATGAAAAGGTAAAAGTCTCATGCAAAGTGGAAAGAATTTGACGTGAATAAAATTCTTCTTCAAGATTTGCACGGAAGCGGTGAATTCCTGTGAAGTGTTCCAAGTAATAAAAAGTGTAAAGGAAGATGGTACGGGACAAGCGGAAGAAATAGAGTATCAAGGAGGATGAAACGACACTAATGGACGGAAACGGAAACCGAGAATAAAGAAGAAACTGAACGAGGATCAGTCGTAGTTGATCTCGAAAAAGAAGGAAACCGCCAAGGAGGAACGAAGGATGACCCACACATAGTAAAACAAAATACTACCGAAAGCGCCAAAGCATCAATGAACATTGTAAAGCACGCAAAGTTGGCTGTATGCTGGTATAAGCTAAAGAAAATTGTACGTGCGAGGAAGGAGAGCCGAGTGCCGACTAATCATATCTTAAACTGTTCCGCTTCTGTTATGAATATACTTTTTATAAACTTTGCGACAGGTGTAAGTACCGCCATTTTATAGAATCTGCGATTCTGGTGAAAGTTATGGAGTCTATAAATAAAATTTAAAAAATGTTTCTTTCACTATCCGACAGAGTAGTTGCTGGATGGGGGAACGTCCTCCGCGTCGAGATTATGTAGCGACCCACGGTTCGGATCCCGAGGAAAGCCGTAGGTCCCCTCCGTCATATGGTTTTAGATGTTGCGGAAGAGGTTAAACAACCCTTTCAAACGACAACCATTATCCGACGAGAAACGCTTCTAATACAGTATTACATTAACTCATCAATTCAAAAATTGAAATTCAGAAGAAAACGAGAGACGGTCTAGATGCGAACTCTCACACAAACATACATCGCAAAGCGGGCCTTTCAGAAACTCTCGGAGCAGGACCTACCGATACAACTGGCAAATTCACTCACGGAGGACTGCCCAGCATCGAAACAGGAAATCTGCGAGGAAAGTGGAATTGACACTTTCACAAAACAAAACGAAAAAAAAAAACCAAAACAAAACCGATTAAGATGTTATTTGCAAACGTAAAAGGTTGCGACCAAAGATGTGCATGTATGATGTGTATGTTTATATGTATGTACGTATGTACAGTATTTGGCAATGAAGACGTAGTGTACAAAGAGTTGACAAAAGTGAATAGACACCACGATGATTGTCCTCAAGAAAAAATGGCAATGCTTATCAGTGGAATGCCAGGACGTGTGTCACCTTTATATAATAGAAAGGGGGAAAATAACACGATTCTAAATATAATGATTCAATAAATCCGTTAATATTCGTTTACGTTTATTATCAGATTAAAAACTACAAACGTGTCTATTTACTTTTGTCAACCCTCTGTTTATGTTATCATACATATGAGTAATTTTTACTTAAAAACTGTTATTACTTTATTTTAAAATTAAACTTGCAGAATTTTACTTTAATTTATTTTAACTTTAGGGTATAAGATCCTCACATAATTTTATAATCACCTAATGTTGCCTCACTCTCTCTCTTTACTCTCACTATTATAACAAATACTGCTTTTCTGAACTCTCTAACTGCGTGCTTCCTCCTTTAAGGAGAGTTTGCAGTACTAGACTTTCGACACATTCTCATTCCTTTTCCGTCCAACTCTTTAACGCATAGGTTCTTAACCCGTGGTCCGTGGCCCATTTCTCAGTGGTCCATAGAAGGATAAAAATAAACATACAAAGCAACTTGTTCTTGTCTTTTATTATGATGAAAAATTTCCTCGCATCATGGAATAATTTAACTTTAGTCCACGTCACTCACTTTAAAAATGTAATAGAAAATCTGAATAATAAAGGCCATTGATAATGAAACAGTTGTATTTGTTATATATTTTGCCATCAATACTGTCGCTACTAAGGGTTCGGGTGCTATTATTTTTTCTTGATTGTGATTTCACTCCCTATAAACGTATATAAAAAGGTTAAGAACCCCTGCTCTAACGCGAGGGTTAATTGGTATTCCTAACCTTTCATTTACTCAACTGGTCAAATCTGGAGCACCCTTCCTCAATCCATCTTTTCCCGTCTGTAACCTCCAGTCTTTCAAACGCAAAGTGTCCAGGCATCTCGAAAACTTTGGACCTTGATTCTGGCTTTCTTCTTCTTCTTCTTCTTCTTCTTCTCCTTCTTCTTCTGTAGCAGGGTGAGGGATCGTTTTGGAGGCATTAGCACTTGGCATAATACATAAAAGAAAAAATACAATACATTTGTTTATAATATTTATGGTGATTAACTGATGTTTGTGTTTTATACTTTTATGAATTTAATCGTCTCTTTATTCTTTTGCGAACATTTCGTGTATAACTTAAATTTGTAATATAATCTTATATTACAGAATATTACGATATATTGAAGAAGAATAAAGGACTTTTGTTTTATTTTGTTTTGTTGTTAAAGGAGACACGCATTAAAGAAGATTGCAACAAGGATAAATATGAAAACTGCGATTTCTGTACGAAAGAACAAACAAACCCCATTTTATTCTTTAATAAGATATTACAATAAGAAATTATACACGAGATGTTCATAAAAGTGTAAAATTAAGCAAGATAAGTTCCAAAGAGAATAAAGAATAAACATCAATTAATCACCATAAATGTTACATGAAAAACTGTATTATTGACGGAGAAATACAGTAAGAAAATTATAATATTTTAAGATCTAGAAGTATACGAAAACTAGAGCGGTTGTAATGTTTATTTCCATGAAAAAAAACCACATCGCAGATATATCATAATACGTACACCAAGTGCTTTTATTAAGATTTTAGGAGTGGAAGTTGAAAAATTAAATCTGGTATTGTTAATGTTGGACACAAGTATCTGGAAAGAAAGCGTGAACCGAGAAGTTCATTGAAAGTAAAAAAGAAATCAGAAACTTGTTGAAAACTCTAAAGATCCTAACTCCCAAATATAATGTTTGTGGGAGACTTCAATTTTCCTTTTTACAAAATATTGAAGGTGTGAGGAAAAACATTTAAATGAAGCTAATAAAAAGCGGGACAAGGTTCTACAAGGAACAGTTCTTGTTCCACTCTGTTTTATAATCATGCTTACTCATTTAAGATAAGGAGTAAACAGAAAAAAAATAGCATTGTGACATCTTTTGTCGGAATAAAAATTAGTAGATAAATTAAGAGCACAGAACGATATTCCAGCTCTAAAAGAGGACACAAGTAATATATTTAGAAGGTCAGATAATAATAATAATAATAATAATAATAATAATAATATCAAATTTAGCATCGAAAAGTTTCAACTCCTTAGATAAAGGGGAAGAAAAAGATCAGAAAATAATCGAATAATGTACTCCAGAATGAACAGAAAATCCAGAGAAGCCAAAAAGCAAAGGATTTGAAAATAATCATAACTGACAATATAAATTTTGATGGGCAGAACAAGACCGTTGTAAACAAATTCAAGAGAATAAGTGGACTTTGAAATGAAGACAGATAAATGTAATGGTTCCTTTACTGGAAACATTAATTATACCAACACTTGAATACTGCTCGGCTCTAACGACCCCATATAAAAATAAGGAAATTAACCCATTAAAATAAATACATGCGCTCAAATTTCACTGCAAGAATAAATGGACTCAAAGGATTAAATTACTGGAAAAGTCTAAGGAAACTAGATCTATACTCTCCGAAAAGTAACTGAAGGATATAGTCCACGACTCTCAAAATGAACGCAGTAACCTTACAAACTTATGTGGAAACCAGACTCGTAATGACTTCCCACATACCAAACCTAAAGGCAAGGCAAAAAAAAAATCCTAAAGAAATTAATTTTATCGTTAGAAGGTCAAAACAAAATCCGAAACAACAAAAGTGGTAGTAGATGAGCCCCGTATTCCCGCGTCGATACTCTACATACTGAGTTCAGGAGAGTAATTCTGCCTTGCACCACACAACAACTGGGAGCTGTGCCTAAAAACTTTTCTGAAAGCAACTTCATAATGTTCGCTTTGGTCGGTTGGTGGCGCAGTGATTAACACTTGCTCAATATACAGATTTGGCATTTGAAAATAAAAATGAAAACGCCCTCTATTGATAAAAATAAATACTAGAATTTTTATAATTTATAACAATATTACAATAGTTTTAACATAGAACATACAAGTGGTATTTGGACTATGGCTATTTATTTTTTATTTAATTTGGTCCTTAAGCTTCAGGCTTTACTGGGCTCTCTGACTAATTAAATATAACATACCACTTCATAAGTAGCAGTAGTATGGGCTAAAAATGGACAAGTGCAAGAATGTTGCAAGAGATAATGATCAATGTTGCAAAGGGGGTGGGGGTATGATGCAAAGGGGGGTATGGTGCAAAGGTGGAGGGGTATGCAATGAAGGGGGAGGGGTGTGTGCAACAACTCAATGCTGCAAAGGGGGTGGGGGGATGTTGCAGGTGCAACAAGGGGTCATGAAACTTGGAGGCGGCGTTATCCCCCAAGAGTAAGACAGGAGAAGGAGAGAAAGCAAGAGAGGTGTTCACCTGGCAGGAGCCAAGTGCACACTGAGACTTCAGCCGAGTGGCCGTTGTCTTATAGGCCCCTAATCAGCCAGTTGGCTTAGAAGGAGCCAAGGGGGAGAGGGGAGGTTGAGGGGAATGGGTCTACGGAGGGGAGAAGGAAGGATGACCTCCCCCCAAAGGGATTGCCTTAACCTAAGAGAGAAAGAGAAAGGGTAGACGGAGGAGGGCTTTGGGGGACAAGGTGGGGCGTCCTAACCCCCCAAAGGGAAACTAAGCTAAGTCTTAACCTAAGAAGGAAGGAAGGAGAGATCTTTATTCAACAACTGTCATCATCAAACTGCCAGCTCCGAAGCCAAGCGGGTCTTATACAGAGGAAGGTTGAGTTGCCAGATACCATTTTTTATTTTAATTGTACAGGTATACATTATGTTGCTAGATACCACCATTTATTTTAATTCGTTACCAAAGCATACAGACTTTCTCTTTTAAACGAAATTGACAATAAAAAATTCACTAAACAATTGGCTTAGCAAAATAAATCGTTCCATTAACATATTCTCAAATCTACACACACACACAAACCACACCACACCACACACACACACACTTGTATTACATAATTATTCTCTTACAAATACGTTTATTTTAACATTGTGTTCAGACTACAGCTAGAGGAGGCAGGTAATGAGAATATCCAGGTAAAGGTCCAGCCCGAGGTCATTTAAAACCAAGAACTAGCGAGAAGGAATTTGGGTCAACTTTCTCTCTGAAAGACACACATCCGTCTCCTTTCGCTTCATACGATTGTCCTTCCTTGTAAATAAAAAATGTTTTATATTTTATCAACTTAGTTATTTTTATTTACACGCAATTTGTATATCATCTTCTTAGTTACTGAAATGAATGAATAAAAAAAAATGGATGGATATATTACTATTATTATTATTATTAGTATTATACATTTTTCAAAATTAACACACACACACACACACACACAATATATATATATATATATATATATATATATATATATATATATATATATATATATATATATATATATATAGGGTGGTACAAATTACAATAATAATAATAATTAACTCTTTCTCGCCGAATTGTTCGTTCTAACAATGGTTAAGCTTTTCAGTCCGCCTTAGACCCACAGTTTAACATGGAAACCGAATACATTAATCCGGGCGGGTAGAAATGTCATCGTTCCGATCTCTCAACCGCCGGCTAATCCACCAGTAAGATACTTAGGGTATCCATTTATCAGCCAACCAGGCAGAAATTCAGTAACTAAATACAATTTTTCCACACGCCTACGTCAGAAGTCAAACCGAATACATTAATTAATCAAAGTTGAAACTCAATTTAGTATGGGCGCAAAATAACTTACGTCCGAAAGCTGAGTTTAGTATGGGCGAAAAACATGGTAATGCACAAAAATCTTCTAGATTTGATGTTTATGTCATAGGATATTATTGTGGTGTTAATGTCAGAGTAATAAAGAGTAGCGGCGCTGATTTTGTTTCCTGCGATACTGAGCTTAACTACTCTAATGAATATATTCCTATAACGAACGGCATCCGAAAAATTGAGGATCAATTTAGTATGGGCGCAAAATAACTTGCGTCAGAAAATTGAGACTCAATTTAGTATGGACGCAAAATAATAAAATATTGTTGTGAACAATATTGCATAAAGGGGTGGGTGGTGAAAACCAAGTATTGTCGCAAATATTGACGTGGTAGAGACAGCAAGGGGTAATACGAACACTAAATCTACGAAGATAGCAATCTTGGGAAAGCTGAGTTTAGTATGGGCGCAAAACATGGTAATGCACAAAAATCTTCTAGATTTGATGTTTATGTCATAGGATATTACTGTGGTGTTAATGTCAGAGTAATAAAGAGTAGCGACGCTAATTTTGTTTCCTGCGATACTGAGCTGAACCACTCTAATGAATATATTCCTATAACGAACGGCATCCGAAAAATTGAGGATCAATTTAGTATGGTCGCAAATAACATGCATCCGAAAAAATTGAGACTCAATTAGTAGGGGCGCAAAAAATAATAATGCACATTCTGGAAATCTTTTATAGAGATGGTTGTTGCGAGGGATATTGCATAAAGGGGTGGATTGGAGAAAACCAAGTATAGATGCAAATATTGTCGTGGTGGAGAATGCAAGGGGTAATACGAGTATTAAATCTATGGAGAGAATATAAAGACACCGTTAGTCGTCCAAAGCATGGACCCGTTATTTATATCGGTGTTACGATTGGTACACAAATTAGACCCCGCCCAGTTACACTGGCTACCAATCATTACGAACATCCCCTCAATCTTTTGAGTATTAAATCTACGGAGAGAATATAAAGATGCCATTAGTCGTCCAAAGCATGGAGCCGTTATATCGGTGTTACGATTGGTACACAAACTTATCATAGCCCCACCCAGTTACACTGGCAACCAATCATTACGAACATCCGCTCTTGGTCTTTTGGGGCGGAGCTTGGTGATTGTGCATATAAAAGGAAATAGTTTTCATTTGGGGGTTACAGTAGCTATTTTCGCCAGTGAATAAACATTCCCTCTGGCAGTGAATAAACATTCCCTCTGGCAGTGAATAAACATTCCTTCTGCCAGTGAATAAACATTCCCTCCGCCATGGATCACGAACTTTACACTTCCCGGATTTGTATGAAGAAGGTGATACTGCAGCATTGACTGCAATTAATCTTTTTAATGCGATTGACCGTGATGGATTATTTCCAACGCAAACCGTTGATGATATTTGCAATGACGCTCCTTACGATCCAACGCAAGGGACTACCATAGAAATGTAAGTGTCTATAATTTTATTTTATTTTTATTCAATTATTCACAAAGTGTCAGAAAGAAGATTATTTCATATATATATATATATATATATATATATATATATATATATATATATATATATATATATATGGAGGGATGTAGTATCTCGTCAAATACTTCATTTAGATACTCGCCGTTATGCTAAAATCGAAATTTTTTATGGCAATCTTTTGCATGTTTTTTTATAAATGTTATTCGGAATTACCTCTTAAATGAGCTTCTCTGAGCGGTTCAAAGATATCTTCACATAATGGGGTCTGTCTTAAAATATGTATACTCTGTATATGTTTTTATTAAAAAAAGATTCAATATGAACATTATTCTTTCTCCTTTAAGATCCGATGAGGATTTGACACGTGTTATACAATCTTTTGAAGAACCTCGTGTCATGGACCTGAATACGGAGGATATACCGAACAGTCAGCCTAATGAATATCACATCGAAAGAATGTAAGTGTTTTTCGATCTTTTTAGGGGGGAAGACACAATATATTTTCATCAATTTATTAAATGAAAGAAATCAGTACAATAACCATCTTAAACTACAGAATATACAACTAACGCTACAAATATATATATATTCACACACATATATATATATATATATATATATATATATATATATACACGAGAAAAACATTATACTATACAACGAGTACGTACAATTGGAAAACGGCTTTTAACTGTCTGCATACCAATTCATCGTTTCGTTGAGTGTGACACAGGTCGAATAATTTAAAAAAATTATAAATTCTTTACCACGTGACATATGCATGAGAAATGAAATGCAGTACATTCCACAAGTATTACTAAAATATCCTTGTAACGAATGGGTTCCATACAACTTCGGGAATATGTAACTGAGCGAGAAATTTTACAATAACAGGGTCACTCCAGGGTTGAACCGAGTGAATCAAAATAGTACAGGCGGTGCCTATTTTTAAAATAGATTGCAAACCAATGAATCCCTTCATTACCGATGACATCTGTGTTCACAATAAGACTACCGCATTCTCGCGTAGTTGGCAAACTCAATGTTTCATTCTTCGCAAACACGCCGATAAATTTGGAACGTGTGACTCGTTCACTATTCATTACTCTCTGAAGTGTATTAGCATCCATTTTAAAAGTCAGTGATAACGCTCCTAAATCTATCTACTTCTATTAGGGCTTGCGACTCAATATACTAGTACACTAATAGGTGCGTCTATAGGCTTGGTGAATTCCAACCTCACTGAGATGTTTCCGCTCTGTTGTGGGCTTAAATGCGTATTTACGCTAGCAGATAAGTCAGGTGTAATGTCAAACGGATAAAGGTTAAATTGATCAATGAATTCTTTCTGCGTTACCCCATTACCGAGCTCATCACAATCACCTGCAATATGGGCAGATTACTATAGGCTCTCGCGCAAAGAGGTAACACAGCGTCTGATGAATAGTCCGTATCCAATGTTCCACCCAAAGCAATGCCATTAACGTATAGAGTTATATTTTTAAGTCCGAAATTCTCGAATTTAAAGGCACTCTTTTATATTTTCCATTCACCGAAGCATGGTCCTGCATTCCGATTAATATCCTTTTAGGAAGATTTCCCAGGGCGATGTTTTCTATCTGCTTCGACGCCAACCCTGCAGGCACCGTATATAGTTTGATTTGTACTCTGTTAATAGGGTATTTCACTGTAGCGTTTAGTAAATTTTTCTCAATTTCTAGTTGTTTTGGTGAACTTAATTTCACTCGCCGTACGCGGAGGTATGTCTCCATAATGTGAACCACAACGGGTTTGCTCCCTCTTCTTGATCAGCATCCAGATTTAAGCAGATCTCAGGACTCGTGCGGGTGAGCTTTATTTTCATATCCACCCCATTCACGAGCAACTTCTCCTGGAAAGTGAAATCTGTGTGCAGACGTCCAAAACACTCGTATATCTTCTTTTTAGAATTTTTAAATTTGTTTTTTATACTACTTTCGTCTTTACTTTGATAATATCCCTCGGCACTTAAAAAGGTATCCTTCGCTTCATTGGAAAAGTTGAGGACATTTTCCAGATAGGCTCGTAGATGATAGTATCCTGTGCCTGACGATATTTGGCCTGATTTAAATATACGTCACACTGGTTGAATATGGAGTGCAGAAAGTTTGTTTCAGCATATTTGTCATCGCAGTCCGTTCCATCAGAATGGGCTATACGTAGTTTAGCGTACATGTGCACACAGCTTGGATAAAAAAGTAAGGACCTGAGCTGGGTATCACGAATTCTATAGGAGCACTCGGGGAACTAATTGTGTTTAAAGGGTTAATTGTAATAAAGTCACTGCTCAATAGAAACTTGAGTTGGAGGCATCTCAAAAATGGATAGCTCCGATTTACATCATTGTGAACTCCATGGGTGGATGAAGCGTGCCATGACGAGTTAGAAATAGTGCGTCCTCTCTCGACAAGTAGTAAACAAACTATGATTCATGAGTTCAATGTCCTTAGCTTATATCAGTCAAAAAAGTGGTGAACCATAGATTTCATTCGCTTACAGCACTTCTTTTTTGATATCCTTTTACGTTTAATGCCACGTGACCCTTCTTCCGGACAGCCTCTTCTTCTTCCCACCACGCATTTTTCTCTTTGCATCTTTGATGATTTCGTCCCGTGTACGTTTAAATGTTTTTTTAGAGCTTCTTTAGGTTTAGCCCCAGCCAATATGTCTTCTGCAGTGTTAAGACCTGATTGTAGCGCTTTCCTTCCGAGGTATCTGGCACCCCTCTTCAGCAAAGGAACAGCCGTACGTAGTATGGATGAAAAAATGGACCCAAGTCCACTACCGCGCTGGTATCTCACCCCTCGATAGACGGTGAAAGGCTTTCTATCCATTATAACTCAGTGCGTCGAAAGTGTAGCTTCACTGTTAAGCTCCCGTTACCGAATGGGAAGTTTTCACCCTCAATCGTTCTTATATATATTGAGATATTGGTTATTAAATTAGTTGCGACATTCACATAATGGGGTCTGTCATATGTAATACTCAAACTCCTTCCTCTATGGTTGGGGATGTGGGCAATGCGCAGCAGGCGTGCCTGGGTATCCCCAACAAACTGGTGCTCCACTATATTACTGTAAATATAGCACATGTCTGGGGACTGAGAGCTTTCAGCAAATTTCTCCATCTTCAATTGAAACATTAAGCTGGACAAGTCACGTTGTGCCTCGTGAAATGTCTCTCTTTGGAAGGCTGCGCTATATCGGCCCTCAGCCGCAATTGTGAACAGCTCTTTATCTCTAATATTTTTACTAAGCGTTGATTTTAACCTCAATGTGCATGCGGGCGTGTCTATGTTTACGATTTCAAAAAGTAAATCGTTTGTCAGGTACGAATTTTCAAGACTCTTGTTTAAACCCTCCACAATATCCATGGCTGTATCATAATGCCCGATTCCTAACGAAACATTTATGCTATAGAACCGTCCCTCACCGCACAGGGTTGAGCGTACAGTATTGTCTAAGATTATGCCTAATTTTTCGCATTCATCGGTGCTTCTAAGGATCAGAAATATGACCTGTGCTTTTTCAAGAGTTAAAAATTTGGTGGTTAACTGGAGTTCACATATCCCCACCTCATACGAATCACGACCCAATTCAATGGGTCCATGGAGCTCTGTACAAAGTTGGCTAGTGTGTTGTTAGGGTGTACAGACAGGGACGAGGAGGACGGGAGTGTGACGTAGAAATGGTTAGGAGCCATGTTGCATACTATTTAAGCTTCATTATTGCATCAGCTTTTATATAGGTGTTGAAGCTTTCTGGGTACCCTAGCCATTTCACCAGGTACATTTTTCTCTTTCCTGAACCTTTGCTTCCTAAAATTTTCTCAATTTTAAACACATTTTTTCCTAAATTAAATGCCTTTCTGCAACTCCTCGCGGTAAAAGCCTCCTGAGATTTCTTCCCCATTCAAATCTTCAACGTAATACATCATCTCACCTTTAGGTCTCATAGCCCTAACTTTAAAAATCTCACGTGTCCATCCTTGCTCAAAACCCTTTGCGAATTTATTTCCCGAACGCGACAGCCTTACATAATCATTGATTTTGAAACGCGCAGAGTGTGGTGTGTTGGTGATCCATCTCTTCTCGGAGCGTACCTCTTTCTAAAACTTCGTTAGGTGTTGTCCCAATCGTGCGATGGTGAGCGGTTGTAGGATGATGCCAATGATTCCAGAATGTCTAGAAATCTGTATGTGTTTTTATGTGTAAAATAGCGGTGCATGCGTTCCTTTATGGTACGTTGAACTCTTTCAGCTAAAGAAGCCTTATGTATAGAATTGGTTGTGTAATAGCTGATATTAAACTCTGTCAACATGTTCTGAAAAGCACGGCCTATAAATTCCTTCCCCATATCCGTACAAAAATAGCCAGGAACCCTGTTTTCTTTTAACATTAGCGTTTTGGTGGCTTTAGCAACTGTTTCAGGTGATTTATTTTTCAGAGGAACTAGCCACAGATATCTAGAGAATACATCTATTATGAATAGAATGTAACGGTAACCATCGTTATACACAGAATATCTTTGCATGTCTGTTAAATCTGCTTGCCAAATAGAATCAATCGAGGCAGCCGTTGTCTTGGCTGTTTTAAACCTTTTTCTCACAGGCTTATGAAGCGTATAAGCGTCCTGCTCCCGCAAAAATCTCTCAACATCTTTTTTTCCTACTCCGTAAACACTTCTGTACAGTCTATCTACGCCGCCGTAGGAGGCTGGGTTAGAAATGTCATAATAACGTTTCTTAATACGTTAGCCATTTGCGTATTTTAGAGGCACGTGGGTAGGGTTGACCGTTGTTTATCCTCTTCTTTCCTCTTCAAAGGTGTTACCGGGGGGTGACGGCGTCTTCAATTGTGCACGTGCGTTGCATGTTCCAAGTCTTTTAACCTGTTCAGATTTCCTATCAACGTTTTGGGACATTTATTTGTTGTAGTCTTGCTTTAATATGCTTCCATCCTGATGGTGAGGGCCTATCCCACTTTCTCACCAGATCATGGACAATGTCTACGATATTCGACCCTGTACCTTTGATCCTTCCACAATGATCTCGCCTGTATCGGTCCATTGTATGGCTGGGTCCTCATTCAATAGATTATAAAGACTTAAACCTTTATTCCTCAATGTATGTGGGAGGGTGCTTTTTAATACATGCTCGATATGTTGTGTGGCTGACCCTTAATCTTTGGTTGGTCAGCTGTATCGTCGGGTACAGGTCCTATGTCACCATGTCCATCGTCCCCGTGCTGTGCCTAATAACCACAGGAATCTCTGTCGGTTCTGTAGAGCTTCTTGGTATAAGATTCTTTTCTCATCAGGTGTTTTTTCACTGTTTAATAGGGCTAGCAATTCGCTTTCCATTCTTTTAAGTCTGCTTTTACGGGGATCTAGATCCGTGTCTGGATTCCTTTGCAGTGAAGCGTACACCTCGTGTGGAATCACTACCACTTTCTTCATTATATTAATCTAGTCAGTAAAGGACCCAAAACTGAAAATAAGATGGGGAGAAATGACCCTCCTGTTTGTACAATAATTCGTTTTTTCTTCGCTACAGTTTGACTTTTACGAGCGAGTGCGTATTATGTTCTTGTAACGGCGTAGGCGAGCCTTCTGAGGTGGTTTCATTGATACATTGCAATTTATAACGTTAAGACAGATTTCACAGATGCATTTTAAAAAGTCGGAGTCGATATTTTTAATAAACATCTGCTGCATTGCCCGGGGCAGTCGATGATAGATTTTTATTAATTCACGGTATTTCTTTAGTCTCTTTGTCATTCTGGAATATACACCGTTTCAGGCTCGTTTGGAAATATATTCGTTCTTAGAAGCACCCTAAACGTGTTTCGCGGATGAAGGTCGCAAAGCAAATATCCGTAACGCGTGCTTGTAGCTTCTTTATAAACTTCCAAAAACTCCTTACGCTGATTCGGGAACATTTGATTGGCTAATACCCCAATTTGTGATACATCTCTACGTTGCGCGAATAAGACTAGATATTGTGTATTTAACGACACATCGCGCATGTATCTATTTTTGAAAAATAGATTCTGATTGATGAAGAACACGCTTATGTTAAGATGGTGGGAGAATACTGTAAATGTCTCGGCAAACGTTTTATCCATCTCCAACATGAGATCGTCAATTACAATGACTGTATGTTCATTTCCCTTTAACGAATTAACGTCATATACACCTTTGTGGAACAAAATATCATCTTGGTACTCGTTGAACACTGATTGATACGTCGAATAGCACCATATAACTTTATGCACAAATTTTGAGAACATCTCTCCCTTTTCTTTAATGATTTTAAGCATAAACACAGTTTTACCACATCCTGTAGGTCCAGATATAATACATGTGGATGGGCTCGTGAATCTGAATTTTTCTACAGAGTCCATTTCTAACACGTCACACTCCTAAGTGGTTCATTTACAAAATATTACAAATTTTGAGTGCTGTTCCTTATATTTTGTTTTCTTCTCCCACAGAACCGTGAATGACGATGAGGTACAGCATCCCATCATCGACATTACGGATGATATATATGATAGTATGGCCTTCCTTTAGCAAATAAATAGATTTAACGTCAACTGCGTCATTTACCGTTTTATTTGATAGTCGCATATTCTCTCGTATATAACCATCAAATATGAATAATTCAGAAGTATCGGAACAGATTCGTGTACCATCATCATTTAAATCTAGTTCATTGTCAGCACAAAGAAAAAGTTGCCTCAAAAATCCTGAGACTAATCATACTGTAACATTGTTTGCACTGATCTACAGAATCTACAGAAGCTAAGGCTAACAAAGACCCTAAGATCCACTCTAAGGTTAGCCCGAGAGAAAGGAAAGAGTAGGGGGTTAAGAGAAGAGAAGAGAATAAGGGGTTAAGTAAGGAGGAACACCTATCACTCGTGGGTTAACATTCATTCAGAAAAAGAGAAAAAAGACTCACCATCATCATCCGCCGGCCACTGCCGACAAGTCAGAAAAATAGTCGGAGAGAATAGGAGAGGGGTGAAAGATGAAAAGAAGTCAAATAAGAACACTTACAAACCATGCAAACACAGTCTTAACTCACAGTCATACCATGCAAACTACAAACATGCAAGAAAGAGAGTTACAGACATACAGAGTAAGGAGAGGATAAGAAAAAAAAAGTAGGTAAGAAAAAAAAAAAAGTGACTTTGGAAGTGATGATAGATGCAGCGTTGACAAAATTGCAGAAGAGTTAAAAATCATGAACCAAAGATGGAATGATGTAATTGGAAACGTTTGGGTTGCACCAAAACCCCCAAACGTAAAATTCTATGACAACATTCTGACTTACCCCGTTGCTGATTGCTGTAGAAGGGAACAATGGGAAGAGTGCGCTCGGGACAGATTAAGATTTCAGAGACGAATTGAGGAAACTGAATCTATTTTAAAACCTGTATTAAATCGTGAACATAGGCTAAAAGTATTTAATAGAATGCACTCTTTAAAGTATTAGGTTACTTTTGTTTGTGATCACCAAATCTATGCATTTGTTTTTTCTTGTTTTCTGTTATTTCTTGTGTTAACATAATTTCAATTGTTAACTTATCACACGTATTTGTGTATATATATATATATATATATATATATATATATATATATACACCTTAAATATAATCTTTGATGTGTCTAATGATAACTTATTTATTACACGTATTTGTAAATATATATAACTTGAATATTTCGTTTATTAAATAAATCGTGTTTCAATTAGCGTTTCACTTTCTCCTTTGTGTGTGTGTGTGTGTGTGTGTATGTCTGTGCAGAGGTGAAGGTTCTAAGCTCCGCCCACTGTAAGACCAGCAACGTGAGTCATGCTACTACCTGGGCTTCCCTGCGCGGTCAGTTGTTTGCAGTAAGCCCTGGGTATTAGACGTGTATTCTCCCGCGTAGACAGAAAATAGTAATGGCTACCTTTAATATTGCTTGTTCAACGTTTATGAAATGGTATTCTGCAAAGTGTCAAGATGTGGTGGATACTGAAAAACTCTCTATTCCCCCCTTCTTTGCCTCTTTTAAGACTACATTCAGTCGTGCGAAGGAGCAAGATGTACAAATACTCTATGGCTATTCTGGTGAGAGCATTGTAGGCTTTCGTAGTACAGACGATGTATTCAAGTATGTTATAGACCTAAGCTTTATAAAGGCTCACATATACCGTGAAGTAAAAGAAACAACGCGTGCAGAAGAGAAGCAACGGATATGGATAGTGAGTCTTATTGATGGGTGGTATGACAAGCGATATTATGTCATGTTACACCATACCGAGTACTTGTACCCTGCGACTGAGAATGTAAATCTCGTCATCATGGAGAATCTTAAGTATTTTTATCACTATATTAATGTATATCATGATGAGGTTTGTAGTGAGGTTGTGGCTAATGCCCTGCGTGAGTTTTTAACAGACTTTAGAGACGAGTATCGCTTGTTAAACAAAAAGGAAAAATATGGGCATATGTTCCTCTCAAATAGTGCGCCGGAGTGTGAAGACGTTTAGTTTGTGGAAATGGTGAGTCGTAAAACAATAAAACCGTTATAAAATGTGTTTTGTTCGTGAAAATTACCCTGAAGGAAAATGCCTGGTGCGTATTCAGGGAAGTGGGAGTGATAAAATATTAAAACCGAAATTAATTCTTGTATCGGAAAAAAACAGCTGCCCAATATAATGGGATACAACGATTCATGTTGGATCAGCGCCGTACACGTTTCATTAGATTATGGTGTGACTCGCTCCTCCCGTCGAACCGTCGCGTTGCATGTGCCTCATAGTTATCTCAGAGCTTGAACCGAGTGGACGTGCGCTCCTCGAATACGATGGAACTTCCTTTGAGCAGCATTCTCAACGCCGTGTACGATGTGTCCGTGACGAAGTCGTTGTGCGTGTTCAGACGTAAATCCGGTATCGTTAACTATGTACTGGAAACGGATTGTAGATAAACAAACAAACAAACGGAATGTTGTTTATTTAAGTGTCGAGGAGACGAATAAAATCTTCGTGATAGTTGAGAAGTGGAGTGATGATCGTTATAAAATTCCTACAGGTGTAGGTACAAGAAGAGAGCAGATTAGTGACACCTCCTCATACGCCGTTGTATGTACGTTGTGTATAAATAACGATCGGCCATGCATTGATATACGGTTGATGTGGAAAAATGTTTCTGATAATAGCGCTCTTGTTCCTACACGAAACCGTTTCATCATCGACAGAATGTTTGAAATCGTCGGATTCCGCAAGCTGAAGCCTATATTAGACGCGCGTGTTACGGATATGCTTTATTTTGACACAATACTTGAATACGCATACACCGCTCTGCTCGACGGATTTGTTGAATGTAGGAATGAGCAGGGAGAGAATGGACTAGCTCCGGATGCCTATTTAAAAGGCTTAGACGCTTCGAAATATCCCGAGCTTTGGTTCAAAGCAATTGATCGGTACAGGGCTTAGCTCGTCTACACTGTTCACCCTGAAGAACTATTTCTTTATATAACGAGCAGCTGTTGTAACGACTTAGAAGATTATTTCAATTGTTGCTATGTTGAATGAAGAAGAGTTCACGATTGAAAAGCTCGCGTCGGTAGAAATAAACCCTCGATTGGAAAGGTGTGTTTATAAACTTGTGTTTAATAATGTGGCTAACGATGAACGTTTTGTACGTGCTTTTGATTGTATTCTAGACGTATTTAAAGATAACTTACCAACCGGTTGTAAAGTGGGAACAAAAATAGTACTGAACGATATGAAGGCCCTTCATATCGAGTATAGGTTTCCCTATACTTTAAGCGGTGAGATATTATTGAGCCGTGTATACTGCGTAATGCAGAGTAATAACGATGTAAATGTAGACTCGATTACATGTGAGTTTAGTGTATTGAAAAAAAGTGAGTGTATTTCTATATTTAGCATATTTGTATATATATATATATATATATATATATATCCTGTACTGTTATATTGACGGTTATACGTTTTGTAGTTCTTATTTTTATTTTGCGCGGTAGAAGATAAAGTGTATGTATTTATTTATTTAACATAATTGTGTGTATATATTTCTGCTATATTGATGGTTATATTATTTCTTATTTTTATTTTTGTTTTTTGATCATTCCAATGATATTAATTTTCTATATATTTCCATAATATAATTGTGTATATATATATATATATATATATATATATATATATTTCTCCTGTACTGTTATATTGACGGATATATGTTTTGATTATATGCATATTCCTCGTTCATATTTCTTAAACTATTATTATTTTTAATTGATCATTCAAATGTATATTTATTTTCTATATATTTATAATAAACAGAATGATGTAATGTTGTTTTATTTAATTCTTTTGGTTGTAAACAATTATACCAAATGGCTGGTTACGCCTTCTAAACCTACTAGCGGAATTCTAAGCCAACTTTTAAGATTTAATTAAATAAATGGTACAATCTGACAACCTAATAATGTATACCTGAACAATTAAAATAAAAATGGTATCTGGCAACTCTCCATAATAATGTATACCTGAACAATTAAAATAAAAAGTGGTATCTGACAACTCAACCTGAACAAGCCATTTACGCCTTCTAAGCCAACTAGCTGATTAGGGGCCTATAAGACAACGGCCACTCGGCTGAAGTCTTAGTGTGCACTTGACTCCTGCCAGGTGAACGCCTCTCTTGCTTTCTCTCCTTCTCCTGTCTTTCTCTTGGGGGATAACGCCGCCTCCAAGTTTCATGACCCCTTGTTGCACCTGCAGCATCCTCCCACCCCCTTTGCAGCATTGAGTTGTTACACACACCCCTCCCCCTTCATTGCATGCCCCTCCCCTTTGCAACATTGATCATTATCTCTTGCAACATTCTTGCACTCGTCCATTTTTAGAACATACTACTGTAGCTATGATTAAGTAACATACGAATACGTGAGTAAAAATATTAATTAATTCAGAAAACACAAATGAACTTATAATTGAATTTGAGAAATTATATCCCTGATCGCGACATGTGCGACACCTTGATTGTCAGTGATACTCAGAGTTGAAAAATGGCGACACAAATAGAAACATGGTCACGCGACAAGATCCACGGTGTAATCCGTTTTTTATGGGTATTTGCGGGTATAAAGTACGTGTCAATGACAGAATTTCATTGCCAAAGTGTTCATGTCCAAACAGCGGGTGTTGTCTCGGTACAAACTGTTCAGTCGCGGACGTACAGGCGTAACTAACGAAGAGGTGGGACATTAAGATGCGTCATCCGTGGCAGGAATTATGCGGATTAGTATCGGTGGTTTGGAATTATGTTTATGCCGATTAACTGATGTTCATGTTTCATTCTTTCATGAACTTATTAGGCTTAATTTCATTATTTTTACGAACATATCGTAGGCAATAATACTTTCTTAGCGTAGGAGAAGAGGTGGTTTTCATTTTTGTTTCATCACACAACTCGTGATGGAAATGTTTTCAAATTTAAAACAATTGAAATTCCTCTCTCTCTCTCTCTCTCTCTCTCTCTCTCTCTCTCTCTCTCTCTCTATATATATATATATATATATATATATATAATATATATGAATAAAACCACGAAGGGAAAAGAAACACAAAGTGGTCAAGCGCTTTCGTCTAATGACATCCTCAGGAACACTGAGTGTTCCTGAGGATGTCATTAGACGAAAGCGCTTGAGCACCAGCACCACTGTGTTTCTTTTCCCTTCGTGGTTTTATTCATCATAAATATTTTTCACGTGTCACTTTCGTGAAATAATTTTCACACACACACATATATATATATATATAATTATATATATATATATATATATATATATATATATATATATATATATATATATATATATATATATATAGGGTGTCCCATAAGTCTGGAACCATAGGGTAAAATAAGTAATTCATGTTTTTCCGTTTATGCAAGTGCCCATGATGTCTTTGAGTAAGGAAGAATGCATCCAGGTAATTCTGCTCGTAGGAAATCGGAGTCAGAGGGAGGTCGCTGAGAAATTTAACAGATTGCATCCGGACCTCGCGCCGATAACACAGCTGTGTCGGCAAACTTGTAGCAAAGTTCAGGGAAACGGGATCCATAGGAGATAAACCACGCAGTGGACCTCCGAGGACATCCACCGACGATGACACAGCCGCTACCATCCTCGCTCATTTCACAAACAGTCCCCAAAAGTCTCTTCGGCGGTTGTCCGCTGAGACAGGAGTGTCGAAAAGCAGCATCCACCGCATTCTTCAAGCACACAAATGGCATCCTTACAAACTTCAAATCCTGCAGAAATTAAATTAAGCGAAGATGATCCAGACCGACGGATGGAATTTTGTGAATGGGCTACGGAACAATGTGCTCGAAATGCCAATTTCCCGTCCACCATTTTGTTCAGTGATGAGGCCGTTTTTTACGTAAATGGTGAGGTGAATCGATAGAACACCCGCTACTGGTCGCAAGACAACCCTCACTGGTTTACTGCTTCAAAGGAATAAGGTGTCGCTCGTGTGATGATATGGTGTGACATTTGGAAAGACCGTATCATAGGCCCCTTCTTTTTTGATGACACTGTCACAGGAAACGCCTACTTGCGTATGCTCAACGAGGAAGCATTCCCCATTTCCCCAGTGTCTTGAACACAGATGTGGATTTCCCAACATGGTTCCAGCAGGATGGTGCTCCTGCCCATTACAGCATCCGAGTAAGAGAGTGGCTTCATCGACAATTCCCTGGTTATTGGATAGGACGTCGAGGGCCTGTGGAGTGGCCGGCGAGGAGCCCCGATCTCACCCCGTTGGATTTTTATCTCTGGGGGTCACTTGAAGGCGTTGGTCTACGCGCAAAAAAATTCAGTGTTGCACATTTGCGGGAGCGCATCATCGACGCATGTAACACCATCACTCCTGATACCATTTGCCGTGTTTGCTGACTGGATATCTCGTCTGCATTCGTGTACAACAATAATGGTGGACACATTGAACATGTTCTGTGAATAAAAGCCGTTTTTATTGCTATTTTTATCATTTTGCCCTATGGTTCCAGACTTATGGGACACCCTGATATATATATATATATATATATACATATATATATATATATATATATATATATATATATATATACCGGTATATATATTTAGTGAAAAATTCTCCTGAAAAGAATTCATTTTAAATTATTTAGAACTTTTTAATTATTTTAAAAGCACCCACTCATGGAACCCACCTGAACAATGACAAATGATTTTCTATTCAAAAAAACATATTATAAAGAAATGCCCCATTACACATTAATATATATATATATACACACTCGTACATATAATTTTTACTTTTTTTTGTACTTGTTTGAAGGTGTCAGAGCAAATGACTGTATAAGTTGAAAAAAAATAGAATTTCTACTTGCTAGAGAGAGAGAGAGAGAGAGAGAGAGAGAGAGAGAGAGAGAGAGAGAGAGAGAGAGAGAGAGAATCCCAGACCTTCCAAAGATGCGAAACATTTTCAAATGCAACACTCCAATTTGGTCCTTACGACTTAGATGATTAAGTTCGATTTTCGTCTGTTACAAAACTTATTTATTTGAGAATGACACCTTTATAGTGTTTATGAGTGCCTCTCCTCATAAATAGGATGGTAGCGCACTATTATCACAGATTCAGATATACGATTCGGATAATATAAGCAATATATAGACGTTTGTATATAGAAAGAATGCGAAATATTATTAATAAATACATATATACACATTCAATTATATATATATATATATATATATATATATATATTATATATATATATATAGTATTACTGTTTTTGGTTCAGGGTTTCTGCAGCATCCCGCCTTATTAGTAGATTTGATATCGGAGAATATTGTTTTCTACTCTCATCCTGCCCTCATAGTATGGATGGTCAATGACTTTACGCAGGAACCTGTCAAGATGAATCTTGAAATTATTTAGATTGTTGTGTTGGATGTTATCAATTCATTTCTTTTGGCAGTACGTTAAAGAGTTTTGGGGTCCGTATTCTTAGAGTATTTCCTATCTTCGTTTTCACGCCCCCTACCCCTCTCCCCACTGTCCCACCGCAGTTGGAACACTACAAAATCTACTTTTTTCTCATTTTAGAGTGTCTTCTTTCCAAGAAGTAGAGTTTCAAGGATCGTAGTCGTGACCAGTAATTTTCATCTTTCGTTTCCTCAGATAGTAAAATGTCCTTTGTACGGGTTTCAATTCCTTTCTTTATTTACGAGTATAAACAGAATTTACATAAATTAATATATTTTTATTATTATCATACATCACATAATGTATACAGCTGTAAACTGGTTTCTGCAAGCTTACACGTTTTATAAACTCCTAACAGGCTTCTATGGCTTCTATGTTTGCAATGGTCTCGTTTTCTGTATGTGTTTGTGAATAGTGAACAATACTCAATTATTGGTTGTACTGAACTCTTCCATACCTTTAGTATGATGTTTAAATTTCTGCTGTGGAAGATCCTCCTGATAATTACCATTATTTTTCTAGCTGTTGTAATATTAATGTTGTAGTAGTGTTCCCTGAATTCTGCAGCCGATGACTTTATCACTCTAAGATCCCTGATTCGTGGGTTTGGTGCTATCTGTTTGGTTCGCGAAGTTTTGTACCTTTTATTCTGTAGCTCCTTATTCTTAGTTGTTACAGCACTACGAAGTTTAACGAGGAAAAATTTTAACTCACCATAAGACATGGTAAGAAGAAGGAACTATAGAATAAAAGATACAAAACATCGCGGAACAATTAAGTAACATCAAACCCAAAAGTCAGAGATCTGAGCAATAAAGTCACCGGATGCAAAATTGAAGGATCTCTACTCATTTCGTCTAACTTAACTAACTTAACGTAACTTAATTTAACCTCACCTAACCTTTAAATTTTATTTTTGGTTTTAAAGGCAATTTATAACTGTAAATAACATCTGTATTTAATAATGAAATTACAGTATATTCATCTACGAAAACTGAACTGTATGTAAACTGTAAATAAAACGTAAATAAAAAAGTAAAAAATAAGAGTTATACGACGACAAACACTGCATATATATATATATATATATATATATATATATATATATATATATATATATATATATATTATATTATTTATTATATATAAAAGAGGAAGTTTGTTTGTCTGTTTGTCTGTTTGTTTGTTCTCTATTGAAATGAATATGGCTGCACCAAATAGTGTTTAAGGTAGTGAATCAGATATAACTTTTCACGGGGAATCTAATGGTGTGCACAGTAGGTAGGTACAGTAGGTAAGTAGGTAGGTAGGTAGGTAGGTAGGTAGGTACAGTAGGTAGGTACAGTAGGTAGGTAGACTAGACAGTAGGTAGGTAGGTAGGTAGGTACAGTAGGTAGGTACAGTAGGTAGGTAGACTAGACAGTTTTATTTAGTAAATGATACATTAAAATCTTGTTTAGTTTTGAATGACGGCATAAAGTCACGGGATTTAAGTGGAATCTAATAGTGTGCATAAAAGTTTCAAAATTTTCGAGAACTTTTTAAAATATAAGGTTAAGGAATAAGTTTTTCATTTTAACACAAAAAAGCTTAAAATCATTATTTTCGAAAACTTTTTAAAATATAAGGTTAAGGAATAAGTTTTTGCATTTTGACACAAAAAAAGCTTAAAATCATTATTTTCGAGAACTTTTTAAATATAAGTTTAAGGAATAAGTTTTTGCATTTTGACATTTGAGTGTGACTTTTGCTATGGGTGACAATGGCCCAAAAAAGTTGGAACACCTCGCAATCTTTATGTTTTGACACCCAATGAAAAAACACGTAACATTGTTTACACTGAAGTGCTACAAAATGTCTGATGTTTTCAAGGAATAAAAACAATTACCAAAACTTTGTGTTTATGTGTTCATTTAGTTTTGTTCATCTTTTTACCTTATTTTGACACACCCTTACATCCCGGGCAACGCCGGGTATCTCTGCTAGTATATATATAAAGTGTTTTGTCCTTTTATCGTTTGAACTGAACAATAAATAAAGTTCAATGAATAACTGTAAATAAATTAGTAAACTTCTCAAAACTTCTTCACTCCGTAAACAAAACTTCACAAATTATATACAAAGTACGTACGAGTTGGAGGAAGAATGGCCACGCGTAAAATATTTGTTGAACTTCGATACTTTTTGTCGATTTAAACGTTATTTCGAATATTATCTCTTAATCTCTTCGCGTCCTGTCTCGCTTGTCTTTTTGCTCATAAGGTTGGAAAGAGATAGTTGGAAGATGGAGAGACTTGACACAAACTGGGAGAGACGACGCGAATGAGATATCAGACACATCTCATGATTGGTTGGAAGGGGAGGGAGAGAGAGAGATTATTTCTAAGGATCTATACATACATTAGAGAGAGAGAGAGAGAGAGAGAGAGAGAGAGAGAGATCGTAAAACACACACACACACACACATATATATATATATATATATACACACACACACACACACACAGTATATATATATATATTTCATATTGGTTTAAAACCTTTTATCATTTTATTTCTTTCACAAAATTTTAGTGATTTTTTTCTTTTGAATTGGATGGAAAATTTTATAGTTTCTAAAATTGGTTTTTTTTCACCATTTTTTTTTTTAAATAAAGAAAAAAAATCCATTTTTGTACACGATTTAATTAAGTTTATGAGAACTCTACATATCACATATGAAAGAACGTTAATTTTGAAGAGTTTCTTAAACCGCTCCTTTACAAATCAGTATTTTACTGCTTTTGAAGTTCATTACTTCATAACTATCATACTTTTAACAGACATCGTTAATAAAGGAAAATGAATTGGCGATCTGTGCTAACTAAGCAGATATTACAGAGATTCAACGATATTCATACGGTTCTCCAGTTAGATTAAATGTCTTGATTTAACTCAGCGGTCAAATCGGTCGATGTCCTTTTGATTCATCAGTGTTTACGAGGAATTTGTTCTTCTCTCTTGGCTTCCAAAACGGCGTTAACCAAACCTTCCTTAAAGTCGGATCCTTCCTTAGCGAATGCTTCTGCCTCGAGAGACATCAAACGTTAGATAAATTGCTGAGAAGAGACTCTATACTGACGTATACATTACGTCCCTAACGTTTGAACTTCCCTCTGAAACTCGTCTAAAAGCTAGGCTTGGAATTCTACCATCTATCGCCTCAACGAACTAAGTTTTCCGGACACCTCGCCCTCCGTCAATACCTTATCGGGGGACTGTTATTAACTTTCATCTCGATTCTCGTTCCAAATTCGAACTGAAATATTCCAGTTGGGGTTGTTTGGATCCTCGAGGAATGCCTTTGGGGCTTGGTGGGACGGAGGAAGGGAGGGAAGTTTAGGATTAAATTGCTAAATGGGGCTGATGTTGTCGCCAACTTCATATAGGTTTTTTCCCCATGGCTACTGACACCAGTAACCCGATGCTGATAGAAAAACGAGAATTATGGGTAGAAAAGGAACTCCCATATTGAATTCTGAAAATATTTTTTTGTTAATGACCATCACAAAACGCACTTTAAGAGGGAAATATAAATTCCGATAGTAGATGTCGACCAAAGCTTATCAATAACTAATCGGTCCACGCTCACAATATAACAGACACATAATTTTATACAAATGATTTTCAACAGAAAATTTTAAGCGTAATTGCGTAACATTTATAATAAGCTCACGAGACACTTAGATTTTGAGTGCAGCTTCACAAATTTGGTATTACTGACTCTGGCAGACTTTGTGTCAGCCAAAGACTGTATTCACAATATAAAGAATCTAACTTTACATTTGCGAAATTGTGTATGACTTCACGCTGAATCTCACTGACCAATAAAAATCCATTAATGGGATATATTCAACAGACCTTTTGTATTGGTTAGGTTAGAATGTTTTAATGGATTTCACAAATAGTATCCGAAATTTTGTATAAATGCAGAAAGCTGAATCTTAATGAGATGTTAACTTGAAGACTTTGAAATAAAATACAAACATAAGTGAAAAGTTAACGATGATTCCTAGTTATGTGAAGCAACTACGCAAGAAGAAAACCCTCTGAATTAAATTTGTTTGAAAATTGTTAAGTGAAATTGAAAAAAAAATTTGATTAAATTCTTAAAAGTAATTATTACTTATACTTTAAAATAAAAGTCTATTTTCTAAGTTGAATTTTATTTTGCAGTAAGGACGACAAATACGAAAAAGCGACGTTTCTTTAGTGAAAATTAACCAATACTCAATATTCTTTTTATTTTCTTCGAGAAACAGAAATACAAAAAGTAACTAAAAATAGATGTATAAATTCTCAAGTAAAATGTTGACAGGAAAATGGATTCTCTTTGATTAATCTTGGTTTTTGCTTCCGCCCGGATTGTTCATTCTGACAAAGGGCAAGCTTGCCACTCCACCTTAGACCTACAGTTTAACAGTTTAACGGTTTCAGTATTTCAACTGAAAGTGACCAACCCATACATACATTTCAAATTTTCAGTGAAAATGATTAGCTTAACCAGACCTCATTTAAGCTAATTTAACACGAATTTCAATGCAATGCATAAGGTCAAGATTTTCAATATTATTCAAGTTCAGAAATTTTGATGTCGACATTACACAGGTTGACTCTGCTCTGCTCCTCCAGGAAAATCTCTCTCTCTCTCTCTCTCTCTCTCTCTCTCTCTCTCTCTCTATATATATATATATATATATATATATATGGTATACACACACACACACACACATATATATATATATATAATATATATATAGAGAGAGAGAGAGAGAGAGAGAGAGAGAGAGAGAAAAGGAATATGTTATAGGTAAAAACACTATGGGAGTAACAATCTATAGGTAGGCCTGCAGTAAGGTTTTACTGTGTAGCACGTATTTTGAAATCTTTTGTGCGATGCAGTGACTTTAAGAAATCAAAAAAGATTTTTTTTTTGTGTACAAATATGAATATTTAAAAAACTGCATTTTAAAGCGCGAAGGTATTAAACTTTTGAACTTCACGTCAATAGCATATTTTAACTTCTAACTTCAACACTTCAGTCAAAGTCACTTTCGAGAGTAACAGTTGCGAATCATCGGAAACTTCCTAATCAGGATAAAGTTTGCTTATTAACAGTCCACTTCTTCTCCAGTAAAACTTTATGCAGTTTTGGCGTTTGGTGAAGGACCAACATGAAAGATAACACTCTCTCTCTCTCTCTCTCTCTCTCTCTCTTTCTTTCTTTCTCTTTCTGAAAAAAAGTGACCAAATAAATACAAGTTCAGGTGAAAACTTCGTGTCAATAAAATAAATTTTCTTTCTCACTTTTTCTTTTATCGAAAAGAACCTTTCCTCCCTAGATACAAAGCCATGTTCGAATCAGAAACTCTAAAAAAAATTGTCAACACTAATTTTTATTAATAACTAGCGAAGCGACTCGGCGTTGCTCGGGTGGAAGTTGAATGCTTGCAGGGAACCCGCAACTTCGTGCTGGTGGCAAAAATATTCGCGCGTACTATTCAATCAACCGCTGAATCGTACTATTCAATCAACGCTGAATCGCGTGAAATACATCGCGTGAAATACATCGCGTGAAAAGCACGCGCTAGAGCTCCGCCCATTTTATGACGTGTCTATGATAGAGCTCCCCTCCCCTTTTATGACGTGTCTATGATGTCACTTATCTTTAAACCTATCCGGAATACAGAGGCCTCCAGCGTCCTCATATGACCTCGGAAGCCAACGCCACATAGCGTATGTTCTTCCCCGGCCTCAGTTACCCATATTTCTCGTTTTATCTAAATCTGGCCAGTAGTTTGATCGGCCATAAGTAACAAATTTCGCAGGCAGTTCGACCGTCACAAATATTAGTAAAATAAATGATACTGAATACGTCACATGAAATAAAATAATGTGAAATCCATTTGACAAAATTTGAGCAAATGGAGGGGACGTTTAGCTTCACTGAAGGAGACCTTTACCTTTACTTTAATTTTACATAAGTATCGAAGCTTTCAGAACCTGATATTGTATTAAAGAGAACTGCGACATGAAAGTGAATACGAGATGAAAAGAAATATTTAAATAATTTAGACTAGCTGCTGGGGAAATCATCCAACAAAAGTAAAATGTGTGCCGAATGCACTGTCTCCCTCCTAATCAAATGGTTTTTTTTTTCCCCTAACTTATTTCCAAAACTAATTATAAATTATCGCTGAAATCTGAAAATTTCACGGTAATTCCTATACATTTTTCGTCGGTGTAATTTCCTCCACAATGTAAAAAAATACCCGTGTGAAATTCATGATAGAGTAGCTGCAGAAATACGTGCTACCATTATTTTAGAAAGTTTTTAAGGGTTTCGTGTTCATTGCTCTTCAAAACTTTTTTAAAATATTTTTTTTTAGTACTTTTATTTATTTATTTTGAATGTTAAAATTTTTTTTCAAACGTTTTTTGATGTTTCTCTATTAAATACTTTTATTTTAAATGCTGAAGAGGATGGATAATATGTACGGAGGGTTGACAAAAGTAAATAGACAAGAACAATTGGCAAAGCTCATCAATGAAATGCCAGAACGTGTGTCATCTTTACATAATGCAAAAGGAAATACAACACGATTCTAAATATATTGATTCAATAAATCTGTTATTATTTATGCAGTTTTATTATTAAATCAAGAACTATGGAAAAACCCAAGGTATCTATTTACTTTTGTCAACCCTCTGTATGTGTTACAAACACCAAATTCAAGTGTGTTACACCTAAATGTAACTGAACACGAGTACTCAAGATGCTGTTTTAAGACGCTCAAAAGAAACCAGTTTCAATGTGAAATTACTCGTTAAAAAAAAAAAAAAAAGACAAGTTTTGCGTTAACCTTTTTGTCGGATATTTTTTTTTCTTTTTTTTTTACATTTGAGTAGAAAACAGTTGCTCATTTCTTAAAAACTACTCTACATTTTCCTTTTTTTGAGACAGAACTTTACACAATAGTGACATTTATTAATATTTATGACAAGTAAACTTAAATGCAGCTATATATTTGAATTTCAGAGGAATATAGAGATACAGTATATACAGCAACTTTTTTACCTTGTGGTGGGAAGTCCGTGTAATGATTACTCACCACATGAAGGTCAGGCTCATGATCCCACCTCTCGAGTTGGTTTGGTGGAAAAGAAAGTTGCTGTCTTGAATTTTCCATTTCACGTCATCAGAAATTGTCCTGAGCCACAGGTGTTTAGTTTTCTTTTGAAAACTTCAACATCGACACCATTTATGTTCCGAATTTCTTTGGGTAACTGGTTAAAAAGTCTCGGCCTCGGCCCTCTGACGACAAAAACTATTTTCTTTCAGGGTTGAGGATATTCCTCGTCTAGTCCTTAATTTGGAACCTGATACATTTTGCTTTTCCTTTTTCTGCTGTTGTTTGAATGGCTTTAGGATTCAGTCTGAGATTATTAAGAAACGGTTTCTCTATTATTTTCCATGTGTAAATTATTATGTACCTCTCTCTTCTCCTTTCCAGCGAATATAAATTTAATTTACGTGATCTTCCCTACACTGATTTAACTTTTTCCTCCAATCTTCGACTTTGGCTGTGAAGTTTCTTTGACTTCTTTCTAATTCACCAATGTCTTTTTCTTATACAGTATATGGGGACGTTAAAACTGAGCAATACCTCAGTTTAAATGTGATCAGTGATTTCAACAAAGGAACCATTACATTCCTGTACCCTCTTTTAAAGGTTCTCAGTATCTATCCATTTATAAATGGTGCTCCTTCTCGTGTCAGTATGCTGTTTGTAGTCAATAAGGTGCCTAACTGTGCCAGTGTCATTCGCAATTTTGTATTTAGATTTATCACTAGGCTTGGTGAGTCAGTCAATAAGATAATAGAAGCCATGGTTAGTGAACTGGTCTCCGATATATTTTATAAATTTCAAATCTGGAAGCATTGGTGTAGGCAATTGTATATTCATTATGCACAGTGATTCACTGGCCTACTTAGTCAGTGCTCCAGACAACTATCTATTTTTTCAATTACAGGGAGCATTTGGGTGTTCCCCGAACTACTCTTACTCTCTGGCGACATTAAGACTAATCCAGGCCCCACTACAACTTACACATGCCACCATACACAAAGACATAGACACAATAGCACCATGAGACATATACAGAAGTATAATATTAACATATTACAGTACAACGTAGATGGCCTCACAAACAAAATCATGCAGCTTAGGGAATTCGTACACAAACAAAACATTCACAGAGCACTTATACAAGAAACAAAACTAAAACGCACACACAAAACACCCACCATCCCTGACTTCACGGCGATCCGTCAAGATCGTACTGGGGGTAACGGGGGTGGACTCATCACTTACATACGTAAAAGCATTAGCTACACTGATGCTACCCAAAACATTACAAACACAATCCAAGCAGATAACACGATAGAAATACAGGCAGTTAACATTAAAACACGCGCAAAACACAACACCACACTAATCAACATTTACATCCCACCAGATAGTTCACCTCAGGTGCCAGCCAATTACAATCCACAGTTACACAATCTGGCCTCTCTCACTAATGTCATCTTAGGAGGAGACTTCAACGCCAAAGACACTAGTTGGTACCTGCACAACCAAAACAACACCAGAGGCGCCAACATAGCCACGCAACTAAACAACCTCTTCATTCTTAACAATACAGAAGAACATACACACATACCA
This sequence comes from Bathynomus jamesi, assembly GCA_023014485.1. Taxonomy (NCBI): domain Eukaryota; kingdom Metazoa; phylum Arthropoda; class Malacostraca; order Isopoda; family Cirolanidae; genus Bathynomus; species Bathynomus jamesi. The sequence goes on along the minus strand of JAJOZX010000883.1, from coordinate 884,586 downwards.
CATCAAGCAGGATACTCAAACTCCTCCCCAGACATAACGTTCTGTTCCCCCTCACTAGCAACAAATACACAATGGAGAACAGAAAAACAACTGTCACCAGACCACCTGCCCATCATCATTACAACACATTCTACACTCTGCCCCAACAGCCTTAGGCACACTTACAGAAATTACAAGAAAGCTGATTGGGAACAGTTCAAAATACAGACTGAGGAACAATTCACCACATTAAACAGCACACCCATCATAAACATCAATACAACACTCAAGACATTTAATCAGATCATCAATAATGCAAACAAATACATACCCAAGGGCAACATTAGGAAATACAACCCAAATTACAGTAGAGAAATAGCCCACCACATAAGGCAACGTAACAACCTCAAATATAACACACAAACACCACACACAGAAGCCATAAAACAGCAGATACAACAGCTCAACACAAAAATAAACAACAAACTAAAAGAAAAACAAACAGAAACATTCAGGGAATTCATAACAACACTAAACCACTCCACAGATACATCCAGGCTATACAAGACTATAAACAGCATTACCCACTCTAACAGCGGCATTCACACCTCACACGCGGCTATCTGTCGCAGCCAAATTAATATCCCAACATACACACAACAAGCTAACATTCTAGTTATTCACTATGCAAAGATAAGTCACTTAAACAGAGACAACAACCAGAAACACGCAGACAGACAAACAGCCAGACACAAGAAAATCTACAGACTCGACACCACCATTACACCCTTCAATACAGACCAGACCACCAAGATCATCAAAAACATTAAGAATTCGAATGCTACTGGACCAGACAACATATCTAACATACACCTTAAACACTTGGGCCCACAAAGAATACTAGCTCTCACAAATATCAGCACGTATTCATACCAACACTGTATTATTCCTGACATATGGAAACAAGGTAAAATTATTACACTACTCAAACCAAACAAAAATCCAACAGAACCAGCTTCCTATAGACCAGGGGTGCTCAGACTTCGGAGACCTTAGGGCAAAATTTGCTAACTATTATCTTTGGCGGGCACAAACACCAAAATTTTCCCCTAATTTATGAACTAAAAATAAATACAAGTGATAGAAGATAATACTCACATTTAATTGCTAGTTGATGGCTTACACTGCTTTAATTCAGCAAGGGCTTTGAAATTTGGCGTGTAATTGGTAACTGTTAGTCTTAAACAGTCATCAAGGTGCTCATCTGTCAAAACAGTCCGGTACTTTGATTTAAGCATCTTCATCTTGGAAAATGCTGATTCACAAAGGTATGTGGAGGCAAAAATTGAGGTCAAGTACATAGCACATTTTCTCAGCAGAGGATATTTTTCTTCAGCAAATAAGCTCCAAAAATTGGTACTGAAGGCCCTTGTTTTAATTTCCAGATCATTTTGAAGGAATAAAACTTCTCGTTCTAGGTTAGCTATATCCAATTTAAATAATGCTGATATTTTTGTTGCGATTTCCTCAATATCAACTTTTTCTTCAAATGGAAACCACATAAATTCCACAATAGGTTTTAATTTTTCAAAGTCTATGAAACGTTGCTCAAATTGTTGAATGAGATTCCCTATCTCTTTTGCATAACGGTCTTTGTTAAAATTCTCAAAATTATTTTCTTGGTTAAGTAGCTCTGTCAACATATTAGGGAAGTGTTTCAGTTCCGAACGTTGCAGTTGTGACAAATAGAGTTTTAGAGAATGCTGGAAAGCATTTATAGCACTAATCATTTGAGCAATGTTTTTATCTTTGCCTTGGAGTTCAACATTGAGGTCTCTCAATTTAGCAGTAATATCAGTTAAGAAAGCTAAATCAAGTAACCAAACTTTATTTTCCAACTGATTATAATTATCACCTCTTACAGCCAGAAACTCTTTGATTTCAGTCAGTAAATCCCTAAATCGTTGTAAAAATAAGCCCCTGCTGAGCCATCTTACATTAGTGTGCAATAAAAGATCTGTATGTTCAGAATTGCTTTCTTCTAATTGATTCTTAAAGAGACGTCTTTGTAAACTTTTAGCACGGATAGAATTTACAATTTTATATGCAATATCCATAACGTCTTCCATGTTCAAGCTTTTACTACAGAGTGCCTCTTGGTGAATTATGCAATGAAAATTAAGGAAGTTTGGAAAATCTCTGTCATTCTTACAAAGACTAACGAACCCTAAATTGCAACCAATCATTGACGGAGCTCCATCCGTGGTAATGGCTACAAGTTTTTCAATGGGGATTTTATTCTAATAGTAAACTCTTTAAATACTTTGAAGATGTCTTGTCCCCGAGTCTTCCCCTTCAATGGTATGATATTGAGCAACTCCTCCTTAGCAGTCATGTTTTTAAATACCATTCTTATGAAAATACATAATTGCGCAGTATCAGTAGCATCTGTTGATTCATCGAATTGAAGCGAAAAGGAAATACACTCATCTATGTCTCTCTTTAACTGCATTTTTAAATCTTTACCCATCTCTTCTGTTCGTCGTGTAACAGTGGGTCTGGAAAGTTGCATGTCTTTAATAGCGGAGATTATTTCAGATTTGTTTTTAAACTGATCAAACAACGAGTCTGCTGCATCCAAAAATGCTTCTTTTACAAATGCACCATCATCAAAAGGTTTCATGTGCTTTGTTAAACTGTGACACACTCGGAAAGATGCAATGGTAGCTGCCTTTGATTTCTCAATTTTCTTTGTAAAAACCAATTGTTGGCTGGTAAGTTGGGATTTCAATTCTCTTATTTTTGCCCTGCGTAGTTCACTATTAACTGGGTATCTTGTTTTATAATGATTATGATTAGCTTTAAAATGCCTTTCAACATTATATTTTTTGGCAACAGCTAGAGTAGATTGGCATATTAAGCATATACATTTAGAATTTATGTTTGAGAAAAAGTAAATATCTTCCCATTCACTTTGAAAATTATACGTCCTTATAGTCTTATCACTGGTTCGTGTCGCCATTATGAAGCCCTGTCAATAAAAATAAAATTAAATAATGTAATTTTTAAAAAAAATATTTTGCGATCTAGCCACTAATATCAGAGGCTGAACTTTTACCACTTGAAACTTCAAAATCGGACACGCTGCCGGTCGAAATAATGCTAAACTTTTAATACTAAATGTGAAAACGTCAAATTACGTAAAAAACGACTTAAAAATAGACAAATTTCAAATTCGCATCCACACACAAGATGACACGAACGGGTGAACGGTCGACATGATGCTAAACTTTTAATACTAAATGTGAAAACGTCAAATTACGTAATAAACGACTAAAAAATAGACACATTTCATGTTCGCATCCACACACAAGGTCACGCGGACAGGTCAAACGCGGAACTAAATATCGATCCGCCCACTCATCTTTATAAAATCAATAAAAATTCGAAAAGACACAGAAAGCCTAGCGAGTCGTTTCTAAAATGCCTTCTGATTGGTTGTATTTTCACGAAACCCAATCAGCCAACTCGATTCATTATATCCGTTGAAATAGAATCGTCGCTTTAAGCGACACAGAAATTGGCGGAGCAAAGCAATGGTTTCAGACATGTTTTAAACATGTATGTGAGCGCTCTGCTCGCATGTAAAAATTCATTTCTAGTAATTTTTATATTGCCAGTTAAGATTTCATTTAGGCCGGCTATTCCAAAATAAACCAGCGGGCACATTCAAATCCATGGCGGGCACACGTGTGCCCGCGGGCACGGGTGTGAGCACCCCTGCCTGAGTATAGACCCATTACTTTACTATGCACACCTTCCAAAGTAACAGAAAGAATAAGCTTACAAATCACCAACCCACACATTCCACTATCGCCTACTCAACATGGATTCAGACCTCACCACTCAACCACGACATTACTCACTAACCTCATGCAGCACATCATGGATGGCATCAACTCCAGACGACCAGCTCAACGTACACTATTAGCAACAATAGACATTAGTAAAGCATTTGATGCTATCCCACGCTTCCCTCTCATAAACAAAATACTCAACACAAACATGCACAATAACACCAAAAGGTGGCTGAGCAACTATCTTTCAGGAAGATACTCACATGTCACATTTAATGGCAAGTCATCCAAAAACAAGCTTTTTCCGAACGGGGTCCCTCAAGGCTCTGTTCTCTCACCAAACTGTTCAACTTATTCATGCATGACATTCCAACACCCATAGATAACAAGCTTACCTTATTATCATATGCAGATGACATCACTCTAACATCCACCCACAACAACATCGACACCGCTACAAATAACCTACAAACATACATAAACAGTATACAAGACTGGCTCACACACAATAGATTCAAAGTAGCGCCCACAAAATCAACCATCACCTTGCTTACAAGCAACACAAAAGAACACCAGGTAATTCCACAGCTTACACTAAACAACATCAACATTCCACACATTCACAGGACCAAAATACTTGGGGTCACATACAACACATCATTATCTTTTGCAAACCACATTCAGGACATTAAAAACAAATGTACGTCAAGACTTAACACACTTAGGGTACTAACAGGCACAAACTTTGGACACCAGCAGGAAACAACATCACTCATATACAAACAATATATTCACTCGGTTATGCCCATGCTCAGTTATGCCCATGCTGGGCACCCATTATCTCAAACACACATAAACACCTTACAGACAATACAAAACAACGCACTTCGTATCATTACAGGATGCACTCAAACAACACCAATAGAACACCTGCACACAGAAACAAATATACTGAAAGTTAGGGAACATTTAGACATGAGGGGAACACAATTCATGGCAGAAGCGACAACTAACCCACAACACCCTTGCCACCACATGTACAATCATGCACCAACACCTCGCACCATTAAGGTAACACCAGAGAGACATTATAACCAAATACTCCATTCCATACTACGCCCCACAGACATCACACAGTACAGAAAACACACACACACACACCTATCCCACAAAGTACTGACACGACTCGGTCCGAATGCGGTCCTAGGTGCGAAGCCGCCACCCATTAACAGGTCAGAGATCAGCCTGAGCAGATCGGATCGAGTTAACTTAACACGATTCCGATGTGGACACCACCGCAACTTACGGACATATAAACACAGACTAGACAACTCACTCCATAGACGACACCTGCCACCTGTGTCAGGACACACCACAAACAATTGAACACATTATGACAGACTGTACCGCTCTAGCACAACAACGAACACAACACAACATCACTAGTGCGCTGAACCTCTGGTCCACTCCGGAGAGGGTGATCGGTTACCTGCGTGCCGCCGGCTTGCTCGATCAGGGTGGGCTGATCGGCTAAACAACAATAACAACAACTATCTCTTAATCTTTTATGGACCTCTTGTATAATGTTTGTACCTGTTGAGTCTGAAATAAAGTATTTGTTTGTTTGTTGTTTGTATCCAGTTTTTTTTTTGCTTTGTTTATTGCTATCTTATTTTGTCTCAAATATCGCATCGTAAACATTATAACTCTTGAATTCTTTACCCCATTTGGGGCATAGCATTCCATAGATTTTAGTTCCTAAATTTTTTGTATCTTAAACAGTTAAATTTTATCGATGTTAAATTTCATATTGTTGTCTTCTGAACATCTGTATATTCTGTTCGTGTCCGTTTGTACAAATTCTATATAACCCGAGTTACTCATTTTTCTACTAATTTTTGTGTCCTCAGCAAAGGATGTTACTGTGCTATCATTGGTAATTTCATTATCTATATCGGTTAGCATACTCACTTACGGACCTCTAACTCAGATGAAGATATTCCTTGGACTCTAACGACTTGCTGCAACTCTCTCAGGAAGTTGTACAGTATATCCAATTTTCTACTTTTTCTGCTATGCTCATATATTTGTACTTTATTTATGTGCTATGATTCAATAATCACTCGTGTCGAACGCTTTGACAAAGTCTGCGTGTATTACATCATAATTATCATTGTTTTAGAGTGTATCAATGATATACTTCGTGTGAAGAGAGACCAACACACGGAACCTGAACGAGGTTAACGAGGTATTAGTTGTGGTAGGCACGATCTTCCTGATCTGAATCCATGTTGATTATCATGTAATTTTCTTGGGTCTCCAAAATGTTATAGATTTTTCCTCTAATTATTCTTCCAGATATTTTGGTGATATGAGATGTTAACGACACTAACCTATAGTATTTTGGCCTGAGATCTATCCCTCCTTTATACACTGGAATTATGTTCGCTCTCTTCAGGATGTCCGGTGTTTCTCCTGTGTCCAGTAATCTTCTCCACATCCAATACAGGAGCTTAACAATTTCATTCTTGCAGTTTTTATTCAGTGTATCGAGTAGTATGATGGAAAAAATGACGAGTGGGGTAAGGGGGGTTACGGATGGCACTGTCATTGAGTTTTGAGGGGAGTGAGGGGTGGCACTCTCAGAAGTAAATATTCTTAGTCCTTTTTAATGCCCATGGGACCCTTTAATCCGTTAATGGCTTTTTGATGATCCAAAGAAAGCTAGGGCAAAATTTGTACGTTGAAAATAAATATAAATTTATTATATATATATTATATATATATATATATATATATATATATATATATGTGTTTGTGTGTGTGTGTGTGTGTGTGTGTGTGTGTGTGTGTGTGTGTCGATATTAGGACTTTGGCTGCCACATTCTTGCTTATTTTGATATCTCAGTGATTTTCCATGAAATGGCTGGAAGTAGTTATAGTACGTAACGACGCTTGAGTCGACTTTTTGTTACCATTCTAGCGTATTCTAGTTGTCTGTTTCAGCCATCTGAATCAGCCTTTACAAGACTTACTGTCTTATTTTCCTCTCTCCTCCAGAACCGACGAAGGAGGTTGTGTTAAAGAAAGTTTCTAAACTTTATATACGAGGGGCAGTCAGAAAATAAGTTTACACGGCGTATAATTTCGTACCGAAAGGACCTACATTGATTATGTTTGTATCAAGTGAATTCGTTAATCATTGTTGGCAACACTACACGTCGATTCGGCTGCCATCTACTGTACATTGGTTATATGAGTAAGTTCAACATGGCGGCTCAACTGAAACAGTGCCCTTCCTTACGGAACAGTCCAGGACGTTTACGTTTAATGGCCGCTCGTAAACGTTCCAGTGTTGAACAATATGCAGCTGCATTGATTGTTGTGCCTTTTTGCATGAAGTCTCCGAGCAAAACGCCTTTGCTGTCCCAAAACACGGTAACCATCACTTTGTCAACGAACCTCACAATCTTGAACTTCTTTGGTCGCGGGGACCCAAGGTGTTTCCATTCCATGCTGGCACATTTTGTTTCCGAAGTACGGTGATGAACCCATGTCTCGTCTCCTGTGATAATGCGCTCGAGAAATTCTTGGCCACTGACAGACTCGGAATATCATTGCAGAAATGACAGGGCACTGTTCCAGTCGAGCCGCCATGTTCAACTGACTCATATAACCAATGTACGATAGATGGCAGCCAAATCGACGTGCAGTGTTGCCAACAATGATTAACGAATTCACCTGATACAAACATAATCAATGTAGGTCCTTTAGTTACGAAATTATACGCCGTGTAAACTTATTTTCTGACCACCCCTCGTATATTTTATTTAAAGGATATATTCCTTAGTTTAAACTTAAGTTCTATTTTAAACTGTGTATATATTTTAATGGAGTGATATATCTTTTAGTTTATTTTATTCGGCTTTAAAAGTTTTTTAAAAGTCTACTTTGTAAGTAACATATTTCTTTTAAATAAGGTATCATAAAAAACGAAAACGACGAGTGGGTTGTGGAGGAGTTGTGGGTTGTGGGCGGTTTAAGATGGATTAGGTTAAGGCGTGGCGATAAAGCACATTGACGACGGGAGTGAGGAGTGTTGTGCGGCCTCTAAACTTTACTATCTGGTACCATATAAGGAATCGCAGAAGTTTCTCTTATACTCCTCTCCGATTTCTTCTTGTAGTGGATCAGAGGATTCTGTGGAGCTTACTAAATTCTCTGAGGGTTCCCCGATTCCTCTTGTAACGTATCGGGAAATTATTTTTCTCTTTTTAAGAATAAGTTCTCTGAAGAGAGCAAGGCTCAAAGGAGAAGACATATATTCTCTTACTGTAGTTTACTGCTAAAATGTTACAGGTAATGCTCAGCCTCTAAGTTAGATCAGACAATCAGAATGAATATTTGAAAAATTGTTCGGCTTTACATACTGAATTTTTGGTGACATTATTACTTAGTGTTGACTTGTTTTGTTTTTGTTTTTTATTCTCAATAGGCTGTATTATTTTGCGAAATATTTGAAGATAAGGTAAATATTTTAGCTGTAGCAATGTCTAGACAGATAAGCAAGATATTTGAAGATGAAGCCATATTTTTATTTTAAACGGCATATTGACAGATCTGATGTTATCATGATCTGCCGAGTTAACTAAAAATGGAAATTGAAATATGCATTTTATTATGAATTACAATTAAACATGCATATGAGCCAAAATTAAATGTTTAAGATTTAAAATTAAACGTTAAGCAAGACATGACTTTATCTTTTACAACGAAGAAAGAATGTATACAGAAAATGAACATTGCAGAATTTAACAAGATTATATTATTAAGCTAAATCTAAAAAAATGGTTAAGTAATTTAAAAAGAAATAATTCACCAATTATTCAGCAGAAATAAAATAGAAAACGAATCAAAAATTTTACCCGAACTTCGTCAGCGTTATGCGAATTTGGACTCTATATGTAAAAATGACTATAAGAATATAAATATATAAGAATATAAGGATTATATAAATATAAGGATTATATAAATACAAGGATTATATAAATATACAAATTATATAAATATATGAATTATACGAATGAATATACGAATTATACGAAATAATATAAGAATTATATGAATGAATATAAGAATTATATAAATGAATATAAGAATTATATAAATGAATATAAGAATTATATAAATGAATATAAGAATATAGGAATATAGGAATTATTCATTGTTCATTTTTACAGGGCTCTTCCCTCTAGAATGATATTAATACAATAATAGGATCATATGTAGAATTCGGACCCCTACCAAGGTTGGGGTCCGAATTCTACATTAGCGGAAGGTTGGGGTCTGTATTCTCCATTTGGCTTGTTTAAGCTACTCTTTAACTATTTGAGTTTCTACATTTGCCTTAACATCCGAGGCCATGTTTAAGCTACGCTTTAACTATTCGAGTCAGTTTTAAATCAATGCATGGATGTAGGAGATCACACTTAAATTCATACTTAGACGAATTTATGTAGCATGAAAGACATAAACAATACGTTTTTCCAATTTTGTGATACCATTTTTTCACAATATCCTTTTAATTAAACTTTCACTTAATAAGATTGGATCAAATGTAGAATTCGGACCCCAGCCTTCTTTAGTTAGCTTTATAAGGCTAACTAACGAAAATATCATGACCTAACCTAACCAATCGTCAAGGGCGTACAGTTAACCTAACGATTGGTTAGGTTAGGTTGTGATATTTTCGTTAGTTAGTCTTATAAAGCTAACTAAAGAAGGCTGGGGTCCGAATTCTACATTTGATATAAGATTTTACAATTGTGTGATTTTAATGGTTTTTATTTGTGATAATAATAATAAAATTTTCTATGAACCTTTAAATTGTTTATTGATGTCCTTATACGATTCGTTTGGGGTCTGGCTTCTATAATCTATACATTAGGGGAAAGTTGGGGTCTGTATTCTCCATTAGGGTTACCTGGGGTCCGAATTCTACATATGATCCCAATAATACAACATCTTAACTAATTCTAACTAGATGATAACTAATGGTTTTTATAATGCAGATTTATATACCCAACATAAGTCGGGGTGGTTAAGTCTAGTTCACGTGGTCTGGGTACGCACTAATGTTCGTGCATAAATAGTTTCACGTCGTTCGGTGTCTCTTGTTTTCTTTCGTTCCAAGAATGATATTTTTACTACAAATATACCGAGGATAATAGCACACACAATAATGATACTAACACAGATGTTGAAAAAAATTGTTACAGGTTGTAGTATTTGTAACAGGTTATTCTGGTTATCATCTGAAATTTTAAAACGACTCAATTGATCATTTCATTTAGGAGCATGGAGTTCGGGTAGGATGGTTACAGGCTTCATGGAGAGATTTAAAATTTCTATAATGGGTTTAAATTTAAATTGCGACGGAAAGTGGTATGAGTCATTAATGGTAACCTTATAAGGGTTGTATATTTGGAAGGTTTTTGAACGCAAGGAACAACCAAATGGTAGCCGGATAACCGCAGGTATTTTGAAGAGGGAATAATTTGACGGACACTCGAAAGTAGTGGTAGTCCTATTCGCGAAAGAAACCCAGATGTCTGGTCCAATTCGGAGTTGAACGGTTTTAGAGGAATGGAATTTCATGAAAGAACATACCGGGGCATGACGGTCACGGATTAAGTCGATAAAGCAGGACCTAGTGGTTGGAAGAATTACTGGTTTGAGTGGAGGGCAAACGAGTTGGTTGGTCGTTTGCGGGAATCTGCAATGCCGGACGTCGCTATCTGACATCGTAGAATATGTTGAAAGGTCTTTGGTGAGAAAAAGGTAAGGTGGTACTGTGGGTAGATACAATCGATAGAGATTAGAATTTTTTTGGTAGGGTGTTGGGAAAGGGTGAAATTTGTATACGTCATAAGTGAGTACATCGAAAATGGTACAATCATGAGGTAAGTGTAGGGGCGTGGTCCATGTACAGTCCAGGTGTATTCTAGAAATTGGGGGTAATTAGTATGGTTGAGTGGGAATATGGGTGATAATTTTAATTGTGTCTGAGAGGTGTGCATCAAGGACTGAAGTGTACCCCATGGTATTAGTGTTGAAAGAGTGATTTTGCTATGGGCTAGCTAGGTTAATTATTTCTACTAATTTTAGATATCTTTCGTGTTCTTTATATTTAGCTAACAGAGATTCAAGGTATGTAAATTTGTTCGAAAGGGCGTAGAAGAAGCGATTGTTTTTGTGTAGTGACTCGATGGTTTGTTCTAAGATGTGTTCCTCAATAGTTACTAATTGGGAACGTGGAACCCTATAGGGAGGAATAAAGATGGGTTTGGAATTAGGTTCCCGCTTGATTTAGAAAGGGACCAAATTAGTCGGTCCAGAGGATCTCCTTTTAGGGCAATCACATCTCTATTTCTTATCAGGAAATCGAGAAGTGATTTCAGTAGTTTGGGATCCTGTAAGGCTGGTAACTCCTGAAGGCAGTGCTCCAGACATTTCTTAGATTCTTCTTTTAATGCTGAAGGGTTTAACTCGAAGGAACTGGAAACACGATTTATAGTACTGGTGGGGAAATCTGAATTTATTTCTACTGAAGTTAATTCAATAGGGCTTTTTCCTTTGTTTAAACAAACAACAGGGATAGCTGAATTCTGACAATGACTAATAACTTGGGCAATAAGAACATCTCTCTTGAAATTACTTTTCTCTGTAATAAGAGTACGGTCTGACTAATAGTTTTCCTTGACCGTTTACTACTCTTGCTAGGAAACAAATCTTCTCATGAGGTGCTACTGTTGTATGCTCTGTAGGGCATATGAAAAATTGTGAATCTGACTCTGGTTCGGTGATTAAAATTTGCCTTATTGGCTGAAAAATCGTTTCAGTTGGATTTCGAATCTCAACTGCTGAGTTAACTGAAACTGGCTGACTGGAAAATAACTGACTGGAAACTGGCTGAACGGAAACTGACTGACTGGAAACTGACTGTGTGATCCTACTGGATTCAACAACTGGAATTGATTACTCTGGGGGCTGATTTCTGGGGCGGTTGTCTCCCTGGATGCAACCGACTGACTTGAACTGCTATAAACTGGAGTGGGTTTACTATTTCTTTCGGAAATCCGAACTGAACTGATTCTGTTAGCATTAAGCTGTATATTATTCGCATGGAGAAGGTGTGTCCTATTTCTACACTTAACTAATTTTCCGGCTGGGTAAATTTCCCATTGATTCCTGTTGAAGAAATCCATACCTAGCAAGATATCTGTCTGAAAGGTGGCGACTGCGTCCACAATGCAACATTTTGCGGGATATACCGCATTACCAATTTCTAAATATAATTAGATTTCTCCATATGTAGGTATGAGTGTGCCTGTAACTCCTCTGATTTGGCAGGAAGGTGCCTTAATTTCATATTTATAATCTGCGCTCTCTAGTAACTCATCCGCACATTGTTTCTTAAGTAATGTCGCATGTGCTCCTGTGTCTAGGAGAGCGGTTAAATCTCGGTTATCTGTGCTGCAATTTATTATTAAATTTAGTAAGTTCGCACCTATAATCCTGATGGGTAGTTTATGTGTGTATTTGGGTTTATTACTGCTATTTAGGAGGGAGGAGGCTGAACTGCTGCCTCCAAAGTGCGATCTAAAAAAGAACTTGAATTGACTTCTGTGGGAGGACCTGAGTCATATGCTACGGGATCACCATACACTGGAGGGTTTTCTTGGAAAGTGTACTTTGGGCAAACTGATTCTTCAACGGGTACTTCTATGTACCGAACCATCCGACCTTGCTGATTATATTGGGGTCTGGACATCGGGTAATAGTGTGGTTGACCTTGTGGTCGTGATCTGTTTGGTGGGTGGTTCTGTTGAGGCTGGGAACTAACTGGTTTCTGAGAATTGGAGGGTTTTTGGAACGTTGGTGATTTGATCTCTGGAATGGGGCCTGTACCCTACAGGGGCTTTGTCGGCACATTTTTGTCGGTCGCCACGGCGATGACCATGTTCATGACAGTGGGAGCAATAAGGGGGATAATTGCATTGACTCATCATGTGCCCAAAACTATCACAATTAAAATACTGTGGAGGAGGGCGTGCATTTTGGGTTTGTGGGGCTTGTTTCTGAGGTGGTGTTCCCTGCATCGACCTAGATTTATAGGGTTGTTGTTGTTGCTGCTGAATGTAGTGTATGGGGGGGGGGTCTCTCTACCCTTCCGGTAGTTCTGGCTCGCTAAGTCTGGGTAATGTTCCCTTGTTTTAGTTATGGCTTCACTTACTGGTTTGCAATATTTAGACACTCTTGAAATTTCTTTTTAGGTGCTACGAGTAGGTTTTGGTAAATGGATGCTGCTACTATTAGGTTTCTTTGCTTTGAAGTGAATGTAATGTCGCATGCATTTTCTGCGGCTCGGAAGGCTTCTCCTACGAGTTTGTGTGTTCGTATAATAAAATTATTTAAATCTTCGTGTTCTTCTTTCTACCATTTAGCTTGGAAGACAGCTTCTAATGTGGCCAAAGGTTGTGCGAGTGTTATTTCTTTGAAAAATTCTAATAAGTGTTTTTTAAAATTGTCCCAAGTTGTAGCTTCGCTAATGGATGGGACGTATGTAACTGTATCGTGGGCATTCCCCTCTTTAGGGTCAATAAGCCTTTTAGCTTCCCTCATCTTTATATCATCATCTGTGAGAAATCATGCGTAAGAAATGCTGTTCTAGAGACTCACTCCAAGGTCTTACGCGCGGTTCAACGAAGTTATTATCTATGGTTCCCTTAAAAATTAGGACAGTATGGGGAAGGTTTACAAGTCTACCTAAGTTAATGTATGCTGGGAAAGCGGTTTGAGACATGTTGGCTTGTACTTGATCTGAAGTTTGCGTGTTTGGAAATATGTTTCAAGGTACTGTTAATGTATTCTAATTTGGTCTGCTTGGCCGATCTTAATCCATGGAATGATCACTTGAGTGGCTTTCCTAACTAGGAAATTTTTTTTAAAAATTGTAAACAAAATAATAAAAAAATGTAAACAAAATTTCACTCGAATGTATGTGAATGTACGGTAATATTATGATTGGCACATTAAATAAAATTATTCTATGTTAACTATACTAGTGAAAATAACTCGGTTTCAATAAAAAGAAATATATCACTGGTGTATGGAATGTTCACTGTGTTTTTTGTTAATTCTGGCTTGGTGCTAATTTATTAACTGTTAATTATACTATCTTCTCAAATGTTTAGTAATTAATTTGAAAAAAATGATCTGTACTTAGCAAAATTCTTACGGCGAAATCCTTGAAGACGGGTCTTGCTGGCCACTTGTTCCTGGAGGAGGAATGGGTGTGGAGGACCTGGAGTCGTGAACACCGGTCGAAGGATGGATGTGAAGAACTGGAAGTCGTGACACGCCGGTCAACTGAATGTTGGTTCTAGTTCCAGGGTCTAGAAGACTGGAAGAATCCTGGTTGCAGAGGTCGCCAGTTGTTAGTTCCTCCGTCTATGACCTTGGTCGGTTTGAAGTTGACGGGGGTTCTGGTTAGGTGGCAGTAACGGATTTGTTACTCTGGAGTATCTGGTACCGCAGGCCCGTGCACAGGACACTTCAGATGGGGGGGGGCTGAAAGTTAACAAAAAGGGCACCATCTCCTCCCCTCTCAAAAAAAATAATCTCTTCACAGCATTTATACGGATTTTTTTTTTTTAAAGAGGGCACTTCTGAGGCATGAAGGGGCAAA